>OX454268.1:24882865-25279547 GCA_949715065.1 Periphyllus acericola
ATGATCATAAATCATAATTACTACCGCACGACGTTGTAACGGACGACTGTACCGTAATAATATTTACGTATACGATCGCCTAATATACGGTTTTGAAATTGTTTTCAGTTCGAGTCGCGTGCGTTGAACCGCAGAAAATGTAATGGGCAGCGGTCACGACGATGGAGCTGGCAAGGTGTGGTTGGCGCAGGTCATCTGCCGCCTGGTGTACTCGGTGTACCAGGACAACGGGCACTACTACAACAACGGTTCGGCGACGACGGCCGCGGCCACCGCGGCGGTGGCCGCCACCGAGATGGTGATGACCACGACCACGAACGTGAACAAGCTGCTGGTGACCGAGGCCCGGGTCGACCGGCTGGACTGCGGCGGCACGTGGACGCTGGATTGCCGGCGGGCGGCGGGGCGCGGCGGCCGGACGCGGCGGCGCTCGCGTGCACCGACGCGTCGTCCGGGGCGGCCGCGGACGCCGTCGTCCGCCTGTACCTGCCCGCCAGGCTGTCCGCGCACTTCGACGGGCAACCGGCCGTGTCCGTGGGCCTGCCCGACACGGCCCGCGGCAAGGCCGTCACCGTCGTCCGGTGCGACGGCGGCGGCGGCGGCGGCGGCGGCGACGTACCGCCAGGCGACGACAACCAGGTGACGTGCTCGGTGCGCGGCGAACTGTCGTCGTGGCCGTCGGCGGCGGACGACCGGCGGCCGACCGTGGACGTCGACGACGGCCAGCAGCAGCACGGGTACAACTGGAAGTATCTGTTCGTGTTCGTGTTCATCGCCGCCGGCGGCGTGGGCAACATACTCGTGTGCCTGGCCATATGTCTGGACAGGCAGCTGCAGAACGTCACCAACTACTTCCTGCTGTCGCTGGCCATTGCCGATCTGCTCGTGTGCCTGTTCGTCATGCCGCTCGGAGCCATACCGGGATTTTACGGTGAGCCTTTTTGTTGTTATCGTTGTTATTGTTGTTGTTGTTGTCGTATCCATAGTATAAACTGTTAAGGCCACACGGCTCGTTATTAATTTACACCGCGGTAAAGACTTTCCTCGTCTCCACGATGTGAATCATATTATTCAGCAGAAAAAGTTAGGAACCACAACACGTAATATGTAATAATTGCATTTTTCGATATTGGTCGTATTCTTATATAACAAAATTTAAATACATTTACTTGAGTTTACATGTTTTTTCCATGTCTAATCGGTTGCTTGTATTTGATTTTCGTGTGCATATTTTGGCGGTTATACCTCCCAACACTTATCTGCCCTACGCGTATACTCGAGTGCAATATTATTATTGAAAATTGAAATATATAAATGTACAGACTGTTAACGTGGCATAAAATGTATTCTAATAAATGTTTATACATATATTCTAGTCAATTGAATGTACCGTCGTTGAACCTTGTGTTTCGAGTTGAACACTCATCATCACCCCATGGCCCATATATGTAATAGTTTGAGTAAAACATAATTTTAACGTATAGTTTGGATATTTATTGAACGGATAGGACTTGGAACTGTAGGCTGGATTCTGAATATTTATTTTTACCAAAAGATCACGATCCATAATATCTCTGTTTATCTGTATTATCAATATCCAAAATAATTTACCACTTATTCTTCTTATTTTTTTTTTCATAGTTTTTATTTTTAGGACGTATGTTACAATATGAACAATATGCTTAATGGACGAATTTAATATATACATACACATAAAACACGGAGTGAAGGAACCTCCTATTAGAGGTACTTCAATTTTAAATTTAGCCATTTTCATATTCATATCCAAGTGCCCTCCTTCCACACACAATTATAATTATTTTCATTCTTGTTGTTTTGTTAAAAAATATTTTTATGTGTAATGAGTTATGACGTTGAAGTGCTTGTCGTTGTCGGTATAACAAGTATACGCGTGCCAAAAGCATAAGACCGTGTACGTGTTCGATACGCTTATATTTTACCGACATGTTATGCCTATTTATGCGAAACCACAAGTAATCCTCTTCAAAGTACGACCCTTAGGATATCGCACGGCGGACGATCCACCCCACCTTTATTATTCGGACCGGTACGCACGGAATCATTTTCCGTTAGAACGGTCGTGCAATGTGCGTACAGTATTTAGAGCGTTTTTTACTTTCGACGGAGATGTTTCGCACGGGAACCGCGTCCGTCATAACTGAATATACACTCGTTGTGCAAGGTGTGCGCCGCGAGTATGCAAGCAATAAACGATGTTCGAGAAATTCGTCCCGTCACTTATAGACACCAAGATCAAACCTTAAATCATACTCCGCGAGTCACTTACGAATTTAATTTTCCGACTTTTCAGTGAACTTTTTCGGAGCTTAGGGGTGAAAATTGTAGGAGAAGGACCGAATTTACCCGGATAAATTTTTCATTTTTTTGTTTTAATATAATGATAAAATTACAATAATTTATTGTTTTTTTTTTTTTTTTACACAATTAGTAAATTTAATGAAATATAGACACAAAACAAACATATACGATAGAAGTAAATTATGAGGAGGGAGGCCCACTAGTGTGGCAGCCATATTATGACATTGATTAAAGTTAGTTAATAGTCAGGATTCAAAAAACCTCGACACTAGTGTCTATGTAGTCGACGAGGAAGATTTTCTGGTAAGGATTCATTGGCTAATATAGTGACTAGTGAATTTGTGCGGTTTTTTAATTTATTGTGATATTGTTATGGTAATTTTTAGCTGTGACCGATACTGTTTCGATTTGTACGTCCTTGTGGAGTGTGAGGTTTGATATGTTCCGTTGTACAGACACAGATAATTTTAAAACCGATACCGATAATCGTTCCTATAAGTTTTCGAAAAAATGTCAGTCTTTTTACGGAATCGTAATTCTATAATTGGTTTGACACATCAAAACAATACAATTGAAAAATGCTTGGAAGTTAATTTTATGCAACAAACTCGAGGTTTATTGGTACCTCGTGGTTTGATGAAAATCAGAATTATCGTTTTGTAAACCGACATTAAAACTCTCAACCATGCTAATGTTTAGAACGATTGCTAAATTCAAAGCTTTAAAGTACAAATAAACCGTCAGGAATGTACGTATATTGGTTCCGAAAATGAACTTGGAAAATATTCAACCTTTTCACGCCAAGAAACACTAATAAATAATAATCCTTCTTATTATAACCTTTGTTATAAATTCTATAAATAAATAAAATATCACGGAAAATAATATTTTTGTTCACATTAACGGGCTGTTAAAAATGTAAAAGTTACGTCGTTAGTAAATAATTAAAATTGGAAATTCTAAGTGTTACTCAATATAATACTCAAAGCATAAAATCATATATTATTCATGGTACTGAGAAAATACCGGTTAACATATTGTGAAATTGTACTTTTTTATATAAGTCATCCGTAGTAGTGCCTACCAACATTCTTTTAGTTTTTATCCATACAAGTTTTATTGTCTCGGACGCATTTTGTTTTATTACGGAAGCATATAATATTATAATGCAGTTGCTTATAAGAGTTAAGTTTATGCTTGTATAATTATTGTACTTATATTCACTTAGACAGTGAATGTTCTGCATTATACACGTACGACTGCGATATAATTTTGCAATGTACACAGGAAACTATACGATTTTATCTATATACCTTGCTGATTTGAGTGTCTACATAAATTTCCAACAGGAAGACGGTATTTTATATTAAAAATTTTACTCAAATCTCTATTTCCGTTTCCTAACGTGTTTCCACCGATTGTCGGACGATTAAGAATTAAGAAGCAAGCTTGATGAAGATGGCAGTAAATAAAAGAAAACCAATAGATCATAATATATGCCTGCGAATTTAGAAATATCTCCTGTGATTTTAACACTCGCATATTTATGTTCAGATAACGGGCGTGTTATCCTATTGTACCACGTAAGAAAACATCTCTTCACGGGGTCATCAAGTTTCGCTGTCCCCGATGATTTTGTTGACAGTTCGGGGAACATATTCTTATGCTCGACGGAGGGGTTGTGTTTAGAACAGGAGCAGAGATATTAATTACTGAGCCGAGGGGCGTCTATAATAGCTTACCGGTCTCGGCTGGTAGACGTCGATTACGTTTAAATGTTACTCTGACGCAGTGGTTTTCAAACTAGGTGCCGCGATACACCCGGTGTTCGGCGATCTTCTGAGAATAAAATATATACTATGCACAATAGAGTAGGCATAATATTTCTTAAAAAGTTGTTCGTGATGGCCGAGACATGTGCCCTGATAAAATTTGCGAAGAGCACAGTGTGTCGTGTTCAAAAGAAAGTTTGAATACCATTTGCTCCAACGTTTGCCGATAATTAGGGCTTTATTCAAATTATGTTGGATGTATTATGATACTTTGGTAGGCGTCTACATTACCGAACCTATCAAAAGCAAAACTTTGTTCACAGTCATGTAACCTTGGTGCGCGAAGGTTTATCGATTTCCACTGACGTTGAGAAATGCATACGAGTTAAGGTAAAAAAATTAAAAAAATAAAACGACAATTTAACTACGATCTAATAATGCACTGAACCACGATCGTCTTGTTGTCTTTATTAAAGAAAATCGAGATTAGCAGAATAATTTAAGATTTGTGGTCGAAACTTAGTAATCTATGAAGAGTTGCTCATTGAAAAATTTCAAACAGACTCAGATCGGTGTGTACGGATTTCGATTGATGACAACAAGGATAAGAATGACCTTTTTAATATAGAGATAACAACATTATGTCATTAGCTGTAATAAAATTTGCGTGGAATGAGCATCGCCTTGGGTATATTACACGATAATATAGAGTAATTTTAAAAACTAGCAACATGAGCTGTGCATATTTTATCGGTGTTTATAATTATGATAAAACAATCGTTGCGTTGATCGTCGGGGACCGTTAGCATTTAATTCAATTCGACGTGGCGTCTTCTTGTTTTTTTACATTTCATGGAATTGATGACCCTCCGATTTTGTTCACAACATTGTATAGCACGAACAACGCACGAGATTTTGTAGTGTTATCATTTAATTTGTCGCCAGTTTGTTTTCAAGTGTTTCACCAGTCTAGAGATGTATAAATAATATCCTTGAAACCAATGATTTTCATTCAAAATTTATGTAAAATCGAAAATGTGCAGTTCGCGCCACTGAATGTCCAATACCTTTTAGAATATTATTTTAAACGTTCGAATTGTTTGAGATTAAAATATCATTGTTGGAAAAACGAAAAGTATAAAGCAAGAGAAAATTACACAAATACGACGTCACAACAAAATGGGGTGTCCAATGACGTTATGTATTAAAGTCCAAAGTCGCACTGGTTTTATTGTAAATTGTTAGTGAAAACAAAAACAGACTACTGAAAAGAAAAAAAAAACTGTAAATTAAAAATATTTTTTTCCCCGAAGAATATTGCTCGCGGTTCGCATATAATTAGTTTGGATATATTGTGTTGTACATTTGGAGTGCTCGGACAGAAGCGCTGTGTGATTTTAATGAGACCCTTGCATGTGGGTCCCTCAGAGAATCGGTCTACGCGCAAATCTCCCAGATGCATTATAAATATTTATAGTGCGGGTGCGATTAAGTATAAAAAAAAAGTATTTTTTGAATAACTGTACGCCAAATAGTTTTTATCGATCGCCCTGCAGCACGGGATATCCTGTAGCGTGGGCGTCCGGAGTAGGAATCACGAAAAACCGCTTTTTGAGCGCTGATTAGATTTTTTCCGCTTCTTCTTTTCGCGTACGCAGCGCGCACACGCCGCCTCGACGCCATGGGAACAAAACTACACATAGTTCATCAATCCGATTCTTTTGAGTGGTTTCCAAGAAGACCCGCGTGATTTATCAAGTACATCGAACCGACCGCGCACCGAAATAACAGTTACACCGCACGTTTGTTTCGAGGAGTGTAAAGTGTGTGCACAATGCGCCGATGTGTCCTACCGCATCGCAATATAATTGCACTGCCCGGAGAGAAATGCAACTCTGCGAATTAACCGCACGCGTGCGCAATGTTGAAATCTCGAGTCCGTCGAGTTCGGATTTCCTACAGAGTCTAGCCGAAATTCGCGACGGACGACGACCGTTCACCGGGTCGTAACCACGATGAATGCGTTTTACTTTACTACCGTGCCCTATTAAACACAAATCGGAAATCGTGGTCGAATCGAGTAGAATTAAATAAAGATAAACGGAACGTCCCGATCCGGAGGTATATTGTAATATTTGGTTAGGTATACGTGACGGCGTGTTTGAGAAAACAATTGTATTGTATTATAAATACCAGCGTATCCACGGAGTGATCAGAATTTAATGTCACAACAGTTTTTTCGTTTAAATTATATGAAAAACGCAGAAAAATTTAGAAAAGTGAAGTTATACGATAGCTGGAAACAATTATCTATTGTTCTTTGACATACATTTTGTCGCGCGAAATTCTGATCACCCCGTACCGGGCTGTACAGCATATTATGTCTCCGAGTAAAATGATTAACCTGTACAATTGTGCACGTATACTTATCGGTACGGTAAAACGTTTATTGAAAATAACTTTTGTCTGCCCGTTAAATACAATTTTGATCCGATTGAACACTTATACATTTCTGTATACATTGCTAGTAATATCGATGTAATGTCATTTAAATGAACAGTGGAAAAAATAATATGATGGTCATTGTTTATCAAACTACAAAAATCAGTTGAAGGTATTCAGTTTAATGTGTATAAACGAAAGATTAAAAATAATTTACCATTTTCACATTTATAATGAACCCCATAAATGTTGTCGTGAAATGTACGAATTTTACGCGCGAAAAAGCAGCATTTAATGCAAAGATCCTCGATTTTTTTTTTATAGTAGCTGCGCTTACAAAGTTGAAAACATAACGTTTGATATCGAAGCAGGGCATATTGATTTTATATTTTACAGAACAGGAGTCCAAAACAATTTTACGGAAGGGCAGGCAATTATTTTCAAATGAGTATTTACAATAATCGATTATAACAAACATATAACGGGACAAAAATATATTATGTGCTCGTTTAGTTCATACTGACCGATTGTCCACTATTTCTAGTGAACCGACATATTATTCATAAACCAGTAAGGTACCCACAGATATATAACATAATTTTCAGGGCTGGGTCTCGATGCACTTGACATTTATTTTCCAATGCATGCTGTGCGATGCTCGTATGCCGTACGGTCACATATTCGTTAGAATATAACGTACCTGAATTTATTACGTACTTCTGAATGAGAAGATAAAATTGTATTTTGCATTTTTTTGATATTTTTTTATTTTGAAGTCATTAACAACATGTTTTAGAGAAATTTAAGGTTTTTGGATCGTTTTTTGAGTTTATGGATCCATAAATCAAACGCAAATTTTTATTTCAAGACTTTACTCGCTAATCTGAGTTTTATATAATTAATATAACAAACTCTTACGTACATGTATGCTCCTGTATTATATTATCGGCAATAGTAATATTAAAACCTAGAGAACTGTTAGGACGTCTACATAAAAATGACCATAGTATATTTGGAATCAATAGGTATCATGTTGAATAATCTGTTCCAAATGATCCAAACATATTAAAATAGTAAAAACTATACGGAAACAATTGTTTTCCAGATTAAAAGAAATCCTAGTTGGCGATGTCCTACAGTTCTGCATTTAAATCTTTTTCATGAATTTTTTTTATTGATTTCAATTATTTTATCAAATATTATAAAAAATAAAAAATGAACTTTCTTTTTTATCAGTGCATCATTTAGAATTTATTTAGCGAAAAACATTTTTTACGGTTATATAGTGCATTAAATAAGCTAGCCTTAACAATTATAATTTATTATAATAAATCACATTTGTCGAAATCATTTGTTCGAAATGTGTGTCTACTGACTAGGATATGGGGTTCCAAGTATAAAATAATACAGTTCATGCGTAAATGTATGAAGTATCTACTATTATTGGCACCGTTTTTATATCACGTTCGCTCGTTTATTACGACGTCCGTGATAATATATTACACATAGGGTTATTGTTATGGGTAAAATTTATGTCCGATATTTTTAAAAAAATTTTTTTTTGCTTTTATCAAAACATGCGTTTAAGGTCTATAAACTCTTCGTAGTGTTCGTACTCGTTTTGTTATAATTTATGTAACATTTACGTTTCGTATAAATTACCGGATCCCGACGTTTCACGATATTTCTAGAAAAATTATCGTTTTTTTGTAGTTTACAATGTATTCATGTACTGCATGCGATTTCAGTATATTGGATGTTAATAAATGTATATAATTATTATTTTTCAAGCGTTCAAACGCAGAGTCAAATTAATTTATGTTTCACATATACGTATATAACTATAAATATATTGCTTAATTTAATGATTAATTGATTTGCACTTTTTTTTATTGTGTATATTCTTTTCATTTAATAAAGTGAAATTAATTTACCTCACACTTTTATTCTTGGAGGATGTGAAATATTTATTTAAGTGTTTCCTGAAAACAGAAATAAAACTTATATTCTAATAATTTTGTTATGCATTATTTATTCGAGGATATTTGATATTTAAGTAAAATATGTATACTTTTTACCCAGTTCTGTTATTTGTTCGTTGTTGAGTTAATTCGAAAATAATGGGTTGTCGCTAGAATAATTTTGGATGATCACCGGTATTTTCATAAGCACCGAATGTCACTATACCAATATGCGCATTTATCTAAACCCTTCCATTAATTATGATAAATGGGACACAAAATAATAGTCACAAGTACTTATCTGTATACGAGTATAACAAATAGAAAATATTTATCTTAATATAGACAGTTAGACACACGCATTTCTATAAGTTGTTATTTTTGTTGTTATTTATTTTAATGAGTTATTATTATTTTTAATTTTTCAGTAAGACGTTAAGTATATTAGATTAAATTAATTAAAGTGAAGTTGATATCGTTTAAAATAATAACTTATAATAATCTCTTTGCTTTTATAACAATGGTTTCACAATTTTCTTGTATTAACTCTGCATAATCTTGGAGGAATAAGTTTTTTGGAGTGACTTAATGACCGTAAAAATTGGTAGAGTAAAGTTTTTGTTATAAACTGTATTTGAAGAAAACCTTATAAGTTATAATACAGAAAATTGTACTGCATACTGTATGTATGCAGTACAATTTTCTCTTCAGACTTGTTTGAGTTTTGTTTTGATTATATACTTAAATACTAAAAAAATATGTATGTTACACTCTTATATCACATTTAAATGATGTTAACCTACTTAAAAAAAAAATCAGTATTATACACACTATATTATTTGTTCAATACAAATTTTAATATGTAGGGTTTTGGATTAACATATAATTTCTCTTATAGAACATAAATACAACGAACGATTAGGGTCCATTGAAAATATTGTAGACATTTGAATTAAATAAATCCAACTGAAAATTGAAATACATAATATTGTATACACCTACCTTTCCAGAGCTCTGACGTTATACTATCGGTTACACACACACACACACACACACACACAACCGAAGAGGGGTTGGTCACGTTTTATAAGCCTTGACAACTCCAGTTTCCTGTCATGTGCATTATCAAACCCTTTTTAACCCAAAACATTGTGGAAATACGTAACAATAATTAGTTATTTTTCGGTTGCACAGAAATCACATGCAGTTATCGAATGAGCTTGATTTTCTTTATAAAGTGTACGTTTTTTTTTTTTTTTAACGAGCTTAAAAATGTCTATAATATAACTGTAATCACTGCCGGCGTTCCAATGTGCGGGAACGGTTTGTTTCTTATCGTATCCATAGGTCGCCTATAATATATTCAGCTTAGCGCATTGTTGCTGTCAGCGCGGACCATATTTTTAAAGATGTACGCGGCAAACAAACAAATTATGGCGCGTTGAACGAGGAATAAACGGGTTAAAGGATGATTTATACGTATTATATAAGTGTTCGCAAAGATTAAACGAGAACGTACCTATCGTTATTATCAGTAGGAACAAGCTGCAACACCCCGAAGTGATGATGTTATATTGTACTATCGTCCCGCTTAACATTATTATATTTATACCCGTACACGCGGCACAAAAATGGTACATGAGTAATGGATGCAATAATAATCATAATGCTTACCGTACTGCTGCTACTTCTGACACTACAAACACTACCCCTACCACAAACACTACCGCTACCGCTACCACTCCTACTACTACTCCTACTACTACTACTAATAATAATAGCAATAATATTCTTGAAGACTAGGTCGTAAACAGGGACTCCCGGTCCCTCGGGGCCAGGTGTATAATAGCGTACTATAAAGACCAACCCCGTTAAAGCCCCGGAGCCGTGGCACGAGTTGGCAAGTAGTCAGCAAAAACTGCCCTTCTTTTCGGCTTGATTAATCTGTAACGTCATTTGGGAAAATTTTACCTATCCTAGTAAAATATCGCGAACCATATCCACCTGAATAGAGTTTGGCCGACACTGTACGGAAGGGACGACGTGTGGTGAAGAGCTGATACTCTCTGGCGGCGACCGCCGCATTATGCACACGGCGGCAACGAGAAAAGGTGTGTTCCCGTGTTTATACATTCCTTCTTTGAATAACAAATTTAGCGCATGTGGTGCGTGCAGGAGAGCACCACGGGCTACAGTCCGAAACATTATATTACGAAAAGAGAAAAAAATAAAGAAGGGGAAAATAAGAGTAGAACGTAAATCACGGGTTCCGTAGGGGTTTTCACGTGGGTAACGTGTACTAAAAAGAGATTGAAATGTAATTTATTCTTCTTTCCTCCAGTGACAACCCATCTTTTTGTTTGTCTCCGAAATAACCACTTATTATTGTTATTTTTATTGTTAGTTATACATACATACATGTATTATATATTGTATATATAAATTATGTTCGCATATGTTTTGTGTACCGTCGCTTGAATGAGCAGTGAGACGAATTTGGTTAAACTCTTGTATAACAAAAAAAAAAAATAACGTCTCTAAACACAATATTGTGACTATTTACATTTTATTCAATAATGCGTCAAAAAAATATGTTCTGTCAATGTTTTCGTTTGAAGATCAGTATGAACCTTATAACACTTTAATACATTCATGGTTTTTTTGTATTATTTTTTTTTATCGGTTTGGGTATAATCAAACGTGAGCTTTTGAGTCAACAGTTTTATGTTTACGGTACCTACTAAATGTGATTTATTTCCCACTCAGCATTATCCTCGCAGCTTCTATTATCGGAGATTTTTCATGTTTAATACTCTCCATTAAGTGGGAAATAAAAATATTGTTGAAAATTCTCGTAAATGTATGCTGTAAAAGAAGTATTAAATACTAAATTGACTTATTATTTCCATGGCTACCTATATATATATAACTATGTTATTAAAGGCATAAATCGTCCACTCCAAAGATCGCATACAAATATCTAATTATAAATTTCAATTTACTTCTAATGTAATGAATATTTATGTCCAATTCCGTTTAACTACGTTACTTCAATAATACAAAAGTATTTATATTCAATTCTAAGAATGAATTTAAGAAAATTAATATTCGAATTTCTTATTCACGTGACAATGCATAAATGCCCGAATCGTGTTGTTTAAATAGTTAATAGTAAGCCCATTGGTAGTCAATAATATTTTATACTCACCGTTTAGTGCCATTATTTCATTCAAAGAGAAAAAAATATTGATGATCTCTAAAAATGTTTTTACGTTTTTAGATATACGTGTTTCAGTGTTTGAATGAATTTTGCTGAAAACTGTCACTACTTGCCAGATTTATAATGTTGTAAAAACTAAAATGTAATAAACCATTATTCAATTCAAAAAGTAAAACTTCTGTAAGTTATTAATAAGCAATTAGACGTAACACATTGTTGTTGGCGGAGTTACAGTTTTATCTTTGCAACCTAGATCACATAAATTGCTTCAAACGTTTAGGGGAGATTACATGGGATTTAAATGTTAAATATTTCAGAAATATACGAACATCTCACCGCACGTGTATGTTTTACAAACGTATGCGTACTAAAAAATTTTATATTTGAACGCGTCTTATTTTTTTCCGAATATTTTATCGATAGTGTTCTCACAACTATAACCGTAGGTATCATTCAGAAAAATGATTCCGGGCATATAGATATTTTACGATTTTGTCTCAACAACTGTTTCAGTGTTTCATTGATATAGATTATTACCGTAATTGTATTTTTATTTATTTTTTTTTCGACAAAAGGTAGGTGTCGTTAATGTTATACTTAAGTTTTTGCCAATATTAATATCACACTCGCCGTTATTGTCTCATATTTATATTTATAGCATGACATTTACAGTTACTGAATACGTGCACCGAAATTTATATGTCAATACTCCCACCTTCCAGAAAAAAAAAACATTGGTTTTTATTTATTACCATTACCAGGATCACACAACGTTTAATAATATCTCGCCAGTGTTGTTGAACATTCGTTAAATCACAATAATATGACGGTTTATTTGTAGTTGACGTTGTTCAGAAAAACAAAAAAAAAATTGACTATTGTCCATTACAAATGTATTATAATCCATATAAATGTTCGTGTCTGTTAGGGGTGAAAGTACGCGTAGCCGGTGAATGTTGACGCCTACAAGCAGTTTTGGTGAAACGTTGACGAATTTCACTAGTAACCTCTGATAATGCGAACCGCACTGTAACCGGTGTCTGTGTACGCGAACAGTTTGCTGCATTCGAGTTGGGTCCGAAAATAATACTAGTTTTAGATTTTGTACGAATTGGGTCCGTGTGAATAAAATGTTTTGTTCGAATTGGGTCCGCGCGTATCAAATGATGCGTTTGAATTAGGTCCACGGTCCACGTGTTTATACAATTATTTATCATTTCGTAGTAAATAGTAATATTATAAAGTACGAATGTGGATTAAGGACGTACTTTCTGGCAATAAAATGATATCTTATCGTAGTAATTCTGTTTATTCTGCTCACCCAAATATATATCAATCTATACACGTTTTAAAAAATATTCAAATATATGTTTATATTAAAATGAGAAGTCCAGAAGGAAAAATAAGAAACTGTATAATATCTAAGGAAGATTTCGTAAAAGAAAAAATGACAGAAAAAATATTTAAAAAACTTAATTGCTACGAATTCGTAAAATCTATGTCTTATAAATTTCAACCCTTAAATTAAAATTTTATTAATCATTAAAAATCAGATGAATGACGAACGATTGTAAATTAGGAAAAAGTTAGAAAAAAAAAAACATTTTTATGGGACCCAACTCGTAAAGTAGACTGGTTTACACGGGACCCAACTCGTACAGTAGGCTATTTTACACGGGACCCAACTGGTGAACAATCTGAATCATGGGTCCCAACTAGTATGCGCTGGAACAGTTCACTGATAGTTCCTATAGGGCAGAGGTATTCAAACTGTGCGTCGCGGCTCCCAGGGGCGTCGCGGGAGTTGTCGAAGGGAGCCGCGCCATATAATTGAAAACCAATAAATATTTTTATCATTGAGGCACACCGGTTGGGAAACGTTGAATTGTCTACAATAATCATTCGCTAAATATAGCTATAATTAATATTGATGTATTATTTTATTGATTTATATTTACTAAGACTAAACATAAAATATCGAATCACAATTTTTTCTACAATAACTACTTATTTATAATTTTTTCATATATTTAATATGGTAAATAAATAATTAGTATATGATATAAATTACGTTCCATATAAACATTGACTTTTTTGTCATTTATAATTTGGGACCCTTGGGATGAAAAAGTTTGAATACCTCTGCTATAGGGTAATTGTTGACGTTTATATTTTTCTTTATTACTCATTTATTAAAACACGTTATTATTACGATAACATGGCGATTATAATATTTGAATAATTGTATTAATACATGGTAAACTTTCGATGCGTTTTGAATCACACCCAGTAATCCTTTTTTTTCGCAAGTACATTCGTTGACTGATCATTTTTTTTTTTTGACAGCAAGACATCTTTTTAACCCTTGGCCACCGTTCGTTGACAGTTCCGATTTGACTGTCGTCTGTCTCGAAGACATCGCCTGATATGCTCACTTGTTTACTGCTTATAAGTTTTCTCTTTAGAGTTTTTACCGTGGATTGATTGAAAACTCAGAGTTGGTTGTTATCATCAAATGTTTGATTCCCATTTTGTAATTTGTTATTATATATTAAACCGTCACAACTGCAATTTAAATATATTATGCGAATCCATCAGACATCGTCTTTCGATTTATAAAACACGTACACTAACGGTAACGCTAATTTCCGTTTTATCTACATTTTTGACAACGTACCATGTACGTATAATATATACTTGGGCTTAGAGTTTTTTTTTTCACTTTTTAACAAATATAAATTTGGTTAACTTCATGATTTCTTTATGTAAAAAATATTTTTATAATAATAATAAACGTTTGATGGTTTCTCAATCCTAAATAATTTATATAGTTCCACATACGTCGGTATGTAAATGATATATTATAATATATTACATGTGGTTGAAAACTGGGACAGCCATAACATAATATTATCAATGTTTGCTAATTTTTACTTTGAAAGCCTAGTACTTTTTTAAATTTTTTTTTTTTACATATTTTAGACAATTTATTAAAGTATTTATAATCAATGTAATAATTGAATAAATTAATCGATATCTTAGTGGATATCTTACATTACGTTTTTCGGTTTTGATCTATATCAAATTTAAACGGATAGCTTAAAGTGTTGATACAAGTAAGTGTGATAATATTTCTCTGTTAAATAGTGTTATTAGTTTTGTCGTGTCAGTAAACAATTGTATGTACGCATATATGTTTTATATATATATTATATGTGCGTATGTGCAACATAGTAATGTACATGTGTGTACATTGAAATACATTTTACTCGTATTAATAACATGTTCTGTCTAGTATACATACTTTTCAGTAGCAATTAATTCGGTCATCCAACTATAAGTAAACTTTTAAAAGTTTAAGAAAATCTTGTCACTAAAAATATATATAGGTCTAGTGAAACTTGAAGTTTACCGTCCATTGAACGATTATTAAATCCGTCACAAACAAGAATAGCTGTACTAGCAAAAACTTATTTTAAATCCTTGAAAATCGACAACTTCATATAAATCCAATCATTAGCGCTTATGATGAGTAGCGTTAACATTTTGATATTAAATCATATTTGTAAAGTTTATAGACAAGTTTTAATAATATATACCTATGGCCATACTTTTGAATTAGTATAAATTTGATTGAATTCAATAATGGTGTGTTTTTAATTAAACAACACGACTTTCAAACATCAAGAAATACAATGGTTATTTAAAAGAGAAATATTTGTGTTTTGAGTTGCACCAGTTCTTTAGTGTAATTAAAAACTAATTTGTTGTGATTTATACGAAATTAAAATTTCATAATATTCGCGTACAGCTCTAAACAATTATAATATGCTGGAACTATAAAATACAGGCAATATTCAACGAGCAAGAGAATACTGATTTCAGTAAACATTTTAAGGATATACTTTTCTTACATTTTACAAAAAGTTAAGAATTTCCTCGTATCTATCAGATGTTTGGTTATTTATTTGTATAGGGTTTATCTTATAAAAAATTACAAGGCTCGCCAATATAAGATGGCTGTTTATAATAAGATCATTTAAATTTTGGACGTATAATATCACTATCAAATATATGACAATAGTAATTTGGGTTTGAGTTTTTTTTTATTATGGATGGCCAGAGTTTGTTTTTATCAAGCCCTATTGTTGTTAAACATTGTTTGTTTTCAATTCATATATTTTATTAATTCAAACCAATGGGGTCATAAAAAATTATACTACTACTACCTACTAAATTTTACAAACAAAATATAAATTGTACATATTTAATTAGTATGTATTATTGTTTACGTACACTGTGCACCTATACTTATAAATTATAATGAATAACAATAGTAAACAATTAATTACAACGCTTTGACATAATGTTGTGATAAGTAATAAGTAATTTGTAATAATAAGTTTGTATTGATTGCAAACGTAAGTTCTTGTGGAAGAATAAAAATCGATTGTATACCATGGTATATTTTATAATATATTTATAATATTTTATATTAAAATATAAAAATATTGTTAAACAATAATACAATATTATCATAGAATTCAGAATTATAATATTATCACTGAAGCGGATACGTCTCAAAAATTGTACGATATTTATTTAAAACACGTAACAACCAATGATGGACGAATCAAAGACTTAAAGTCAACTTTTTCAAGATTTTTAAAAAAAAATATTACAATTTTGCTACTCAAAATTAATAAACACAAACACCATTATCTCGTTATATGTGCTATTTGTTATAGATTAATCGATAATATTTTGTTCTGTGTACTGTATAATGGGTATCTACTCCTTTTAAGCTTGTTATACGAAACACGTTTTCAATTCATTTTGGTATAATATAACTATGGAAATTATAAAAGACAAATTTTGAATTTGCTTTTATTTTATTATTTCTTAGAAGAAAAAATAAATTATATTTGTCATTTGTTACTTTACCCAAACAAACTAAAAATATACAAAGTACACAACAACAATAAAATATCTAAATATCAAGATGCAAAGTACAAATGTATGTGAGATACTACCCAACCTCTAATAACAATGTTCTGTTTTATAAATTTGACTAAATGGCATCGTGGCACCTTAGTGCGTATTATATATAAATCAGTGTAGTACCTCATTCTCATCAATACTGATCGGTCGAACGAGACGAGTAAATAATATTGTGTTTATCTTTGAGATTAATTTGTTCGTTACGGTTGAGTGTACTTTAATTGAAGTCCGCCATGACGTGTGCTGGACACTTGTCCCGAAGACGTCACTGTGGCCGGAAACGTGTGAAATGGCGTATTCCCCTAAGAATTATGTGGGAGTATGGGGCTAATGGAATCCACGCGAACGGGCGCCCAAGGTATGTTCATTCGATTTGATTTGAGTTCATGAAATATTCATCAGACAATATAACGGGAGAGCCTCAAAATATTGGATGCCAGCATTATCGGTGGTGATAATTTTCCCTCGTCCGTGACCACGGTGTTCGAGGGAAAAGGGGTAGGTGGAGAAAGTATCACATTTTCTCGACTCCCCTGGGGACCATGTACTGGAACAAATTAGTCACGCGCCGCTTAACACTTGGCAATTACACGGGAATTATACAAAACGAAATTCATATAAAACCACGGGCCTAATTATTATAACATAGTCAAATGTATCACTTAAAATTGTTTCGTCGATAGATGTGTTCGTTTCTAATTTATTCGTTTTCAATACCGCGCGCATGATAATAGTTTAAGTTATCTCGCGCAAATGTTACATAAGAAGTTAAGCTTTCGCGACATTTTCTTTTTCAGCTCGGATAAAGATTGAGAAACAATAACTAGCCTTGTAACATTTGCGCGAGATAACTTAAACTATTATCATGCTCGTGGTCAGTGTAATCGAATATTCGCACTTGTTTAAAGATTTCAATTGTTATTACATTCGTTTTTTTTATTAATAGTTCCCCGAAACGAAAACATTTGTATATATTATTTATTATAATTTTATTTATATACCTAATCCCGAAAAGTCCCTCAACGTGTATTACTGATAAATTCGTAGGTATATTGTAGGTATATTATTATGATGTTGGTTTCATTCGATCGCAGTACAACACAAAAGTGTTTCGTATGCCTACGATATGTATTTGTCGTTAAGATTTTTTTATGTGAGTTTAGAGTATGCGTGTGAAAAATTAAAAACCGTGCAATAGCAGTGTTTTTAGACGCGGACGAGAGTATACGATATTACATCGGATGTTACTGTCATATGGATTAGAGCGTTTTCATGATGATTTTGCTTTTGTCAAATTATTATAATAAACGAGTCCCTTGCAGACGACGTCTTTGTATCTGTGCCAACTCGACGTGTACAACCTACTACTGTATACACTATGCAGTGCAGTAATTTTTGATTCCCGGTAAATTTCACGAAATTGTCCCGCTGGGGCGTGTATTTGACGTTGATATTCAAATCCAAATGCTTCGTTACCTGCTGTACACATGGTCTATTTCTTTCCGGTCGCGTTCACTCGAACAACCCGGCACGCGAAAATAGCACACATCGGATAGCTCCCGCGGTGTACTGTTTCGTAAAAGGCGATAACAAGATTCACTGGTGGCGGCGGGGGCGGGGCGGGTTGGGGGCAGCTGACAGCCCTTAAGTGGCCTAACAGAGATTATATTATTATTATTATTATAATGTTCAAAGCCTCGCCGTAGCGACTCACGGTTGTATATACACTACGGCATGTGTACAGTCATGTGCGGTACCCAATTCTATATGGTAGGCATGCACGAGATTAACATAATGAAAGCGTCGCGAGAAATCAATAGTATGGATTTACATAAATATCAAATCAATTTATCCAAGCGGTTCTACTTCGAGACACCGAGAGACAATAGCGTTTTCGGGGGAGCGCGTTTTTTCGGTTACGATTTTCTCAACAGAATAAAATTCAATCATCCGTTAAGAGAGAAAAGAATACAGTACCATAATTTCTCACTATTCTCACTGGAATACGCGATTACTTAAGAACAAGGCATTTTACATTTATTCAGCTAATATCCGTGCGATGCGCTCATGTACGAGTGTATACGAAATGTACCTATAGTTAGTTACGGTCAACGTTTCATGGTATTAAAGCGTATTTTGATTCTCATGACTTCAATAATGTCGCAGTGATTCACAGTTCTGCTACACTTATTTGAAAACATACAAATAATCCTATACGGTACCCGGTAATAACGCATTGTTTGATTTATATGTAGGTACCTACCGATTTGTACGTAAAAATCACTTTTGAAATTTAAACGTTTTCATTAATATAACTATAATTGTATCCAAAATTGTGTAGGGCGAACATTGACCTAGTTTGGACAATAATGAGATTTTACTGGGAGGTTAACGATAGTTGCGCGAGTCTTAGAATCGAAAGTGTCAGAGGCGTACCACTATATATTATATAGGCCCGGAAATTGAATTCGGATGTTTTACGTTAGGCGTTTCATGAAATTAATTTCGAAGTGGAACAGTTTGTTCGTAACTTTGTAAGTTGTTTTCGGAGATATATTTCTGCGGTGGAACACGAATGGTTCTAAGTAGATTTTGTTCGACTTTAATTAGAATACGGAACAGTCCGAAAATCTTAAATTCGTCTGTAATGTTATTCCTAGTGTTATTCGTGTATATGCGTCGGAGGTCAATGGAAAAAATAAAAAAATGAAAGCGTGTTTTTTCTCCCCATTGGAACCCAAACCACTGACCTACTTCTAAAATTGCCAAGATACCGATAATCGTAACCGGAAAATGTAAGCGAATGACAAAAGTTCTGGATAGCGTACGAAAAATTGACGGTTTTAATTATTGTTAAGAAAAAAGCACTAATCGTCTTGGACGCGAGCGACGGGGCAAAAAGGTGTGCAATTCGATGCGTAGCGACTTACAAGGTAACGTTATACTTTAACGTGACTTATTCGATACTTGACCGAAATATTAGAAGCGAATTAGTTGCTTTATGGAAAAAGTCGTTAACACTAATTGTCTCCAAGCCCACTGTTTATGAAAAAAAAAGTTTGGAAATCCGTGAGCTTGTTTGTGTGCGTATAAGTAGGGGACAAATAAAAATCGAGTTTTCGTTAGGTGACTTGTTTTCATCCGAACGGGCGAACCGTCGTTAATTTAACGAAAATCGACAAATACGCATTACCGAAAGATCTCGTCGTTAATCGGTAACGCGCGTAAAAGGAATTTTGAAACGAGGAAATGTTTTGTTTTTTGACTTTGCGCACTTCAGTTGTGAACTCGACGGAAATCGGTTTCGAACGGGGAGAAGCAGGAACATGCTGACGTTTTTCGCACCGTTCTGATTGATTGCCGCGCATCGACTGAACCCATATGGTATTAGTATCGGTTAGCAACGGTTGCACAACGGTTGTTTCAATACTTATATTCTAACACGAAAACGAGTTCTACCGCGAGCGGTCTTATGCGACATGCATTGGAACGTATGTTCGCCGACTTATCCGAAGTCAAATCTCATCGAGATGGTAATCGCATATTTCGTGTTCGTTTTTGTTCGTTGTACGAGTGGAAATTGAGACGTTTTTCGAGGGAGCATTAAGTTTGCTCGAGTTCCTGATCTTAACTTCAGATTTGGTCCGCTGTTTTCATAACGCGCAGCCCGAACGCGTCGGTCATAGTATATTGTATTTATATATAACGCGTAGGTATATACCTACTGTAACGCAAGAGATCCGAAATAAGGAATATTTATTTTTTGTCAGCCCTCCAAAAGTGATATAGAACTGTACACATATTGTAATACCTAGCAGGTGTTATATCGATATTAGCATTTAATCTCTCTTAGTTTTCGAAATATATTTCGATTGCTTTAAACTGCTTGAACTTAACACCAAGCTACCAACCCCTCGCTCAATATGATAAGCCCCGACGGGGGATAGCCAGAGGTGCGTAATTCCCGAAGCACAAACCACGTGCACTGCAGGCCCCGTATTCTATAATGATGTACCGAAACAGTACCGGATAATATTGTTAATGATCAATAATCATTCGTGCAAGAGCTGAAAACGGACTGGATGTAACCATGACGGGCATACATCGACAGCCGTACATCGCTCAATAAGTTAGGCTTGAGTCTGAAGTTACTAGGTAGTTGAAAATCAACCAATTCGATTGACATTGTTTTATCAAAAGTTTGAACATTAAAAGTTCAACCTATCTCATCAAGAAATTTGATTCTACTAATATTTCAACTGTCTTCAGAAAGTAAAACCGTTGCACCCGACTTTTATCACTTAGAACCGTTTTTTTTTTTTAGAGAAATGGCACATTGGTTTCAAGTTTAAAAGACGGATACAGCGATATTGACCTATACGCTTGTATCTCGCCTGACCATGTAGACTCATATCCATATGCCCTAGGAGTTGCGCACTTTTTACTTAATTATTAGCATTAAAACTTTCGAAACTGTGAAGCGCATTTTTGTTAACTCATTCGAGAAATTTTCATTCGAAATAATAGAAAAAAATAAATTGCATTTCTGAGTACACACATAATATATGCGAATAATTTAAATCCGGAGCTTTTATTGTGCTATATAGCGTTCGTGATTGGTTTTAATACTCTTGAAGTTTGTTTAAATTTAATTTGTCACTTAATTGAGACACAAATCCGATATTTTTCAAAATTGGACTGTAATTTACTGTGGCCTTTTGTACATTATATTTGGTGTTATTTAAATTTGAGTAAACATAGTTAACACGTGTTTATAATGTATTGAGGTGAGTACAGTGCATACGCTGAGTGCTGACTATATTATAGAGAAGTATAATTTAGAATAAATGAATAATAATTTTAATCACGATTTCATAAATTCCGTTGATAATAATTAATTATTTTACAACAATAATTATTAACACGCATAATGATATACAATATAATGTGCGTTTAATTTGTAATTAATTTCGAATAATAATCAGTTAATATAATGTAATACGTATTTTAAATATTAATAATTATTAATATTTCACATAAGTATTCACATCAAATGCATGTATTTACTATGAATTTTTGCTAAATTAATAACTTTATCATCATAAAATGATTTCATAAATTTTAGCATCATTGTCGTGCACTACTCTTATAGATTATTGCAGGAGTTTATTTTTAATACATTTCTGATATCAGGAAGCTCAATAGATTAAACATATTGACTTAAATTTATTGAAAACCATATGCGATCAAATATGAATTTTTGAACTTTAGACCTCATACGCTGCATATACTAAAAAATAATACGGGGTCTTAATTAATTTTTTTAGATTCAACACGATATAACTTGTAAAATAAAAATTTAAGTGACAAAAATAAAAATAACGACTACGTATAGTAATTTTTAATATATTTGTTTCGTTATTTTGCTTTAAATATTGTATTATTTTGTATGTAATAAAAAATCAAAAGGATAACTCACGATTATAATCATGTGTTGTTCCAGGCTTCAAATCTACTTGATAAAATCTGAAAAAAAAGGTTTTCAAGAGCGTTTGAAGTCACATTTATGAAATAAAATGTCAATCTCCCGAATATACACGTTTTTAAATTATTAAAAAGCTTAAATATGAGTTCGATGTAGAGATGTATCAACAGTATAACGAAGTATTATTTAAAATATTATGTAAATCTCAAACAATAGTAAATATTTTTGACTTTCAACATAGTTAACATAAAATATGTTACTTGTTAAGATACCGCTCTAATGTATGATCGCTACGAATTGTCGCTGTAAATCGTTTTGAAATGGATTTATTTATATTACAGACTTATCATTTCAAATATAATAAATAATAAAGCGCTTAGACTTGGACCAAAATAATATTGTAACGAAGGTTTTTCTAGGTTTTTGTTTCTATAATATCCGTACTTTTTATAATTTCCTTTGACGTTTTTTTGTTTTATCCACTCGCTGTACTTGATCTGAATACGTATCATATTTAATTTAATAAATGTAGTAATATTTTCTAAACTAAATCACTTATGTCATACTATACTGTTTGTAAAGATAATCTCAAGAAACATAAATATCATCCGGTCAGACAAACATACGGGTCTGTCTGGTATGACAATGTTATCATTGAATTACAATAATAAATCACTTTTGGATGCTGTAAATATTTTTTATTCATCCCGTTCGTGTCGTATTTTCTTTCCTTTATTTCGTATTTTTTTTAAGTATTATTATTAAATCAATTGATTCGACCGCGTGTTTTGTAATCGACTTGTGCCTGAGTTCTAATGGTTGTTGTAAACCATGATTAGACGGATAGGGAATCGTATTGAAATTATTTTAGGAAATCGTTATAAGTCTTGAAGCTAATTAGGCTGGCTAAGTTATATTAAAAGTTGAAATTGTTTTTTTAATACGCGACGAATTGAAATTAACACTTTCCGGGTACACACGAATGCTATATTATTCAATTAGCCCTTTTTCATTATATTACCGCACGATAATAGTCCTTCGCCGCATGGATACCATTGATATCGTAAATTTTTTTATACGTATTTGTACGCAAACGAACGTTTTTATTGTATAGAAAATAATCACTAAAAAACACTCGTCATCATTGTCGAGTATTACGGTTTTTATACAATTCAATTTTTCAAAATGAATTCATACAACTTTTTAATATTTCCTGGAAAAAAAAAGATAAGGTATAAAACAATATTTTAGTCAAATTCACATTTGTAACGTATTTTTTCCCTGCCTACGATTTTAAAATCGCTGTACGAAGTAAAGTGAGATTTAAAGTTATTTTTTTATATTAATTCCATAAAGTTACATGTTTTGAATTATCGAAAGTTTTTGACGCGTGTATTATTATTTTCATACGACTTCTATAATAGTGTGATATCGCGAAAATATTATTTTTTTAAAAACTTTAGAAATCATTACATTTACCCATATTACTACTAGTATTGAATGATGTTTTCTTTATACGTCCCAGTAATTAATTGTATGTTGACATATTGGTATTTAAAGCCTTACATTTTCGGTTTACAACTCAAAATGTCACATCAAGATAAAAAAGGAAAAAAAAATGATTATCAAACATAATAAGCGAAACCATCAAAATAATAAATATATCAAAATTGTTTCATGATTTGTGGTACAATGTGTAAGCACTATACGTAATTAATCATTTTGATTATCAAAGGCTTGTAAAATTAAATTGATACTCCATATTGTAGTCCTACACATTGTAACATTGCAGGTCAAATCTAAAAGAGAATTCTGATCATAAATGCATTACAATGCAAAATTAATCCGTAAAAATACGTTAAAACTATTATCAACTTTTTAGCTAGATGACATAATGTGTATACTGTATATTATATGAATGGATCTATAATCTTCGAATGTATATCATCGCACAATAATAAAATATAATGTTTACGAACAGATGTGAATAAATTGTTTGCTGAATTATGCGAGCTTTCGGTTAAATTATAAAAGATTATACACATAGGACAATTTTATTTTTTGAACTTAGAACCTTCGAAGAAACCGTCAACCATTCGCGTGTTTTCTTTCATTTATTTTAACACGATTGCATTCATTTCAACATTTTTGAACGATTAGCGAATATAAATGTTGTTTATTTATGTCGTTATTTTAACCGAAGAGTTAAACAATTCATTTTCATTCTGAATAGAATACCCAGTGCTAGTAAGTTTATCGTTGTTAAACATTTTAAGGGTTGAAATGCTTCTTTTTTATTCATTGAAAGTCTACAAAATTGTTTTGAGATTAAGTTGATTTCATTTTTATTTTTAATTGCATTGTTTAAATTTACCATTTGAAAAAAAATAATATTTTTTGTAAATGTTTTTTACAGTTGTGTAAATTGTGTGTTAAACGTGTTTTATGTTTCAAGCTGAATAATCTTTTGCAATCAGTTTTATCGAAAACAAATCTCATTTACACATTTAACTTGGCAGATAAATTTTATGGTGGAGCGAATACAAGTACACGTGTATATTACCTAAGCCTTAAATCCAATTCTTCTCTAAGTAATCGCAATTAATACTTGGTACCTATTTATGTTTAACACTTTTTTTTTTTTTAAATACTTATTGGTAATGGAAACTTATTTTGATTCAGCAAGTTTACATTTTGTTAGAGTTCGGTAGCTCATAGTTGAGCCGTTGTAAGTAAAAATAAAAATGTTATCCACATCGATATATTTGATTTTCAGAAAAATAGTAATATATTATGCGTGTTGTACAACCGTTCATTGTTTTGTAATTTTCCGGTGAATGTTTAGATTCCAATTATACATCTGCGTACTGATTTATATGAATATAAATTACACCAATATCGTTTAAATATTCGTCTTAACATATTTTGTAATAACAAAGTTTTCTAATGTTTTTTGAATTTCAATGATGGATTATTCCAGAATTCTTATCGCGTACACTTCTGAACATTCTTTACAGTAAAAAGTATTGGCATTAAAATTATTTTCAGTGACAATTAAAATGTCGAAAACTTTCTATTTATTGGAGTTTCAAAACGGAACTTTATTTGAAGTTGTTTTTATCTTTGATATTCAACCATCAGCATTTGCATAGTGCAGATAATGCATGTGTGCGGATTAGATTGAAAAAGACGTAGCTCAGTTAAAGCGCAAATGGATTACAAAAGACTGTCTCATCTCAGTGACATGAATTATCGTTTAGTTATTCATTAACAAATTCGTAACTTGAAATGGAAATGTACCGGTTCAGCTCTTATGAGCAATGCAGATGTTTATTAATGGAATAAGTATTTTTAAACAGACTGGAACGTGAACGTAAATGCAGAGAATATATTATCGTATACTCTATGAGTGGCTTAAATAATCGAAGTTTATGTGAACAGAGTACATTTTATTCAACACATTTGACCCCAAATCCTTGCTTTTTTTACTATAAACTATTAAAAAATGTATGTTATACATATTTTACAAAAAACTGTAACTAACATAAATGAAGTATTTACTTATTTTTTTCAAATGACAACTTAGAATTGGTTTGTAATCTGGATACCATATTATTTAAAAAACATTTCAGCAATTGTGGGGTGAGCAGATGGAGTTTAATAATTTATTATTTATTTTATATTTCGAATGGATTGGGTGAATCATACTATTTTTTCAGGACAGAAAAAAAGGTCTAACAGTAGTTTTCAGTATGGACTGTAATTTAAACACGCATTGTATATTAGAATAGTTACTTTCGAATCTCAATACAGTCCATAAGGGAAATCTAAAAATCTACAAAATACGATCATGATCTTTATAATTTGTTTTAAAGTAACATATATTTTTCACAAAAATATTAATTATTCTTGAACGAACCCAACATCAAGTCAAATTCATAAAACTGTTTTATAATGTAATTATTTTGTTTTGCATAAGTAAAGATATATTATGAATAAGACTTCGCATTTTGTGAGCCGACGTGAGTGGAGAGAGATGAGTGTCCAATGAATTATTTCTTGACTTATTTCTTTTTTTGAATTAAACGCCATCCTCTTTAGTTTTGCGGTTTAAGCATTTTAGTTTGAGTTAGTATTAATAATCGAATCTCAGTCAGACCACATCGGTTAAAACCGCATGACCGGACGAAGTTTATTTTAACTTCGGTAATTTACATGAGTTAAATCGTTGGATGGTAGTGTTAAATGTATGTACATTAACAGTTAAAACGCATTATTCACTATTGTAATTTCCATTTATAAACTTTAAAACCACGTTAATACTACTATGTCATTATAATTGAATTAAAAATAGTTATCTTTATTTTATTTTTGAATTAATTTCATGTTTTGGGAACACCTCTCGCAGCATAACAATCAGTACTTTCAAGTACCTACTCGTCGATTCTGAAAATGTCCGTAATGTACCGCAGGTAGTATATAGTTGTCTTGGAGCATTTTGTTTTTAATGGATGCAATGACTGCGCACACACGTGTCACGTTCATTATTATGTTAAAACTTAATCGTGTATCCCGCATGATTTAAATTAGTTGTTGGAACGATGTGTGTCTTATAACGTATGATTGTCTTTTTACGTTTACCGAATGTAAAATAAATAAAAACACAGACCCGCAGACTCGTTGCAGGCGTGTACGTAAAAAGTTGTCGTAAGTTATGGGTTCCACAAATTTGGTTCCTATAAGTCTTATACAAGGGTGTCCAACCTTTTAAGAAAACTGTAAAGGGAGTACAATTTGTCGTGGGCCGCATGCATTTTGAAAATTATATAATACGAGAATACTTGATTAATAATTATATACCGCAGCTATGAATAAATATATGCATTTTTGTGGGCTGAACCAAGGCCGTAACTGGAAATTAATTTCGGGGGGGGGGTTGTAAGCCAAAAATATGTGTTCTAATTGTATTATAATATTGTGTAGGTAATTAAAGTTTATAACGTAGCTTATAACGTTTATAGCTGTCATTCGTATATACACGTATATAATATATCAATGGTTTATCGATTATTCTAGACTGAAATAGTTATTTTACTACGACATAAAATAACGCAAAAAATTTCGACAGGGGGGTTTGAACCCACCCCCCCCCAAGTTACGGCAGTGGGCTGAACACTCTTGTTATAAGATTCGTCAGCAAAGAGAAACTTGCCAATCTTTGTCCCGAAGGGATTTGATATTATGGAGATAAATCTACTGGCAGGTGCCGATAGTAGTTGGTAAAATACGCGTTTCCGATTTTTTAATTTTTTTATTTCAGTACTAAAACCGAGTAAAACATTAGACGATCGTTGCAGATTATAAATTTTATTTCTGAGACCAAGCCAACAAATTCTTTATTTTCCAATGTTAATTTATATTCTGTGTGTAATAATTTTGTTATAACATCGTTTTGCGAAAAAACTGTGCTCAGCGTTTCTGTATACACTTAAACGTTTCATTATATATTAGTGCACAATTTATAAAATCGGATTTATACATATTTTATTATTACGCTGAAATAATATTATTGTTCATTGTTATGTTCTTTTTCTTCTACTCGAGAAACGCAAAAGTGTAAACTCTATTGCCGGAACTCTAAAGCTCTTAAGCTTAAATTTATCGCACACCATATTTTATACGAATTATCACCGCAATATATTAACGATTTTTATTTGTGGAAAAATATATACGTTAAAAACCATAATTAGTGGTTAGGGGTGGTATTACATCATCGGGTGTCATAATACTTGTGTACAGGTAAGTGTTTACAAATGTCGAGCTCTTAAATATTTCAATATACTTATTATAATATTGATCTTTCAATAATGCGTATTCACCTGGGGGCGCTCGAGCCTTTACGATGATACTCGAAAATTATTTCGAAGACTTAACGTTCTAATCCTCGTCCATCTTGGGCAACAATCGCTCTGCTCCGATTATACATTATAATAGAGTCAAACCGTTCAAACTTCAAACTTTATATACTATTGCAGTCGATAAGCGTGTTGCGTTTTGAAAACGTGCTCGCGGTATAGGGTATAACAGTACGGGACAACGAATTTACAATATTATTTGGACGCGACGACGTGCGTGCATACAACATAAATCATGATATAAGGTGAAAAACGGAAAATCATCTTTAAATGATAGTTATTCAGATTCAGAAATCAATAATCTATATACTCGTAATATAAATGAGAAAATGAGAATGTAAAACCACTCATCTGATAGTCATTTGGTTTTATTTAAGTGGCAGAGTATACAGGGTGTCCCAGGTCTATTTGACTAATGCAATAACTTTTTTTCTATTCAATATTTTTAAGTTTTTTTTTTTTGTAATGATTTGTAGAGCCCTGCGCTATAATTTGTATATCTTATACTTTATTTTTATTTTTTTACAACAAAAATAAATAATTTAAATTTTGTATTTAATATTTTTCTAATAATCCAAGATAGCTATTTCATAAATAAGTATTTAAAAACCATTTTGGCGTTTAAAACTTTTAATTTGGTTAAGTCGTTAATTTTTAAACAATTTTCAAAGTGTGTTAAAATTCAAATTTATTTCTTTCTAATCACTGTTACTGCTGTAGTCGATTTTCAATTGTTTTCTTCCAAGAAACAATAAATTTGTTATCATTAAAGGTTGATAATCAATATTAAATACATATACATACTAATACGTATTTTGTCATAATTTAACATAATATGATTATAATTTATAACATGATGTACCTACTATTACTTATTTTAAATCATCATCATTCATCAATATTTTATTGTTCAATCATTTAAATACGTTTAAACAAATTTAGAACATTTTGATTTTGAATTATGAAACAAATGACATGTGGTTTGAATATTAATTATAGTTATTCTGTAAGTCCTTTTTAAATTTAAAGTTAGGTTAAGTTGATATTTTATGGATCAAACACATTTTGCCGTAATCACTAAAAACCTTAAGACTTGTCTTCTCATATTTTAAGACAATTCTATTGTATTAAATTTATGAGAAATACCTAGTAATACTATGGAATTATCAGATTGAACATAATTCGTAGAAAATATTTTTGGAAATGCCTTTGGACACAGGTACATATTATCATTAGTTTGCAAGTTAAAATTATTTTATTTTAATATCTTTATAAACTTTTGGTAACTAGATACAAAAAAATCAAAAATTAAACATACATATAATAACATTTTAAATTCTCAACACTTCAAATTACTATTATCAAGAAAAATATTCAAAATTAAATATTATGTAGATTACCTATACACAGTACTACAATTGAAGATTATAATTTAATTTGAATAGCAAAATAAGATTTTTGTTAAAATGTGAGTATCATTTGTATTAAATTAATTTATACTTCAACCTAACCATTTTAATATTAATATTAACATTTATTAATTTATTAATAAAATGAATTAAAATATTCTCACTGTTAACGAAAATATTCTAGGTGGATGTCAACATTAAAAGTATACATATTTGGTGAGAGTTCAAACAATTTCATTTTCAATCACATGCAGTTAGTTGTATAATTAATGCTTTGTACCTTGCTGTTTTAATACTACATTTGTATACTTACAATAGTTACTATTGTAACTAGTTGTATGTACCTATACATAAAACCATCAGAAGTTAAATTGTAACCAGTTCATCTTAAGTATAAAACAACATGAATCAAATGTTTCATTTTATTAAAAAAAAAATGTAAATGGTAAAATTGTAGATCATAACAAATATTGTTAGCTGTAAGTAGATGAGTAGATATATAATATTAGTGTTTTACATTTAGTCATTTAGTTCATCAGGAACTTTATGTATTCAATATTAACCATATTTATAGCTCTGTTTATATAAAAAAAAAAAATAATATTAATGTAAGAATTTAATAAATACCTATAACAACTAACATAACAGAAAAATAAGGGCATTCTGAAATAGTTTTGATTGGCTTGAAAGTGTGTAGATAATTGTTATGGATAAACACGTTACTACCTATTTCTTTAGTATTTCTCTGAATATTTCATAGTGTGTTAGTATGTTTACATAATTACTAAGAATAAAAAATAACCCATGAAATAATTAAGTTAATGATTTGAAATTGTTAGAATAGGTATTTAATGTCAACTTGTCTTAATGTACTTTTTAAGACTAGGGACTTCAACCTTTGAGAATTTCAGAATAAAAGATAAAATAAATACTAATTTTCCTTAGTTTGTTATTCATTAATAAATAAAACATAAAAAAACATTTTCATACTATAAATTAAAAATATATCTAACATTATCTTGGTTTTTATATAAAATGTAAGTTGTAATTTATTATATCTATTTTTATTTTTACTATAAAAAATTATAGAAAAAATATAGTTGCAACACTTAATTGTTGTTTTATTGCAGATCTCTTTGTATTAGAAAATTAATACAAAGCATAATTGAAATCCCTTTTAAGATTTATATATTGCCAGAGTTCATGTTAATAACAGATAAAATCAATAATTTTCTACATGACATAATATGTGACATTTAATATCCTTCTGATGGTTAAATTGTTTGAAACACTTAAGAGTGTATTGTTTTATACATGAATACTCTGCTAGTTGCAAACCGTTGCGTAATATTATAATTATACTTTTATTTGTTTTGAACATTTAGCCAACAAATTGTTAACTTATATTATAGGTGTCGGTTATTTTTTTTTTCTTCAGCTAGCGTCACTAGTGAAAGAACCTTATACATACATGTATAGCAGAGAATGTTATTGAATGTTATAAATCATTTTAGTTACCTGAATATCGTTCAGTTTTTTAATATCATCCGACAACTGACTATTGTTTAATTCTAATTCATTATTTTTTAAGCACTCCAGTTCATATTGACGAGATAAATTTAAATTTTTCTAAAAGTAAAACCAAACTTTTGTGATTGTTTGAACTTAAAAACTGTTATAAATTAATTGTAACATCCTATGTATAAAAGTAGTTTTTACAGTTGCTAAATACTTGTTTAAGAGATATGTTATTCATACAATATTTTTTTTTAATAAATTTGTAAATAATTGTTTAATATATTACCTGTTGTAACTCTTCATTTTCTAAAACCAAATCCCTGCACATATCTTTATATTTTTTATATTTTTTAAAAATGTCTGTTTGGTCACTTGAGTATGTAGAGCCCAAATCGGAGCGAGACAAACGATAACTACTCATGATGAAAGTATTTATTAGTTAATATGAAATACACTGTAGCTCATACAAAATGTAAACCTCGAATGATCAATTATAATATTATATGAATTGGGAATTACTGGTTTTATACATATTGTTTCATTAATTATTTACATACCTATTCTAAAACTTAACTATTTTAATGATCTTAATTGCATATTTGAATAATCTATAAATATTTTATAATTAAATGTGATGTTAATGGGTATTAAATGAACCAGTTTATGTATGATTTTTGAAATATAAAATTCAATATTTTTTATTTTTATCTTTCTTAAATATGCCTACTATTTATAGTAATTTAGAGTACCGTGATATGTTAAAAGTTTTTTATGAAAGTGGAGGAAAAAGTACAGTAAAAGCTTCTCGTCTGTATTTACAAAAATTTCCAGAAAGGAAACAGCTATCTAAAAACACATTTTGTAATATAGAAACAAAATTACGTAATACAGGTAAATTTTTTATTATCAATAAAATTTCCTATAAAATTAATATAACAAATTATGTACCTAAAACCTAATACATACATGTATAATTCAGTTATTATTATACAAATTTTAAATTAAGATATACATTAAAAAATAGTCTTTTTAGGTCGTTTTCCAAATGGTTTCAAACCAAAAAAAATTTATGTTATTGATGAAGAACATACAGTGAATGTCTTGGCAGCTTTCAGCAGTGATCCTCATGCATCTGTCAGGTCGGTAGCTAAAGAAACGGACATCAGTCGTAGCTCTATACATCGTATATTGAAGAAAAATGATTTCCATCCATACAAATTGCATTATGTACAAGGATTGAAACCCTCTGATCCAGATAGAAGGCTTCAATATATTTCAAAAATTATTTGCCTTCATGACCACAATAATATTTTGAAAAAAATATTATGGACCGATGAAAGCTGTTTTAATAATAATGGTATTGTCAATCGGCATAATTCTCATTACTGGAATGAATCAAATCCATTTTGGACACGTGAGTCCAATGCACAAGTTCGCTGGTCTACCAATGTGTGGTGTGGTGTAATAAGTGATTATTTGATTGGATCTTATTTCTATCATGGCACACTAACTGGCCAACGTTATTTAGACTCTTTGACTAATACACTACCAATGTTATTAGAAAATATTCCATTAAATCTCCGAGTAAATATGTGGATTCAGCAAGACGGTGCTCCACCACATAACTCGAATATAGTCCGTGATTATTTAAATACAAATTTTCAATCGAGATGGATAGGAACTAGAGGTCCACTAAATTGGCCACCACAATCTCCAGATCTAACACCACTCAATTTATTTTTGTGGCGTTACTTAAAGGACAAAGTATACTCCCAACAGTCAACGTCGTTAGATGATTTAAAACAACGCATAATTGATGTGTGTAACTCTCTTACTTTTGAAATGTTGGAATCCACGACAACTGGAATTCTGGAACGGTATGAAAAATGTATAATGAAACATGGCGCACACTTTGAAAATTATTCATAGTTACTACTTACTAGTTACTAGTTAGGTATATTGTTCCATAATATTTAATTTGTTATATTATTTAATGTTAAGAAATAAAACTGAACTTATAGTTGAAAAATTAAATTTACAGAGTTACATTTTACTATTTCTTACAATTTAGTAGTGATGGGCAACGATATAATTTTCTGTATCGATATCGTTCAGATTTTTCCGATATTATATCGCGATATCGTTATTTCTACAATATCGATATCGATATCGATATTCTCCTTAAATGTGTTCAACCCCGATAGCTGTATCCTAGAAAATAAATTCATAATTATTTTATTTTAATATTGTCTTGAATTCAAATTTGAAAAATTAAAATGTATGTTCTTACCAAAGTGTGGTCTGACGTCCTAGTGGATTTATAATAAGAGTTCAAAAAGAGAAGATTGTTAACTCGATCTGTAGATAGTCTACTTCTTTTCTTTGAAGTTATATTGCCAGCCTCACTAAACAGACGTTCACATGGGACACTAGTTGCGACTATCGACAAGTATTTTTTTGCCAATTTTGAGACTTCTGGATATAAATTTGAATTTTAAATAGATTAAACCAATTTTAATTCACTCATCACTAAAAATAATGTTTGTAATTTGAAAATAATTATCACTGTAGGATAAATGACAGAAATATAACGGTCAGCGGAGTACGTAACAGACGTTTACGCCGCACCAACGACACAAATTAGACTGTAGATTATGGAATATCCAGTGGTACTATACCGTGTACCTTTTAAAAGTCAGCAAAATATTCCTTTAAGATAACATTATAATGGATTATTAATACTTAATACTTTAATAGTGTACAATAATTGACATTTCACCGGAACACGTGCACCAAACGTTATCAGCTAATGACTATTATTATTTATTAATTTATTATAGCTTAAAAACTACAAATATCAAATAGTAAATACCATGTATTTTTCTTGAAAAATATTATTTTCGATATCGCGATATATCGTACAATACAAAAGCGATGTCGATGTCGAAAATTTGTCACGATATCGATATCGTATCGAATTATCGATATCGTTGCCCATCACTACAATTTAGTATCAATTGTTTAGTATCAACATCAATGGTAAGCATCACGTGACCATGTTAAATAATGATAAAATACAATAATGTATAATAATATTATGTAATGACTAATGACCTACCTTTTAATGATAACAAATTTATTGTTTCTTGGAAGAAAACAATTGAAAATCGACTACAGCAGTAACAGTGATTAGCAAGAAATAAATTTGAATTTTAACACACTTTGAAAATTGTTTAAAAATTAACGACTTAACCAAATTAAAAGTTTTAAACGCCAAAATGGTTTTTAAATACTTATTTATGAAATAGCTATCTTGGATTATTAGAAAAATATTAAATACAAAATTTAAATTATTTATTTTTGTTGTAAAAAAATAAAATAAAGTATAAGATATACAAATTATAGCGCAGGGCTCTACAAATCATTACAAAAAAAAAAAACTTAAAAATATTGAATAGAAAAAAAGTTATTGCATTAGTCAAATAGACCTGGGACACCCTGTATATTACTGAGAAGGCTCTAAGCTTATTCTCGATTCTATAAATTAATTTACAATAGAATTATTAATTTTAAAAATAATTGGCAGATACGCACAACCTTATCCTTTTATACAGGATGTCCCACCGGGATTTACACACAGCAATATATCCCGTGTTAGTAAAAGATAATCAAATTATGTTTTTTATGAGCATCCCTGGTCAAAGCCAATTTTGGTGAAAATAGTTTGGTAAATATAAGTTTATTATTAAAGAAGTTAAAATAATATCTTTTTATTTTATAACTTTTATAAATTTCGAAGAGATGCATTTTATAGGGTTTAATTTTCTGAAAATGTTGACGGTTCAACTTTCAATCTTCATCAAAAATACTTGATGTTTAATAATTTTTCTAGTTTACAAGAAAATAATGAACAATTCAGAATTTTAAGTTATAACAATAATTAACAATTATGAATCTAATGAAAACTGAAAGTTGAACAGTCGAAATTTTCAGAGTAAGAAGGCCTATAAAATGGATTTCTGCAGAATGTATAAAAGATTTAAAATTAAAAGTTATTTTTTAACTTCTTTAATAATAAACCTATATTTACCAAACTATTTTCATCAAAAGTGTCTTTGTTCAGGGATGTTCATAAAAAAAACAACAAAATTTGATTATCTCCATTAAAACGATAGATATCGCTATGGGTAAATCCCGGTGGGACGACCTATACTTAAAAGAACAGACCTTTTTTATGTACCAAGTTTCCGTAGACAGTATTGAACTTTTTTACGATTTATTAAACAGTTTAAAATAAAGATGAGTAAACATGGCTAGACTTTGAACAACGTAAGGTAGTAATCCGTTTAAAAACTACGTTCCCGACCAAGACTTATCACGTAATCCAGCTGGTATAGCATATATAAATATCCATAAAACGTAGTATCGCGGTGCCTCTGTAGGTATAATCCCTGTTAGTATAATCTCAATAATATGATAAATCGTTCAATTCTATTAGTGAGCTATTACATAAATATATTGTGATGTATATCTGGTTCGAATTATTGCCAATTCCATTGACGGGAACGGAAATGACGAGTCTCCGCGTACGGTAGTGGCCGCGGCGGGTGAAGTATACCAACAACGATATCGTCGGGTAAGTATAGATAAGAACTTAACGTAAAAGCGACACGCCGCGTAGTTATAATAACAATAATAATAATAATAATAATAGTATAGCAAATAATTTTCGTTGCACTCGTCGTCGTCGTCGTCCTGTTCGGTCTACGGTGAACGCGGATGATAGCAGCGACGGCACGCGGCGATTCGATGACGTCACATCGTATACAACTCGTGTTCCCGTCGCGAATCGTTTTTGTTTCTGATAATAATAATAATAATATGTAATTGACGTTGAATACGGGTTTTTCGGATTCATAACGTGTAAAACATTATATTGTTTTAGCCCTTCGTTTTCGTTCAAATCCAGTTCCAGTTCGATGGATGCATATAGTATGTACGTTATATTATTATTTGATACGTATACGCGTGTTGTGATAATACGAAAACACGTGGTGTCGTGTTTCGGTGGAATTGTCATCACCAGGGTTCGCATTTTATCGTATTTACACGCACGACTGTCGCGTGGAGTTTGCCCGAAAATAACCGAACGGATAAGAATTTCGTTTCGCCGTGCGAGGCGTTTGAACAAAAGTGAAAATCAAAATTACTTCCCTTTAGCCTTGCGTATTTAACGTTTTTGTAGGCCTGCATCCTGTGAACGCGTGTCGTTCGAATCCATCCGTGCACTATGGGTAAATTGCATATGATGCGCACACGCATTTCCGTACTGACGCGGGTACGGAAAATATCTGTTCGGCCGACATAATTTTATTCATATATTCAAGGGCAGCACAGGGGTTTCTCGACGGGGGAGAGTTAGCGAGCGGGCCATGGGGGGGGGGGTGTTGTAGGAATACGTCGTTTTCACGGATCGGTCGAAATAAATAAATTTCAAATCGCAGTAAACGTATACATTTGTACGAGACCTAGATATTATGCGCGCGACCCGACGACGACGTAAGCCTCGCACGTGACGGCCGCGGTATATCCACTGTTCGCACGCGGCACACGAGGGTGTATTGGCAGTCGTGCCGCAGCGATCGCATGTACTCGTGTTGCCAGGCGCGGCTCAAGTAATTTTACACACCTAGGCAAACTTAAGTTTTGCCGCCCCTTATACATGTAAAGAGTGTATCAAATATTTTTTCACATAAACATTACTAAAATATATTTAATTCTGAGTTCATTATACTATTTGTATAAAGTTAACAATTGGTTAAATTGATATATTTATAGACAAGTAAATCCCTACTAATTTAAAAAAAAACAAAACAATTTAAAAATAGTTGTTTTATAATATAAAAGTTATTAAAAATATAATATAAATGTTAACATCGTATTAGATTAGAACTTGACTTTTCTTGCTTTTGCGTTAGCGAAATATGATACAACTTCTTCCATGTCCATATTATAGGCTAATTCTTTCTCGATTGAATAATGGCCAATGTTCTTCTGAATTCTGATGAGTCGGCAGGCAAATGAAAATAAAATTAACTTATCTGTAAACGTCAGTCAGTATTTGGTACCTATTTTTAGTCAATAATATTCGTCAACAGTGCGTTTTGTGAAAGAGTTAAAATTGAAAACAACAAAACACGATATCGGGGCCAGACAAAACTGATTCACAGAACCGATTAAAACCGTCAAGAGAACACCGCAATTTGCTACGGTCGACGGTCGACCGAAAGCGTAAACACACGTTTATATTTGTCCGATCATAGTATCATACCGACCAAATTTTATATTTTTTTATTGATTTTTATTTTTCACTACACACGATTTAATATAAGTAGGTACTAGGAATCTTTTTAAAAATTATCTAGTATACATAAATGTTAAATGCCGCCTCTGAAAAATGCCGCCCTAGGCGTGGGCCTGTACCGCCTACCCCTTGAGCCAGGCCTGCGTGTTGCCGTTTGTACGCTTGCAGTATTTTACGTATTAAGGTTTAGACACACATAACCGCACCGTACCCGATGCGCGTGTCACTCGGTGAATGAATAGTGCAATGATATAAATAACAATATCACGGACGAGCGCTGTCGCCGCACCGAGACAGAACCGAGTGCGATTAAAATATTTTATTAATTGACGTCGACGGTGCGGGCTCGGCGTCGTTTCAACATTCGGCAGTCAGTACAGTTATTAGTTTATAGTTTCAGTTTCCAGTATCCAGGTCTTTAGTCTAGTTTTTAGCATTTTTACGAAGCAAGTATGATTGATGTAGAAATGTTAATTGAAGAAATTCGAAAGTTTCCAGTCCTATACGACCAAACCAGCGTAAAATACAGAAATTCGGAGTATAAATCCACATTTTTTACTCTCTTGCATGTTGACTTCTCCATTTCTCGTCTTCTTCTTCTAACGCAAGTGCTACAATTGCTAACTCACTGTTTTTAAAAATTTTAAACATAGTTGTCGCGTCATCCCTTGTCAAAATGCTGAAACCAACTGAAACAGCTGAAGCTAGTAGGAAAACGGCATGGGCGGCACGGACGAGCTACGGACAAGGTACGGATATGTGTGCGTTCGCGAACGACGCATAGTGCCTCAATCAACAGTTAGAATTACGTCGTTAGATGATCTCCAGGTTGATCCATCCACCCGCGTAATGCTATCGCGGCCTAGACGATGGGGTATTTCACCGTTGTGGTTGCCTTCGGCTGTATAGCAGGGTGCGGGATATTAGCCCAATGACAACTTCTACTACCCAGCGACTCCTTTGCCACCACGAGACCGTCCTCATACGTGGCGTAACTGGCGCGTAGACCCGAGACGCTACATACTCTCAGGGTCGCACTTTACATGCGAGGGCTTTCCCTGAGAACCCGTGGTACGGGCTTTGAGGGTGGTTTTTCACCCTCCGGCGCCCACTAGAGCCGTGCGGATAGTACCGCCATCTCATCGCGTAGCGGCTCAGTTGAGGCCTCCGTCGGTTTGCCGCTAAGTGCAAAGCGGTGGAGAATCCCTCCCGTCTCCGCTGGCGCCTCGTTGGTTTGTTCAAGTCGGTCGCCACCTGCAAGTCGGGAGTTAATAACCGTCCCACGGTTCGTCGTTTGGGTACGAAGCGAGGGCGGCCCGACCCGGTACGTGCGAGCGCGTCCGCCAGCGCGGTTCAGGGATCGCTTTCTGCTCGTTCACAGCGGCGTTCCACCAAACTAAGTCCCTTTCCCTCTCGCCCTTAGGCTTCAGGTCCGTTTCCTAGTCAGTCCCAACGGGATCTCTGATTCCGAGTTCATTCATCCCCACGTTCGCTGGGACAGGGCGAGTATCATGGGTGTCATACTTCTTCGAGTATGTTTTTCGACTATCTCGTGAGTGCCTCAATCAACACTCGGCCGACACGCGGATCGGGTACGATGCGGTTATGTGTGTCCCAACCTTTACGTGATACTATTACTATACCGCGTGACGTACCCGCCGTACGTTATTGCATTATTGCGGTGCACATTTGGCGGTGGACTGAATGTACGTACGTCGTGTAGCTGCGGCACAATCGCACATGATACTTAAATCGGCGCCGGGCACGCGTCTCGCACCGGATCGTACAAAGGTTCGCGCATTGAATATTTATGGCCGGATTACGCATTAATGCGTTCCATTACCATATGGGTACGACCGGTACGAGGTCCGACGGTAACCGAACATTTGTTCTGCACCTAGGTACACGGAATTTCGCACGCGGTCACCCGAGTCGGCTTGCGCCCCGGTCTCCGGTCGTCGACGTGCGATCGCGTCCGCTCGGCCATCATGTCGAGTTATCGTATAAAATATCGAGTTCTTCGGCTAAAAAGTACTAAGTTTTCGCGACGCCAAACCGTTTCACCGTTCCCGCTTCGGACGACACCCTCGCCGATAATATTACCCGCAAACACGCCTCGTTCCGAGCGACAAAGGTTGTGCCGCTTGCTCCGCCTTTTTACACAAGAGGCATTACGAACTTCTCCGCGTTCATTGATGTCCTGAACAGGACTACCGGTGAAAATGGGTTCACGTGTAAGTCGACTCCACCGCATCTCATTGTAGACACGTCGGTCCTTCAACAATAGTATGCATCATTTAAATGAAACCGTAGCCAGTTATCACACATTCCTTCCACGTGACCTTCGTCCGATTACGATCAATATCAGAAGCCTCCACCACACTACCCTATGCACCAATATGTCGAATATGTCGGCTGTCTTATCTAAAGGAGTACATATAGTCAAGCAAGTCGACAACGTCAAAAAAACAATCGTCATCTTTCATTATTTGTTGTAGACCTTGTTGTTAACGATAATTACAACGGAGTATATAACATCATTCATTATGCGTTATTAAGTACAAAAGTAATAACAGAGAAACCTCATAGAAACAGACGCGGTCCTCCGCATTGTCACAATTGTCAAGAATATGGTCACACTCATAAGTCAAAAACTAATAACCATCTCTAGCTTCAATATTGTTGTGTTAAATGTAGTGAGGCTCACCTATCCGAAGACTGTAATAAGGATCGCAACAGCCCCGCAAAATGTGCACTCCGCTCTGAGATGGACTCTCCGCCAACTTCATGGTGTGCAGAGTATACCAAATCATTATCAAGCACCAAAAAATTAAACAAGCCCTTAAAATAATATTCCTCGTCCTGCCAATACACACACGGGAGTTCCTTCCTAATATTCCTTTCCAATCAAATCCATCCTATGCTTCTGCTACTTCAGGTCCATTTAATTCCAATAATCCCCCTCAAAATTCAAATATAGAACTAGGACTTTCCCAATCCCTGTCCGATCTAACTTATATTATCAATTCTTTTCTTACTGCCATAACCCATAATAAACAAAAAAATAATTCCCTAAACAATAATATTCATTCCAATGCTTCTAAAATTAATTGTATGTACCTTATCGCGTTATATAATATTACGAACTGAATTACCCGGCTTACATCTCTTCTTCATCAATTCTCCTCCTCTTTATCTAAATGTCTCCGAACCCTCTTATCTGTAGTAAGATCATGGAATAAATTTTAATTGTTTGTTATGACATGTTGTTGTTTTTTATAAGATCATTGCAAGGTAATGAACTCAATTGTTTGTCCTTCTTTTTGGAGAGAAAACGAACGATGCCGATGGCTTACCGACTCTTGAAGTGGGTAATTAAAGATTTATTCTACACAATTCCAACGATTAGCCTTGTAATTTATTAAATTAAGTTAATCTAGTTAAACTAAAGACGTACGGGAAACTGAACACGCCTAAGGCTTTCATTTAAATGGTAAGTATGTTGGAATCATTGGTATTATAGAACATCTTCGTTTTGCGAGTGCGCTGCACTTTGCCAGCGAATTGATTTTAGATTTTCATGTTTAAATCGTCTACGTTCTTATTTTTCACTTCCAAAATGGCTTTCGTTGCCGGACTTATGTATAAAAAAATGTATATATCGTTGTTATCCTGCAAGATTAAATATTTTTAAACAGTTAATGTACACATAACGTTTGAAATATTTAAAATAAGTATGAAGCGTTATTTTATTAAATTGAAGTAACCTAAGTAATGACACTAAATTAAAAATAAATTATTATGAAAGTTTTTTATAAATATAAAAAAACATACGAGTTCAATTTACAAGATCAAAATTTTTATTTTTATTCAAAACCTCCCTCTAGACTAAATTTGATACGTATTTTTTTATTTTTGCCCATTTCACCTCTTTAAATCAAACATTCTTCAGAATAATTTCTTATTGTACCTACTCTTAGATTATGATACAAACATACACTTAACATTTCAAAAAGCTAGCTATCATGGTTTATGCTGTGCGTTGATTATGAATCAGTCAGTCAGTCTGTCAGAACTTCTCCTTTTAAATATCATACATATATACAATTATAATACCCTAATGTATATTCATAATTCATAATTTATTATTTTAATGTAAGTGACTTATCGTGCTATATAATGTACACTCTATTTTAATATATAATTATTATAATCGAGTAAATTTTTATTTTTATCAAATATAATTTGATTATATTTTTCTGTAATTGTCGAGCTAAATTGTATAGAAATTTCTCAAAATAATAAAAAAAAGTCGATAGACCAAAAATATCGTAAAACCGATATTTGATGAAATATGTATTTATATTTATAGATTAAATTTTGGATACCTAGAATACATTGGTAATGTCGATGCATCGGTATACTCTGTATTCTCGTTATGTTATTTTTTAAAAAAAACTGGTTTACTGGTATATTGAGTATACACCAGTATATTTACACTACTATAGTATATTGACCTAAAATGGGCAAACTGATATTACCGTCACCCCTAAATAATTATACGATCGTGTATACTGTAGAGATTTGAAAAACCTTAAAGTTAAAGAGCTATCATTTTAGGACGTTGAACGTTATTATTTATTATTTTAAATTTATTTTAAAGACATTATGTGAGTTGGAAGTTAAAGGCTTGCAATATGGAAAAACTTAAATTGTCGTAGCCAACGTTTAACGCGTAAACCGATGATGTAATGGTAAAATCAGTATTTTATTTATCTCGACTATAGGAGAATTTCCTATATCCAAAAAATTCTAATATCCTATAACATTATGTCGAAGAATTAAAATTAGACCACGTGTGCAACTGAAATACAAATTTACAGCTGTAAGACATTTTCTAAGTAGAAAAAAAAAACACTGGTCCTAGTCATAATATTTTTACAACGTTTGCGTTCTGTCTCGTTCCAGGTGAATGGCCCTTAGGCGTTGCTTGGTGCAACGTTTACGTCACTTGCGACGTGTTGGCGTGCAGTTCCAGTATAATGCACATGTGTTGTATATCGCTGGGAAGATATCTGGGCATAAGACATCCGCTCAGGACCAGGCATCACTATTCCACCATGAAACTAGTGTGTTTTAAGATTGCCATCGTCTGGTTCCTATCGTTTTTGGTATCGTTTTCGGTTACGCTTCTGGGTAAGTACCTATATACACGGTTAACGACAAATACTTTAAATTAAGATACCCTTAACATGTACGCGAACAATTATGTAATTAATAAAACCAGTGAGAATGAAGACCCTTTTAAATGGGCAATTTTCAATCGCGCGTATTCGAGGAATAAAAGAAATATCTATAGATCAAAAATTCACTAGGCGTGTATAGATTAAATTTTAAAGAAACACTATAGAGTCCAGTATTTTAATGCAATATAATTCTCGTAACGTGTACAGTAGTGTTATCATAATTATTTTTCCTGTGAACGTACATCTACATTATTATATGGCTTGACGTTCTTTAAAGAAAGGTTCAATACAATCTAGTATCTACCAACAATTTCTTGCGATTTTACAGAATTGTAAGGGCTGTTTTACTGGGTATATTGTATAGTATCAATTATTTGCGCTAATATATCGAATTGTAATACAAGTAGGTGTAACACAATTGTTTCTTTTTTCTTAAATGATTAAACAATTATAAAAATGCTTTCTATCTATCAAAGAGGACGCCGACCTTTATTTATTTATTTATTTATCGTTCATGTGTCGTTATTGTCTCTTAGTATTAGGTAGGTACCTTCAATATTTGTTACTAAGATATTATTAGATATATTTTTATTGTTGATAAAATGCACTCTCTTTAAATTAAATATAAAAATTAGGTTGGATTATAAAAGGTTTTCTCGTTTGCTACACATTTGAAATAACGACTTACCCACGTTGATTTCAACTTTTAAGGAAAATATAATAAGATCACAATAGCAATGTATGTAAACCTTTTTACCGATTGGTTCCTTGGTGCGTTTTTTTAAAAACACTACGTTCACTAAGAAAAAAGATATGTTTTGCCTTTATATCAAATGTCATAGTTTCAATATTTATCCAAGTATACATTAAAATATCATGAGTTTCTTTTATCAACGTGTATAGGCGAACAAAATATTTCTTATTAATATATATATCACATAAAAGATGCATAAATCAATGTGCGGAATCACATCATCACTTATCTACATTTTACTGATCAAGAAAATATTATGCTCTATGGGTAGTAATCAACGGGTTGAGATTAAAAACAATACGTGTGATGTCAAGTTTCCTTCATCATGCGCTTGCTCGTAACGGTTTAGTTCAATTTTATATATTTTTAACTCGCCGTGCTCTCTTAACACTGTCGGTGTAGTGTTTTTGTTTACACTATCAAATAATTAAAATAATAGTCTGAGCGTTCTTAGTATATATTATTACGATCTAATGATATGCACATCAGTTATTTCCAGATCTCTACTGTCTATTTTATAATTACGTTAAACAAACTATGCATAATAAAATACAGCTGGGAGAGTGGCACATTAACGCGAAATATATTATGCGACTCATAAACATTATAAATGCGTACGTACATGCATGCGCTCGACTAGACGCAGTAGTTTTCACGAGTTATTATTATTGTGAAAAAATTGATTTTCGTCCTATCACAGCCACACGTGCGGACGAAAAAAATTAACCATGATGGCAATCAATATGTTATTTTATTTGACGAATTCGAAATGCTCGAAGAAAGCCTTCCGTAATTTATAAAAATAAGTCCGAAAAAAATGATTGGATTACAACGAATCGTCGTACTTAGTATTTACTTTACAGTTATTGCGTGGGAAAAATATAATTTAAACGTTGACCGTACTACATTTTATACCATATACGAGCATCGCGCGTTACAGGACAACGGAGTAATTTCGTTTCGGGGAGAACACTATTATTTTTGTCCGATTTGCGTGAGTCGCGGCTTAAAAACAACAAATAATAACAAGAATAATATGCTGTTGCTGCGTTATAGTGTGTACATCGGTCGACCTATTGTAAAACATTTCCAAATTGAAATAAAAGAAACAATAATACAAAAACACTCTGGAAACCATTTGTTTCGAACGGTTTAGAACACACGCCATTTCGGCTTTGTCTATTTCGCGAGTATACACTCTATGTAAATTGTAAACAACGCGCAAACATAATATTATGAGTTTTTATATAATAATGTAGCTATATATATAAATGTAAGCCATTATTATAATTATTCAGGATGATCCATTTAACTCGCTTCACTCGTTGTGTCAGTCAATTATCATTATTTTTGCTGTTTGAAATAACCATAGTTCCATATTCATATTTTATTCTATTTCATATCATCATGGTTCTTATGGAATATTTAAAAAAAAAAAAGTTGTTGTTGTTATTCCTATTGTATTATTTCATGTTCCGAAGTCCAAAATCGTTATTTGCCCGGCTCTTTGCGCTTATCAATAAACATTCGTTATAATTACGTTCATAAATAATAAACCACATTGGCCGGTGAACCGACATTTGTGCAGTCCACATTCTCTGCTTACCACGGAATTAAAAACTGGAAACAGCGTTAAAAAAAAAATGTAGGTACACATAGTACATAAAATCCAAATTCGATTTCGTAATATTTATTCATTTTTTGTCGCATAATTATTTCGAACCGTGAAAAAATAATTATTACAGGGGGGAAAAATCGTAAAAATCGACTGAGAAAACGAGCGTAGCACGTTAAATTGATTACCTCCAACTCGGTAGGTGTGACCACACGCACGCACGCACACACACGTAGATACGCACACGTACGCACACATGCGAGCAATGTATATGACGTATACTACGTGCATAAGGCTGAAGCAGACAATAAAACTTCCGAGTGTCGTATGGTTAATTATCCGAGTAGAGCTATTTGCCCCGGGCATTGAAACGTCACGGAAATAAAAACGAATGCTGTTTGTTCACACACAACGCGCTGGGTCTCGACTGTAATATTATGATAGAACCGTAATGGCGCGCGCTCGGCATATTTGTCTTATCAAAAAGCGTGCGGTATGATATGTGTGCGCCGGCGAATCATTCTCCTCGTCCTGCTCATCCTGCGGGTCCTCCGCGAGCCCGCGTCCTTAAGGTCTTCTTCTTCCCGGTGGTCCGCGCTCGCACGGTCCCTTCGTATTGTTGTTTCCGCGCCACCGTTACCACCACCACCACCACCTAGTCATCCGGTGCATTATTCGCATCCCTCGCGCCCTTCCCCACCCACCACCGGAGCTTAGGCGGCGCGCTGCTTGTATAAAGACAACAAACAAGCACGTGTCTTTTTCTCACGGTCTGCCTGGAATAATAAATTATTAACGTGTACGACGACTCGGAGCGCGAGAGACGCTTACGCGAAGGGGCGGGTTCCCGGGTTTAGGGTGGGGGAGGGGGGGGGGGTCCACCGCCGTCGACTGAAGACGCGACGACACGGTGCAGCGTATCGAGCGCGCGCGATAACGTTTTGTTCCACGACCGGCTCTAAGGTTAGGTAATCGTACGATAAATAACTCGTCACGCCCGTGCCCCGTGTGTCGGCACCGCGAGGAAAAATATTCGTTTCATCCGGCGGTATAACGTATGCGAGTGTACACGCCGTTTACACGTTTACTCCGTCTCGAAACATACTTTGCGCGTCGTTTTACGTGCTCTCCCTCTCCCTCTCTCGCGTGTTCCCCGAAAACGCTTTCACGTGTATTGTTACACCGTACACATTCCGATCAGCTCCTCTGCGCTCATCTCTACACACTCTTCGGAAGTGCGTTCCCGCGAATAGTACGCCGTCAGCTCCGGACGACTGTGGGCTTGAAACAAAAAAAAACTAAAAATGAGCGTTTCATCGTGTATAACAACCCATCATCTTCAGAATAGCTCTCGTCCCTGTCACGTGATGACTCTACCGATTATTATCAGGTCTACGGGTTCGGCACGTATTCGCATTATGTTTCACATCAATACCGTCTTTACTTATACGGACATGCGGGGGTACACTCCTGTTCTAAGGTCCTTCTTCAAATGTGTACTACCCCCAGTGCGTACGTGTGAGTAAAATATTGCTCGGCATCGAGACCGTTTAGCGATTGTTCAATATTCCGTATACGACGAGACGCACTAGTTGCTTCAAAATATTATATACAGCCCATACAGGCAGTAGTGTGTTGGCTTTTGTTCATTTTCTCTCGTTTATATCCACCCTAAATGTTCAATATTTTAAAATATTTAACACTTTAAATGTTAATGTTACCACGATTCTTATGTCTGGAACACACCGTCTATTGTACATAAGCGTGCTAAGTTTATTTATTCGTGACACGAATAATATATTATATATAGACGAACGTGAAAATGTATTAGCCTTATATCTGATTTCTTTATGTTTTTTGGTTTAAAATGTAAATTATATCTTTATAAACAATGATAATTATAAGTCCAATATAATATGCATTCAAAATACATTTTTAATTATTCTCGGACATTTAAATAATTTTCAAAAAAATAAAAAAAATATATTTTGGTTTTGACAACGGTATTGTATTATCTAAAGGCTGTTATTTTAAACTTTTGTTTTTATTTTTTGACATAATGCTACAAAAAAAAAAAAAAAATGTAAATCTATTGTCATTTATTATTCCGGGCATAATCAGCTGCCTACTTTTACCATTTTCACGGATTACTTTAAATTTGTGTAAAAAATGGTTGAACACTTGAACATCACTTTATCATTTAAAAAAAAACACAAATAGGTACAAAATATGGGGTGATCCATTTAACGTAAAATTCACTGATTTCATTTAATATTTTACGAATGATTAATTTAAATAACAAGTTATTGCTGGACAAAAATAAATAATAGTTATAAAACCGACTCGATAAACGCAAACTATTAAGTTGTTATAATTCATATGACGTACGAGATGTTGATATTAATATATAATATATATACTTCAGATATGTACATTTGTAAGACTACTGTGAAATGCTGAGAAAATCAGCGCTATAGTCTCTCAATCATGTAATGTTCAACGATTGAAAGCACTGTGGTCATGAATACAATAACTATACTATAATATAGAATTGTACGAATATCGCTCACCGGTGAGAAACGTTTTATGTAATATTTTACAGTCAATGACCACTGTGCAGTGTAACCTTTATGGATAACGCTATATAGTTTTTGCACTCCAAATCCCGTAATGAAAATAAGTCTGGTATGATTTGTCTCATTTGTTACTTTAGTTCCGTTATATTTCACAGGTCTCTACAATCCTAAGAACATTATGCCGGATCCAGGGGTTTGCGTGATCAACAATCGAGCTTTTTTCGTCTTCGGTTCGCTGGTCGCCTTCTACATACCGATGATCATCATGGTGGTCACGTATGCCCTCACTGTTCAGGTGAGTTTCGTAAAGTTTTTTTCTTTTTTTTTTTTTCTAATCAGGGGTTTTCGGTCTGATATGCTATAGAAGTATATACATCGTAATGTAATGTTGCGTATACGTTGTTTTCCGAAAATACCTGCGCGTATCACTGCAAATGACCATCGTGTATGCATGGATATCGCGTGAACTTTATGAATTACGCGGTCAAACCTACTGCGCAATGAGAAACCGTTTCGGTATTTTATGATTATTATTATTTTTTTTTTTGCACGACAAATGTTGGAGGGCCAAATGATAAATGAATGTTTGGAGGAAGCCGGAGAGTTTCACTTTAATATATTTTATTACGTTTCCCGAATTGTTCATGGTGCCGTATAAACGTAATATTGATGCGCAAATATATATATGTATATATGTATAAAAGTGTGTGTTTTTATATTCTGCTTATAAAATTAGAAAAGTTTGTATTCATTAGACTTTTGTTTAAAATAAAATGGTTTTCGAATTTAAGAGATTTATCACAGTAAAAAGTGTATAGGGATATCAATCAATCAGAGTAAAGTTTTATACGGGCCATATAATATAACTGATGAGCTACATCTGCAGCCAGGGATGACATCTGTCCGTTGTACATAATTTATATCTTACGTTTATATTATATTATAATCGTAACAAGACTAAAAAATAAAAACCGGGTATTAATGCGACGTATGGTATAGTTATACAATGCACACTATACGTGGTACAAGTAGTTATCATTTTATAATTGCGTTTAAAATAATTTAACTTACAAAATAATTCTACGCGCACTACAAATTATAATGCAAGAAATTTAATTTATATGTTAAAATGTGAAGATTAAAATCGCTTACTAAATTTTATAACCTACAGGTTTTTGACGGACTGAGAGTATTAATGTTTTTTCCAAATTAGAATATATACTAATTTTTTTTCGTTTAATTCGATCTGACTTTACAAAACTTATGGTTTGATAAGGAAATTATATTCCTTTGTCATCGTATCTTTAAATTATTTCTATGTTATATTTGGTACACCTAATACTCTTAAAATTAATTTTTTATCATTGCAATTTGTTTTTAATTGTATTTTTTTGAAACACGAATCCATTATTCCTTTTCAGTCGTATAAAAAAGTAATGTTTTGTACACTGGTAAATACTTATGGAGTAGGTATCTACATATATTTTATTAAACGCGAATCGAATAATGTTTAAGCATTTTAAATTGAAATATTTCAAATTATTATTATACTTAAACTAACTTGAAACATTTGGTTATTAAAACCAAGTTTGCATAAAGAAAAATCATTTATTCAAATAACATTTTCATCTATTTTATCGAAATTGTAATTGTAATTTTAAATTAATATACTTCTTAAATAAGTTTTAGTATTATATAAATATACTCTGCTACAGTTATGTATGGTCTACGTTCGAATTTATTTTGTAGTATACGCGGTCAACGTTATTGACCGGGTTATATGTTATATGTTCTTACGTCTGACTGCGTATGACTTGGATAAACTATTATACTGCTGTATTTTTGTTTTTATGTTTTTTGAAAAATTACACTAGTGTATCGCCTGTCTTCTTTTTGTCTATTTAAATTACCATTTTGGATATTAATATTGTTGATCAAGCAGAGCTGGAGTTACCTAATCCGAACCTCTGGGATAATTAATAATTCACTTATTAACTCGTGGACCTCGATGTTTAAACATACGCTAAGTGGTGTACATATGCCCTGTACACTCTTAGCTTTATTATCGCATCCTCGTCTGACATTTCTCCGTCCAATGAACTTTAAAATTATAAATGTAAAATCATATAAATTTATTAATATGTCAAATATTTACTATAGGTCTAAACTTCTATGTTTGATAAGTATTTATAATTGATAAAACTTGCGCTGTGAGACCCGTCCGGTACCAATTGGGTACAATAGCTGCCTGTGTGAAACTTATCTGACAATATGCGTAATAACTTAGATGTTGTACTTCAATCATCAAGTAATAGTCATTGATTAAATACCATCTTCATCTCAAGCAATATCTGCCAATTAAAGCCATCACTGCCAGAAATGAATGATATGGTACAAAGATGCGAAAATGACACCCCCTCCATAAAATTAAATTTTAGAAAAATTGGTTCTTATTGAGCCGTATACTATAAATACAGATCCATTTTTGCTTTATGACAGTGATCCTGATGATCATAATCGGGTCTTATGATTTTCGACGGACGAAAATTTAAAGATGTTATCGCCCGATCAATGTCTTTAGTTTATCGTTAGTGAATAAAAATGACGGGTTACGTCGACGAAATGTCCGACGGGGGAACGATGACGGGGAAAGCTACCGTACTCCTATCTTCATGGTCGTTCCGATTTATATTATATTATTTATATTATAGTTACTAGGTGTTATCATTTGAAGGTGAAAATAACTTTTGGTCCGTCAAAATGATTAGAAAATCGATGTGCTCCACAACAAATTCAATAAAAGAGCTAGGCAACCTGGTCGACAGTCACCCCGAAATCGTAAACAGTGCTCGATTCGTGGAAGAGTAGGTAAATGACGGAGGTTTTCAATAAAGGCTTTAAATATTTTAAGAGCACCCCTCCCATTTTGATGTTTATGGCAACAATTTTTGTTTTTTCTCACCAAAACAATATATCTTACAGGAAATTAATTTATCTATCGGTACACACACTCAAATACGGACTACTACGAAGTTGAGATACGTATATCAATAATAAATAAAAAAAAAAACAAATTATAATAAAAAGTAGAGACCGGTGATGCCGAGCAATACCATACACAATCATCTGAAAAAACAATAATTTCTTGTGTACACGGGGCAAAAGTGGTCGTTCAAATAGTGTTTTAAGTTTGACGGAAATGACCGAGTTGATTTTTTTCCCCTTATCAGACCGCAGGTTTTCAACTGTTCCGAATCGTTACGATGACCGGCGGATCGCCAAACACTATGTATAATTGGACGATTCTCTACGGAGATATGACGGCATAGTGTTTGAAGCGAATGCAATTTTCTCGAAGTGCGAATGCTTGCTGAAAGATTACATACGGGAGAGTAACAATGGTTGAATTAGGGTCAGCAGATACTCCGACACCGCAGTGTTTTGTTTAAACTAGCACTTTTAAAAAATAAGTAAATAAAATAAATAATTTAAACATTTAATGGGAAATAATATCGACGTTACCGAAACCGTCGGCATAAATATGTTTTGGCCAGATAACGAGCGCGCGAACAGGAACCGGGGCGCGGGAGCTGTGCGGTCGCGGTATTCGATACGATACAGCGGTCAGCGAGCCACCACGATTGATGTGGAAAAGCACATAACGTTCGGGTCGTCCGCGGAAAGAGATAAGACCACGGGACGTTGTGTGTCCGCCGCAGGGGCGTAGCCAGTAGGTAGGCCTGGTAGGCCCGGGCCCACCCAGATTTTCTCTAAAAAGAAAAAGATGTATTTCTACAATGAGAAGAATGAAAACATACCTCAGGTCAACTATAAAAATTCCTAGGCTAAACAATTTGACGTTAATTTCCATAGAAAGGGAAATAAGTGAGCAATTTATTGACAATCCGTCGGCTGTTGTTGATGAGTTTGCTATCATAAAGAAAAGAAGATAGAATTTTGACTTTGAAAATATGTTATAAATGGACAATACGTATATGTTGTAAGTCACGAGTATAGTAATTAATAATTATAAAAAAATTATCTTGTATTCTGCTAAAAAAAATTTCAAACCTTGCTTTGAGTTATTAATGATTAATAAAAATGATCATCGGTAACTTGGAAATTATAGGAGGTCAATAACAAAATTGGTCCCCGATATTAGTCCCCACTTCCGTCTAACAGTGGAAGCTTTACGTGGGCCTATCCAAAAAGATATTTATGGCTACGCTCCTGCGTCCGCGACCCGACGGTTTCAAATGCGAGTGAACTCTAGACGGGTTTTTTTTTTTTATTATTATTTTTCTTCTAAAAAATACGTTTCGACTCATTAAAATATTGATTATTGAGCACTGTGCTGCTGCGGGGCATCGGCAGGCGTAACAGTTCGCACGATCTGACGGCTCCTCGATTAGGCCATCGACGCTCGAACGACGTGCGGTGCGGGTATATGTACACGATGAAGTGTTTAACCACTCGAAAAAAATGTTGCGGAACACCGGAAAACGGAACCCGGTGGCACTCCAAAGTATGTTTTCGCTGAGGGAACCTCGCACTCGTGAAAAAAGTCCAGTGGCACGACGGCGCTCTGTTAACGAGGCATTTGACTGAAGATAATAGCGTGGCGCGTCGTAGAAGCAGATTAACATATTATAATCGTTTGAAATCGTTTTGACGGGAAACCGAAAATTACGTTCGTTTCAAATTATCCATTTTGTCTATAGGTAACACAACATCTTGTCCGATTGAATAAATTATGTTCTAGTTAACTATTTGAAAACCGTTGATCATATCATTATGGACATTAGGACCGTGTAATTTCATGATTTCGATTAAAAATCATTTCGAGTTGTGATTTTTGAATCTCGCTGCCCGTGCTTTTTAACGATATAATCAACAATCAATAATATAAACGGCCGCGACGCTGTATTGAATGAAAACCGTGAACTGGAAAATTGCCCAACAAATTTGAATAATTAATTATGAATACAAATCTTTAAGCTTTTGATAGCTAAGATCTGTAGATTAAATTATTAAAGATGGTGTTTTCTTAATGCAAACCAATTTATTACTTGTCTGTATACGTTATGCGATTGTCATTATCAAGTTAGACTTTTGTGTTCAAATGTTCCAATTTGATTCATATTATAAATTACTATCCAATATCCGCTTGGTAAACTAATCAGCCGTAATCAATTATTTTAAATTACATTTATTCATTCTTTTAAGTTTCCCTATCTATTATAAACAAATAATTATAATACTCATTAACGACCTGCAGTGACTACATATTATTATATTTATTTTGTACTTAAACAAAGCTTAGATTCTACAACTTTAGTATGACCCTTGTGCTCGTAAATGTATACTTAATTTTGACCTGCAGCAAGAAAAACAAGTCATTAATACTTAGACGTTAATTAGTTTAATGAACATTTAAGGTACAATCGTTGATAATGCGAATTTTATAATTAAAAGGGTATTACTATTTGATCAGCTTTGATTGAGACTTATAAGTGAGGTTTTCCACGAAGACGGAAGAGGATAATTGGTATTTTATTTGTTTTTGAAGGGGTGAGGTGGCGGCGAAGTGGAAATTGAACTAAGCTTGTTATTTTGTTCAGTAAAATTTAATTTTTTTTTTTTGAATTATCTTGTTGCTTAAATAATCTTTGGTAAGAAACAAGCCGACGGATACTCGAAAAATCTGAACGGTTCTTTTAACCGTACTTTATAATATTTAACGATATTATCGATATTATTTATCGAAAGTATACGTATGAAGAATTATCTGCTACTGATTTTCACTCCGATGTGTGTAGGGTGTACATGAGTTTAGTACTAAGCAATCAGTTTTCTTACCATTATCCAATATATTCGGCTGCTAAATGTGGAAATTAATTTATCAATGTGATGTACTTATAATGATCATCGAGTTTTGAGATGAATATCTTGTTCTAATGAATATAATATTGATGAATGTAATTCATAACAAACATAAATATGACAATTATGTTACATAAAATACTCCCGAGTAAAAGTTATAAAATTAAAGCACTTATGTTCACTTCTACGTGAATTAATTTTATTTATACGCAACAAACACAAAATATGATATAATAATATTAAGTACAAAAAAAAAAAAAAAAACAATAATAACGTTTCAACTTAAATGTAGGGTATTTTTAATATTATATAAAATTCGATATCCATTACGTGGTTAAACATTTTTTCGACGATTGAAGTAGAGAAGAATATTATAATTATAGTTGTAATATTTATTATAATTATTTAAGTACACGTATTTTATTTTTTTTTAAAATCAACATCAGAATCAATTTTTACATTTTCATTATATTATAAGGGAAGGTTGTTAATTCTTAGATTAATGTTTAAAAATTCAATTTTCAAACACGTTAATGGTCAACATTGGATACCACGCATGAATAATTGTTTTAAGAAGCTAATTATATTTATAATCCTCACTTGGAACTAAAAACTGTAAGCTAATCGTTATTTGCGTTGAAAATGTTTAAACAAATTTGTAACGACAATAATACTCGCGGTAAGCTTATTTGCGTGTCGTATTTAGAAGGCTATTTTGATAGTATTCGTAGTACCTACCGTACGATCCTTGATAACTGCAGCAGGTAACAACCCCATAAGGCTCGTAAAACGCATAGTATAAACAGTTTCAAAGTAAGAATTTTGCCCTTACTATTTAAATATAACGCCAACAACAATAGCTTGGCACAGCAATAATCGCGAAAAAAAATAATCTTCACATATAATTTATAGTACAGTTTAAAATGACAAAGAAATTAAAGGAAAGTGTCTGACAGTCCGTTCGAAGCGTTTAAGTGTTGAATGTTTGAAAAATTAAGTTTGTTGTGATATTAATATTTCTGTTAATTTTACACAATCAATAAACCTAAATAATTTTAATTTTTACAAAGCGTGTTTTAATGTTTAGACGTTTTTGGTGAGATTAAAGGTTTATAAATAAAACGTACAATGTAAATACAATCATAAAATGCCAGATACATTTTACTCCGGATACGAGTCTGTTACTCAAAAAAAATTCATCCAATATTTTTACTGTTATTTTTCTTATTTTTACTTATAGTTTTAAGATTTATTTTGCATACGATTTTAGTATTTTTTTAATTTTTTTTAACGTGTTGAATAAAAATTATAATTTACTAACCGATAAAAAGTGAAATCAACCGACATATGAAAAATTCGAACTCAACTCCCATAATATATGATACATAATGTATATTACACATACTCAACTTAAATATTATTCTTCAGTTACACTGTATGCATTTATCTTTATACTTTTAGTATTTGAAAATTAGGTTTTCTAATTTTGATTGGTTTCAGATTTAATTAAAATTAATTAATTTTGTAGTTTTGTATACATACTTTTATATCATATGAGCATTCCGTTAAAACAACTGTTTATACAATAATAATAGTATAATGAATAAAATATTTTAATAAAATACTAAATAGATTATTATTCATTTTGATTTTTTTAAACTTAATAACTATATGTAGTGTACTTATAATGTGTAATATATTTGTTTTAATTATGACTATTGTAAAGGTTTCCGGCGCTGTAGCGAGACACTGGGGGCATGTGATTCGAGTCGAGTGCAAGTACGAAATAGTATGCATTAGTCCATTATCGATGCATCTCGCTGTAGCCCTTTTGAGTCCTTATTAATGAAGTGTATTATAGTTTTATAACTGCAACATAAGCGTACGTTTGTTTATCACGAAAGATTATCATATTCAACGATGTATTTAATTTTTTTCAATTTGGTTATACATATATGTTTTTCAGCAAAGATTTGAATAAATTCTCTGAAATCTTACAAATGTATATTCCATACATTTGTAAGATTTCAGAATATTAATTATTCAAACTATAAATGTACAATCCGAAAAAAATATTTTTTTGGATATCGACGGGTCTTCTAAAAATATTCATGAATTTATGGTCATTTAATGATTTCAATTTAAAATGTCAAGTACAATATAATAATATAATGCGTAATGTATGTTAGTAAGAACTTTGAAACTTCTTATTTTACATTTGAAATGAAGTTTAAGCAGAGATATATAAGTTATAGTAAATAGAAATGAAAGTAAATAGGTATAAATAAACAATACAGCTAAAAGTTTCTTTTCCTAAACGATATTTCTTATATAAAAATATAAAATCATTCATTGGAACCGCTGAAAGTGGTTGTATATTTCAACAGAATCTTTCGTCGTAATATTACTTATTTAATACACTATGGTTGTACAAGCTAACTTTAAGTTGCTGTAACTTCGGAATTAATTCCGACCATCAAATTCACCATCGGTTTTGGCATACAAAAATACATTATTAGAAAATAAATTCTTAAAAAAAATTGTGTCTTGTCATGATGTAACCATAGTGTACCCAATAATTTAAACCATAGTCCATAGGTATTATTAAATAAACTGATCCGTTTATGCCGTATAATTTAACAAAATTAAAATGCACTATATATGCAAATTATATTTTGTCTTCATATAATAATAGTTTAATTATAACATCCGGAAACAAGATTATGATATTGTGTTCATTTACAAAAAAATTCATATTTCGTTATGTTTTTCACATATTTTAATTTATAGATAATTATGTTTTGAATAATTGTGTTGAACATAAATTGTGCGCACCTTCGTTGAAAACCTCAAATTATTAAGACTTCAATTGTCTCTAAACAATTGAAACACTTTATAAAATAACCATATATATTATTGTATTGTTGAAAAGAATAATTACATAAACTATAACAATACTACTACTTTACTACTTATACCTATTATAGGTAAATGAAATTTGTAGTTCTAAAAAAATGACTAATCATTTTTCAAAACTCGTGTAAAGGTTGCTGTTGTTAACACCAAAATTAATTTTATATTTTTAGAAATCGATATCTATAACTAAACCTATTATATTATTGTTTGGCATTCGAATTGGAGAGTCGACACTCAGATGTATAGTTTCGATGCATCATAATAAATTCGAAATTTTTAAACGCATCCTGATAGTAAAACTAGCCGTTTTATTTGGCGATACCGCGATAGTAAATACTTGGCACAATAATATTTATTTGAACGAAACTCACTGTGTACATATAATGTTCATATAATAAAAACACAATCAGTAGTTTTCCAATTCAGTGTTTGTCACGAAACTCAATTATAATAATTAATAACATAAGCGTCAATAAATATAAGCCGTGTGCTCGACGACACGGAGATAACCCGGAGTATATAATTTGAACGGATGCTTCTGGTTTTGGTACGTATTTTTTTCCATTCGACAGAGGTTATGAAAATACATATTGATATAAGTATTTCCATTTTAAAACGCTTTTCACGCCGCGCATGCATTGTTAAGCAAACATCTTTTTTTTTTTAAAAATAAGTACCCTCTTTTGGACCATAGATTAGGACTGCATTGTTTTTTTTCCAAGCATAATAATAAAGTTTCATTTCATCTTTAAACCGACTACCGTGCGAAATGTGAGTCAACATTTTTTATGTTTACCACCGATTTTATGATCTCTTGAACTTTTCTTCGCGCTCATAAAGAGGCGCCTGTACCGCTCATTTAGAAGATCGTTATAAGTCCAACGGGGAAAATCCGAATAAAATATTACGAATGTTCGACATATTTTCTTGTTATACCTCTATCGTTAAATCGAATTCGCAGCTCGTCCGCGCGTTGCTACACGCATTATAAATTAATAACTTGAAAACGATTTTCGAGAGACACCTGCACCGTCCGAGTATTTCGCACCTCCGCGTGCCTTGTATTGAATAATATAATACGAAGATACTCGTATACAATTATTGTTATCCGCGAGAGAGCATGAATGCTAAATGATAATAAGGTATTCATTTTCATTTTTCATATTTTTACAATTGTGTAACGCGAAATTACAACGCAAACGATATAATAGTACTGCGCGTATGATGTATATTTTGTTTTGTTTTAAACCGCGTACGACCGCGACGTGTTCGGTCGGCGTATTTTTCATTATTATTATTATTCATTTTTTTCGCGGTGGTTCCACCTAACAGCGTTTATTAACCTATGGTATGCGTACCACTAGTGACGTAATGGTACGCAAAGAAAACCATATAAAAAAAAGAACTTTTCTGAGCTCTTTCGTGTCAATACACAGCTGTGTGAAAATACATTTTCTCAATTATGATGCACAAAACATAAATATAGAAATAAATTGAACCTTGAAAATGAATAAAGACTTTTTTTTTATCATTAAATAAGTAAATCTACAATCTACTCGTATACATAAGTTTTGTACATTAAATAGGTTTGATATGCGGTAAATAATATATATAATAACAGTGAGTAATTTGAATTGAGAGATTACCCAGTGGTAACATCCAAAACCATTTTATTTTGAGTTTACGACGTGGGTTATCGAGTAAAGTGTTCGCTGATAGTTTAGTGATAAGAGGGTTGGTATGTGATTGAAGTTTGCTGTGAAATCTACAGTAGTAAATTTTGGAGATTTGATTTGAAGTTTTTAGTTTGAGATCTTTATGAAGGTTATTGTTTGTTATGTACTAAGGTGCAGAAGAAAGTTAGCGGAGACAGATGGATTGAAAGGCTTGTATTGTTCTGGTATTGGAAGGTTTTGTGGCTCCCCAGAGTTGGATGCCGTATGTCCATAATGGGATTTAAGACTTAAAGTTACTAAAATGGAGCCAGATATTATTATCCTATTGCATACAAAATAACACCAAGGCTGTATTTCACATATGAACGTTGAACATATTGAATTGAATTTAAATTTATTTTAATAATGATTTTACAATGTACATATTTACTTTTACTGTTATTTATTTAAAATTCTTATACAGTGAAACCTCATCAACTTGGATCATTCAAAATAAAAAAAAAACCTGAAAAATATTATTCAATTAATTAACAAGGAATTCGCTTCAATTAGCAAGACCAATCTCGAAATTTATATGTAACTCCTTCCCGCTGAAAATCGAAAATCCATGGGTGGGGGTGGCGAAACGTTGAGCCAGCCCCTATCTGTAAGTCCAAATTATCATTGCCATCATTTTTCTTTTGCAAATATTTATTCCTTACTAATTAATTGCATAATTTTTTTTAGATTTTTTTTGGTGGGGGGGAGAGGGCGGCAATACGTTTATAGGATATTATAATTTATAGCGAAAGTACACAGGAGACTACCGACTGTTTAAGATACACGAAGCCTTTTCTTGTTGTCTTACAGTGGGGGGGGGGGCATAATTATTAAGTAGGGTTCAGTGCGGGTGCCAAGACTACATCCTTACAGCACATTCAATGAGATTTCGCTCTCAAACGGTCAGGTTTCCATTGCAGAGTTTATGGTTACGAATGGTTACAAATTAGTTGTGAAAAAAATGGAACCTGTCTGGAGTTGAAATGTTGAACAACCGCGGGTGCTAGGTTAGGTTAGGCCTACTCGCACCTCTACACATACTGACATACCGTTTCGTGCACTTATCAAAACGTTTAATACCAATGCATACCGCTCGAATGTGTTCCATACCACCTATCGAAGTTGTTTACATATTATATCATTTTATCGTAGAATCCGTTACAATCGGTGTAACGTTCAAAAATTGGACAAAATGTAGCTAGAGAATGGTGGTTACTTTGGTACCGTGTAGTATACCTGCAATATATTTTTTGGTGTACGTCTCAACGTAACTCCGTGGTTCAGTCAATCAGAGGCAATATTATTGCCCACGACCCGACCCGGCTTTACAATAATATTATACGTTTTCGTCTGTTTCCAGCTGTTGCGGAAAAAAGCGAGATTCCTGTTGGACGACAGTTTCGTGGACGGCCGGAGGAACGGGACGAACGCCGAACCGCATCTGTTCAGACGTTTGGGCGGCCGGTTCTCGGCCAACAAAAACCAGAACAACACGACCGGGTAAGTGGTATAATATGATGACGATAACATTATATGTTACAGCGCTGCGCGAATTCCGGACGAATGTTTCCGCACCCGTGAAATTGGATTTCACGTACACCACGCGTGGCCGAGATTGAAATATAGGTCAGGACCCGACCAGTGCCCCGGCCCCGCAACCCCTAATGCATTGTTTCTCGCCCCGCCCCATAGCGTACACCCCCTCGTGGGCCGCCTAACCGCCAGCACCAACATTTGCATTGACCTTTGGCCATAATCACCGGTCTTGACAGTTGATGGGTGGCCGACCGTACGTCTTCGTCGAAATGTCGCCCGGAAGATTACTGACCACCGTTTATCGCACACGCAAACGGCTCACCCCGGCCCACCCGTGCCGTCTCCGAGGCCACGTAATTATAACTCCCCGTCACCCCTTCACTCCGCGTGTCCCGATCGGCGTACTCTGGTGGCGATGCGTTACAGACTCGCCTTACACGCGCGGGAACAGGTTTTTTTTTTGTAACAAAAAAAACTAAAGGGTTACGCACGATCATGAACGTCACGCACGAGCTCTACGAAGCACTACGCCGTAACGCGTGTTCAAGACGACGGAATATCGAGTCGACAATCAACTGACCAAACGGTCTTCTCCCCCCCCCCCGCTGCTTCCCCTCCCCCTCCGACTGTACGGTATATAATAATATTACGCACCGCGCGGAAACGTTTGTCAGCGCACGTGCGTGTCCGCGCCGCTTCTTCCGGTCGATAACGAGACTCGATCGAAACCTCGTTACCGCGTACCCCGTCGATCGTGACCGTGTATAATATTCTAATATATTTCAACGCGGGTGTATATACTCGGGATTTTCGTCGTAACCAATACGCTTACGGTGTATCGGAAAGTCGGACGACCATTTTACCCGTGTGTTGGCAAGTGACTTTGCGCGTGATTTATACCCCAGCGTTGTACGTTCACGCCGTCCGGAAAAGTAAAAATAAATCCCCAAAACGGTGTTCGAACACCGGCACGGTAGGCGAATGAATGCACCAAATCGGTAAGATAAAAAAACGGGATTTTGACCGATTATCATGTCGTATTTTTCCTTTTTACACACTCTACGTCTACGTTATTATCATTTTCCCGCGACAGTTCTACGGGCGTGTCATGGACACTCATGGTTTTAACGGGATACGAGGAGCAGGTATGTACAATATATACGAGACGTGTTCTAACAGACCGATTCACCTATTGTTGCGACTTCATAACGATTTACATGTAATTCACCGTAAAAAAAAAAAAAATAACAATAACGGGAGACGCGATAAAAACTTTTTTGTTTTAGTAAAACTCACGTATACAGTTAGATTTCACGACCAGTAGTTAATACTTTCAAGAGTACTTGGCAATAAACGCAGATGGGTATTTATTTTATTTTTTTTTTTTATCGCGTCTTTAGCCGATTTTCCTGTACTATACAGTAAACCACATGTATCCTTCTACACACGCACATTGCACAGACGTGTACATATTTTTAGCGTTTAAATGTGTATGTGTGTGTGTCTATACGTGTGCGTGCGAACCGATTACTACCCACTGAACAAACATTGATATTATACATTATACACTTATATACACACAGTATGCGAGAAATCGCGAAAGGCTTTACACTAAACGACATTTTTCCTTTCTTTTTATGAGAAAATATTAATCGTTGTGCATGCGATTTTACAATATTATAATGCATTCACTCGTATTTATATTGATCGGTAAGCTATAGTGAATAATATTATATCATACATCCTAAGCGAAGTTGAATGTTGTGCGCTTTACATTTATTCGAGAACATCACGATTGGGAAATAAGCAAGTGGATTGTTCATGTTTACGTGATGAACGTTTTGTTTGCAATTATTGTTCAGTACCACTAAACATTCATCACCAATGCCATGCTACTATTATATGATAAACGGGCATAAGCTTATCTAACAACAATACTAACCAAATAATTTGAACCTCACAACCGTTAAGCCGAAATAATTACGTGAAATCCGATTTGGTTTTTACGTCGTCTCTGCACTTGTTTTTAACGAAAGGACGTATAAGCTGCGTTCGTTTATAAACCTTGAACATACAGCTGTATTATATTACGGTGGTCAAATAATACATAATTTATTTTACATTTATTATAAGACTGAAAATACATGAACATGTAGACCGATTTTTCTGCTGATATGTGCAACCAGCAAGTATAAAAACATATTATTATTTTTTTTTTTTTTATGTTTACCTCGTTTGTTAATTAATTTAATTTCATGTACCTACTACCATCATGAACCTTAGTACACCATGGACACCCGCGCACCTACGTTTATCCAGCCCCGGCCAGTTTAAATTCACTCAGAAACTTTCTATATAGGATATATGAAATTTACCAGCCCGTAAAATTGACTGAATTCATGCCGATTACGTTCAAAGTGAACAAGATATTTGCCTAGACGTGCGTGTGTATATTTAATGCGGTAGACTAATGCAGTCTGTGAAAATTAATAAATTGCATCTTAATGGCCTACTCGTGAAGGTAAATCCCAACATATAGAACGCGGTAAATCTTAGACTAATCTCGTGAAAAAATAATAGCCTCATAGTTTATGTAAACTGTAATGTGTAGTCACCGTGTGTTCACCAAATCAGGGAACACTGAATTTCTTGCCCGTTTTACGTTGAAATAAATCGAAATTTTTATTATCAGCTAGTGATTTATAAATTCATGGGAACATTTCAATATTTTTATCATTTCGGTATTATACATAATTACAACATAATTACAACATAATTTGAATACCCTATTCTGATAGTCCTATTTTTTTTAAAGTAATTTTTATGTGTCATGTGTTCTAAATTCTAAATTGACCGAATAAGATCAATTCAATTTTAAAAACAATTTGCAATTATTTGCAATTAATTTGCTAAAAATATTGGCATTGATTTAGAACGGATCGGACAAGGTGGGGGGCTTACTTCATGGCCACGCGAAAACGTCGAGTTTTTCTTCCGCACGGCTATAGTTTTCAATCAAACGGTATTGCAGCGTTTATCAAATTCCCCATGGCCCTATAACGTCATTATATGAACACAACCAGTGCAATATTATTCAATTACTATACGGGTATAAATAAACATTTATCAATACCCCGCGATGATTTCTCAGTCGTTTTTGGATTTATGTTGATGCCGTAGTATTTTAGGAATTTGATGGGAAAAGCGTTTTATTATGTTTCGGTGTACGCATTAGATTATATTTGAAGCAGAGGGGTCTACGGAAAATAGCTTTTGCCGAAATAATAAGAAAACTTAGTATATTGTAATTTGAGATTATATCAGAAAGTGTGAGATGAAAAATTACAAAATATACACAATGGCATAGCAATGTTCCTAACTTTTCCGTTAACTTAATGTAAGCACATTATTTAGATGTTCGCATACATAGGACTACATTTATTATGAGTCTTTTTTTTAAAATGTTTTATCAATTTAAAATAATTTTGCATGTTAGCTAAGCATTCCATTCAGTACACGAAATTATTTTTTATTAAATTTCATAAATTAAAATATACACTGAGTACCAAACGTCCGCATAATACTATTATAATATTTGACTAGGTATTAGTATAATGATGGTGATGATGATAACAATGATAATAATAACAGTAATAATTAAAATAATATAAATATAAATATATATACTCGTATACTCGTACAATATAAAGACCGCGTTTAAATTGTATTGTAACATTTTATAAAATATGAGAACGTGTGCTCTACACAGTACAGTTATAGTAATGATAATATGATTTGCATGTTAATATGAGAGATCCACTTTGCGAAAGCGCGTTAGTAATAAAAGTATATTATGAAAGCGTATTCGTTTCACAAAGATTCATTCGAACTCGTTTTCCGTTTTTTATGTCTTAAATTAGTTTTAACTCGAAACACATATTGTTTTCTGAGAATTCCTTATGAAAACAATAACATCTACCGTTTAGTAACATCCAATTCATTTTTACACTACACGTATCGATCTTGAAATAATTTAAATTCTTATTTGCTTATATCACATGTTAGCTTATTTATTTATTTATTTATTTATGTAGTACATTTATTTGTCTTGTATATTCAACCTTGCCGATATCGTGTATGCTCAGAGTACCTCATGAATATGTGTGTTTTTACCGTTTTCAAAATATAGTATAGGTTTAATGTAAAATCCACATCCCCAATTTTAAATTAGCGAATCCTCGTGGGGCACCCCACCCTGTACGTATTAATTTATTGATGTGTAGTACCAACAAAACGGTAGTTACATTTTATGACACTCCCAGTGGACAGAATTAATTTATCACGCCGTAAAAGGACTTAGTAACAGTTTGTTATCAAGTATTCTATAATTTATGATTAACTTTTACACTCTTTTAAAGCATTATAAATGAATAATGGTGTTTTATAATAATCATTATATTACTTTTATTAAAATTAGAGAAGGCACAATGAAAGTGTACCGACGAAATGCGTATCGCGTACTTAGTTACGAGTCGGATCGTATTCGAAAGTTATTTTAGGTTAAAAAATGTCAGCTTACCAAAATATTTACTTAAGTGTTATTAAATTACTTTAAGATTGGAGTGAAATTGTTCTAGTTTGAAATAATAAACTGATGAAATTCTATATTATCTTTATCTTCGTTTTTCACGAAGTTGGATAAAAATCGTAAACAAAAACGTTGATTAAATTCCCAAATACTGCGAGTGCCTGATTAATTAATTAGTCCGCACGATTTAGCTGCTACTGCTGAAGTATCAAAATCAAAAAATATAATACGTTAAGCATGCCCTTACTTGATGCTTCAATAAGATACTATATTACACTTAACGAGAGCCGAGAAAGATTCGCGTACTTAATCTATTCTTACATAGTTCGTGATTAGATTAAAAATATTCAAGTACACAAATTAAAAAGTTAAAAATCGTGTACAAATATTCTGCCCTGTCGGTTCCAACTATAGGAACTAGAAATAATTTAAAAATAAACGAAATATGATGAATTCTCTTGAATTACAAACGATACAACTTAAGTTTATATTGTTGTAGTGTCGTAGGGTATTACGAAGAACGTTTTTTATTCGTAAATGAATAACGCTTTATTTACTGCCATTGCCTTGATAATTCCATTTTTTAGCAGACTTAATATTACAACACTTTAGCGCGCGTTTCACCCTAAAACCCCGATTCCGTCCAAAAATACGATTTACGCCATTTTCAATACATTACGTTGTAAACATTTTTAATTCCCTAAGTGATTACGTGTTATGATCGTTTTTCCCTGTCCGTTTAAAGCGCGTTAATTCCGCAAACGAAAATCGTCGCGTCGGGGTAGACATCGGTGGTCATATAACGAGCAAACGTGGTAACGTGGTAGCGTTTTGTTACAACCCCCCCCCCCCCCCCCGTTAGCCGACGGTTCCGTTGTAGCGCGCATGGTTATTTCCGAAGCGTAACAATGATTCCCTCCCGCGGTGTAAGAACTTGCATCAGCCCGATGCAGCCCGCTCTAGGTGCCGGCGAATTCAAATGTTCGAAACGAGCGCGCGTAATAACAATATTATACCGGTCGGATTTATCGCAACCGCTTTGCACAAAACGCCGTGTGAACACTGCCAGTACACTTTTGTTGCGTCTGCGGTTAGTGGTCCGAGAACCGAGGGGAAATATTTTATCACGCCGACAGCCATTCACCGGGAGGAGAATATTATAACCGAATCAAATCGTTTTTCCCCTCCCTCCTACCCCTCCAACCCCCCACCCCCGTGCCCCACCCGCGACGCGTGAACAATGACTGCGGTGCGTGCGCGAGGCGAAAATTGTAAATCGCTACGCGAGCGCGGCTAACGACTGTACGTGTGTGTTTTCCCGAAATCCGTTGTCAATCAATTCTCTAAAGGATCATTTGGGGAAACGGCAGAAATATTACTTCTTATTCGAGTCGAAGTTACCGCGGGTTTTCGGCACCGGTGTAGAGCGCGAGATCAAATGCGACCGTATTCATCATCGAGCCGCATGAAACAAATAGGGCAAGTCCGCGCCGCCGCCGGTTCAATGTCGAATAAAAGCCTCGTAGAACGACTATATGTACATACGTATGGCGTCGATAATTATTATTCGGATTCAAATGCATTAGGCGATTAATACGAGACGTGATTTGCGTTCGGGTTAGAACATGCCTTAATTGTCGCGTTAAAAGGGTCGCGTGCAAACTCTAATATATTATATTAACGCATATCCGTGCGTACACACGTGTGTAATATTCGAATCATAGGAAGTCTGTGCAAAGGTTATATAGTTTATATTACGTTAACGACGGTTAAGGATGAAATAAATTATTTTATATTTGGGTTAAAAGCAATTAACTTAATTTTTTATTCGGTTCGTACGTGTACAATTTAGTCGTTGGTTCTTTTCACATTTTATGTTATAATGAACTTCAATTAGTATAGTATATACATTCTCATCACTATACTAACCTTTAAAATATCCACGTTCGAACCTTTGTTATAAATAATTTCCAACAATATCTCACTTTTATATTTTTCTATAAGGGTTGAACAATTTCTTTTTTTTTTTTATTAGGTATTCTACATTTTAAAAGCGCGTGATTTATACTTATAAAATGTGTGCACCACGTATAACATTTATCTTCAATGTAAATCATCGTTCGTCCACCATTGACCACGATAATATTTTTTAAAAATGTATTCTATCTAAACATTTATACTGCAATGTATTCGACGTGAGCAGCCAGCATATTCTTACTTTTATTTTCCTATTGTATTCGACTTAAGTGGTTTTTAAAATAATTAAGAATATGAGATTGTTTTACTCGACAAACTTTTACAATTACAAGCATTGTGTTTTTTAAAATGACATCAGCTGCCTAACTTACCGAAAATAATTTAAACAAAGTAACTATTAACGGTATTAGACGTAACTAAAATACAATAGACATACAAAGATAAGTTTGTGGATTGTCATAGCCCCAAAACTCGCACTAACACGTGTGCAATTTAAGATATACGTCGCAACTTTAGCCGTTCCAGTGATAAATGGTAATAGCTTTTTCACATTTACCGAAAATCTGTTTTCCCGCGAACAAATTATTTTAAGTAATAATTTTGTTAAAATTCAATATAATATATATAATATGTAGTTACATAGGAGTAAAAAAAATGTATTTTGTGATTTGATAAATTTATGAAATAAAATTTTTTTTAAAACAAACTACTTTTTTCGCGTGAACTTAACTAAAATCATACAATTTGTTTTAGAATTCGATACTAATTTAAAGTGAAAAAAAATAACATCACACAGTTTTCGGCAATGATGCGAGCAGCGAGAGTACCCACCTATGAATGATTGTTGATATTTCACTAACAACACTGTACATATATATATATATATATATATTATGTAGTCTTCTATAGTTCTGTATTAACGTATAATTACTTAGGGTATATGGCTGAAAGTTTTCTATTGACACTCTCAAAAGATAAACTTAATGTCGAAAATAGTATTTTGAAGCAAATATGTATAGTAAATATAAAGTTAAAAGTTCACTTACAATAAATTAGTCGTTTGTCATGATATACGTTCACGAAATGGATAATTTGTTGAATTTGTATCCAAGTTCAAAGATTTTTTTTTTATGTTATAAATGTACTAGTACTCGCATTTTGGCCCATTATCTATATTAATAAAAAAAAAAATATATATTTTTTATTTTGTACAGCCATTAATTTTTGTTCTCATTATCTTGAAGGTTAATTTTAAAGAGTGGCATTTTTAATACTTTCTATTATAATGGTAAAATTCTTTACATTACATAATAACAGTTGTATGATAAATATATACCTACCGATAGGGGAGCATGAGCTGAGTATAGAATATTCGTCTTGATTTATTCGCCCATGTGCAGAACATCGTTACATTATTAAAATGTTTGAGATCATTTTTTCAATTAAAAATAAAATTTAAAGACACTCATATAGTATTTTTTGATATGACCTCGCACTCTTTTTTATGTTGAAATTATTCACTTTTTAAAATTTTGATCTTTGGATAATATTAAGAAATGTTTGATGTAGCGTTATCATTTTTAATCCGGAACTTTTTAGGAATTTTTCAAATATAATTTTGAATTATTTGTTAGGTTTGTCACTTATAATAATAATACTGATAGTTTATTAAAAATTTTTATTAGTTAAATATACATAATTTTTCCGAATTAAAACTTATTTAGTGTCCATAGCATACAAGCCGGATACCCTAAATCGCGTACAGTAGTTTTACTTGAGTTTTAATAATATTTTTTTCTCCGATGTTGTCTCTAGACAGTGATAAATGTTTACCGTTTCTTTCGTGTGGCCAACGTATTAATCGAATATTTAATGTATAGGTTGCAAAGATGACAAGGCGAATAGTTTTGTTTCGAAACGACAGGCAGTTTAATGGGTAGGAATTTTCGGATTTCACCGCACGACGAGTACGGGTCTCATCGGCGGATGTCCTTTGCATATATGATACACCTACAAAACGTTCAAGCTTTATTGGCAAAATTTTGAAATTAATAGCAGATAATATTGATGCCGTACATTTTAGCCTTATTAATGCCGGAGTGGTAAAATAAAATGCTGTTAAAAATATGTTTCAATCGTACGAAGCGAGGTATTTACTCTCGCGTCCTGCAACGAATCTTTCACCACCATGGGATCGAATATTACTGTTTAATACTGACCGATGATCCATTTTATCAGAGTGGTTAGCGTTTTAATTGTGTTCACACTTACGGAATCGAAAAGAATACATATTATTACAATGTTCAACTGCTCTGAGGATTCAGAGTTTTCCGTAGAGTTCGGTACACTGTGAGGCCGTACGATTTTATTTTCAGATATGTATTAGACGTGCACAGACACATTTCTAACTGCCCGCTCTTCGGGGAGTTTGTGAACGACGGTTAGATGTGCCAAACTTAAAATTGTCATTCAAATAAAAGTTTCAATTCTTTATTTTACTTCTTCTTAAAAATCCACGATTTGAGTTTGGATCAGCGCAAGTAATGTTCCCTTGATAATACATTGCAGCATTCGTTCAACACGTAACTGTATGGATAAGTGTACTTCTGAAGCGTTCAAAATTATTGGTTTGATTTTATATATTGAAACTGATTTTTTATTTAATTATTTTTTTTTTGTTTATGATCAAAAAGTTGCGTTAGGTTAGACACACAATGTATTCAAGAAAACTATTAAATTGAGTAAAACAATCAAATCACTGATAATGCTAAAGAATTTCCAAACAATGTATACTGGAGTTTGTGTAGCGGAAAAATTAACTTTAAATCTAACTGTATGCAGTTTTAAAAAAATTCATTTGAAATACGATTATACTGTTAAGTGTGTATATTTTCAAACATACTTATATTACACTATGCAGTTATTTTGATGACTTATTTGCTATCGTGAAGAACACGATGTAAATGTCGTAGGCAATATGGAAAATCATTATTTTTGTAAATGGTTCTAGCGGTAGCCAGTTTACAAATTACTTATTGTTTTTTCCAAACGGCTGGCTATTTTCAGACTTATTACAAACAGACAAATTTAAAAAATCACACTGTATAGTAATATAAATATTATTGTTCAATACAATTCTACGGTTTCTAAAAAGTTCAACTGCTAAAATAACTACCTATATAATAATTGTATTTTCTATGATTCCTAAGTGCAGTTAGTGTGTTTGCACTTTGCAATAATTCTGAAAAACAGCAGGCCGTTTGGAAAGATATAACGTAGTTTCTAAAAGACCTAACTGCACATAGTCTGTTTGCAATAAGTTATAAGTCTGAAAAACAGCCGGCCGTTTGGAAAAATATTAAGTACTTAGTTGGGCTTCCCCATTGCAATGATCGTAGTTTTTTTTTTACAGAAAATCTGATTTTCCATACAGCATACGATGTAGGACATACTATTGTTGTGCTGTGACGGTAAGTGCTTGAATATTCTTCTGGGACATTGTAAATCGAGAACATGTTGTAGGTACAATCTAATCAATATTCTAATATAATTTAATCACCACTGACAGTACCATAAATAATAATACCGCACCGGCTTAATTATTACTTTGTCATTATGTATACCTAGTTTGAAATATTGCCACTAGAACCTTTATTCAGAAACGCATTGTTTATGATAGGAAGTGATGAGTTTAATGTCTTAAAGTGTATTTATTTATAAACGTAAGTGCTGTACGTATGTATTCCATTGTAATTGGTTGAACTTTAAAAATACAAAACCAGTAAGCTACTGTAATAGCTACTGAAGGTTTTGATTTTGCATTTATGTTTTTGTAAATTTAAATTTACTTAATTATAAATCATTGAATTAGATAATTTTGCGCGAATATGTTGAGTATAAATTAAAATAACTACCGAATAGGTAGTGGATAAACGATACTGCAGTTTATCAATTGTGAATATTTAGGAAAGTTATAACAAAATATTTTAAACCACGGGTACTAAAAATTTACTAGGTTTAATCAGATAGACATCAGTAAAATATGTATATATTAATTAAAATTTAAAAGTATATTAAATTGCTTTTTTTTCCAAATCCAGGTTAAACCATTAGATATTATTTCCGAATTTTATTCGTTTTTATATAGCGAATTTTTATGTTAGAAAATTGAAATCGTTGCATCTAAAGCATATTCACTATATCTTACTTCTTATACTAAACAAAAACCACGAGAACTTTTATGTGAATATTTTGAAGTTGTATCATTGAAAAATGTACAAAAATCATTATTGCCAAATTAAAACATACTATTTTCGGTTGTTTCGGAATCAAAAGAGTGGTTACTTCATGGTAATAAATTACAAGAGTATTTCAAAAGGTATTCGCAACCGAAAAATAGCGTTATTGTAGCTTAATAATATAATTACTATATAATATAACTATCTTGAATTTGTTTAGCTTAAATTATATATGTGTATATTATATCTTATCCATACAGCGATGAGTAAGCACAACAAGTAAATTGTATAACGGTAGTCTATTACACGCCTTGAAAGCATGAAAGAAGAATCACTTAACTATTCATTTATTTTACAATTTTTCCATACCGTATGGATTTTATTTTCCGACCGCTCTGGTTATTTCATTTTGATACGTCTCGGAGCACCTACTTGCCTGATGCGGTATTCGATACCGTGCGAAGCGTAAATGGATTTTTGTACGAGTTCACTTTTGTCCGAAACCGTTTTTAATAATATCAAGTGGCAAGTTAATTTATTTCTGGGTATAGTAAGTGTACAAGGTCTTTGTGCAATGATTGATTAGTGATGTTACACGAGGTAGTATTGGTTATTTTCATATCATATTTTGACACATTGATTATGACCCTTATTGGCAGTTCGTTGGAAGGTGTTTGCATTTTCTCATACCCCACCATGGAGCATATCACGGATCCTGCACAGGGGGAAATTATTACGTTGTAAATGATGAGCAGTTGTTTCATAAAATATACGTTTACACGAACTAAACTAATAACGACGAACACTGCAGAAATTGAGTAGAATTTTTTTCTTGTACTTACCATATTGCGATCATGCCGATCAATGCGTAGTACTTTGTTGATAAAGAATTTAAAAATACGAATAAAGGGATAACGGGGTTTTTTAACTTTTCCTGTCTGCAATTAATGTAATACAGTGACGTGCACGCTAATGGTTCAAATTGAACGGTTTGTTAAGTAAATATTTCAGATATGAGGAGTAAATTATATTAAGAACAAATGGCTGATCACTGATCGTCTATGAGTTGTTGGTTTACTATATAATTATACATTATACACAGTGGCGGCTTGAAGGGGGTATATTTGAATCACGTGATTCACAGAAATATTAATGGGTAGGTGGGTGTGTGTCCTATGGTTGAAAAAGGTAATTAGTAGAATTTTTAAAGATGGGTAATTAAATTATAAATATTGTAATGTTCAGCTGTATAATATTTTGTACACTCGGTGTAATGCGTAAATTGCACGACTTAAAGGTAAAGTAGGCCAGTAGCATCAGCTATTGTTCTGTGGTAGCATACAACCTTAGCGAGGTATAGAATTGAATGTAGGTAAATATTAATACATTTATTAATTCGAAGAAATTATCGATGAAAGATTACGTGTGTTATAATTGTAGATTATTACTAAAATAGTTGTTGCTAGGATGTTTTCTGATATCAGATATGGGTAATAATTGTTTAAAATAGGTAATATGTTGTATATTATATGGGTATTGGGGAATGTATAGTCTCTGAACACTTGTTATCTTCGGTGTTTCCGATATCTGGATATTTGGAGAAAAGTGAAATTATTTTAGGGTGGGTGGTGTAAAAATATTAGATGTGAGTCAAGAAAAAAAAAGTTCAAGCCGCCACTGATTATACATTATACATTATATTATTATATAATTATACATTCATGGTAAAAATCAAGTTATTTCACTCAACACTTGGTATCAATATTTTTGCTATTGTGTCATTAAATATATTTGAGTAATTATTCTTTTCAGAGTGTTGGTCGATAATTCGTCAACTGTTTTAGTTTATCTATCATTAGAAATCAATAATACGAGTATGTGTTCAATTTTCGGTCATATAGTTATAACTAACAATGATATGACAATTTGGTAATCATATTCTATAATAATTTTTCAGAACAGTGAAATTATTGCTTCCTTAATTTGTCACCATTTTGTTGATCAAATAATGTTCTAAGAATTAGTTTTTGAACAACTTTTCTGTGAAAATAAGAATAGGTGACTTTCTAAAGATGTTTGAATTTAATTAATTTGTAGCACTATTCGGGTTTGTGTTGAAGTGGGAAATACATATTATAAGGCCCATAAACGAAACATGATACTCAACATTTTTTTTCGTCAACATAATAATGGCTAAAGAATTTCGGCAGCAATATAATGGGAGGAACGACGTTCTTGTGGCCGCTGAACTTTATTGTATTCTTCAGAGACCTGTTTTTGATTGTAACGGCGTGGTACAGATTTAGATTTTTCGATTTTTTTTTGCGTTTTCGGAATTCTGGAACAATTTTTGAACATGTGTTTTTTTTCATACTAGTTATTATGTGAATATTTAACTAATCAAGGTTCCAGGTTTTAATTACGAGTATTTTACAGCAGAAAGTAAAATTGTTTTTCCCATTTTCCACGATTTAATTTTAAACTTATTATGGAAACTATTTTTAATTTCATAATTATTATGACAAACTGAGAACAGTTATTGTTATTTGTGTTCATATTTTGTTAAAAGGTTTAATACTTACTGGACCATGGGAAAGTGTTGCGTTTGCTGCAACTGTTGGTGTATCATATAATTATTTAACTTTTAAGCAAGTTCGTGGACGGTTTAAGTTTTAACAAACTACCTAGGCATTTAATTTATTTATTTATACAGTTTGGAATTCAAGCGATGAAGAAATCTATAGCGTTTGGACATGATCTGTGTCTCTGCGAAACGGCGAGTATGTCGAGTCATTCGGTGTGACAAAGGACTGGTGATATATTCGAAAATGTGTTTACAGGAATCCGGTACAAACGTTGTACGTATTTTATTTAATTCGTTTTCTGTTTAAATGAATTTTTCAAAACGGTTTAAGAAATTCGTGAAATTGTGCGTACCTACTCGTGAGTCATCAGATCAGTTGACGGACAATATTTTTACTGATCCGTCGACCGTATTGGTTTCGATTGAATATACTATTTGATCGTACGTCGTTGGCATCTTAGTCGTGCGAGTAATCTAAAAGTAATTAAAACTGCTGAGCCCGTTTAACAAATGTATACCGTGGTGCATTATTTTGCTCGTCGTAAGTAAATGGATTCATGCGCAATGAATTATTCAATGTTAATTTAATTTTTTTTTTATCAGAGACCGTTTTGTATAAGTTTTTTATCGTGGCAAAGTGTCGGTCGGGTTGAACTGGAATATTATACAGAAAGAATAAACATAACGTAAACAATGGGCTGAATATTATTGTCTGCCTTTTTTTTATCCTCTGTAGCAGCTGAGAAAGGAAAAACAACAGGTTATATACGATATATTATTTAAATTCATAAGAAATTTGACGTATACATTTTTATACATTTTTGACGTGCGAATCTGGACGTTAGTTGGTAAGTATTTGTTATTTCTATAGATTCGTTTTATTTTCGGATTCGCGTTGCATTGCGATTGTTATTATAGTTTACATTTGTTAGAGATTTGATAAAACCGAAAACTTGCGTTACTTTGTAATTTTTTTTTGTTTCTTTTCTTTTCTTAACTTTTCATTTTTACGTCTCTGTAGGCGGGTCGTTGATTATATTATTTTCGTACGGTCTTGCAAACAAATCTCTGTTTGGTTGTTGATCAGGTAATTGACACCGCGTATAATGCACATTTAACGAGAGGGTTTGGATTCTTCTTTTTTTTTCATAGATGTCTAAATGACTTTTTTTACCACATCAAACTCGTCTCGGATGACTCTTGTAATGTGATATCTAATACGGACGCACTTTTGACATTATAAACATTGAGATAATTGTTTTCAGGTTCGGAACCTTCCACTTTGATATTTGTACTGTCCGTAGATATTTGTTTCCGTAATGCCTTTTTCTTCTTCTGTAGAATGGGTTCAACGTCTACAAAAATAAAATAAAATAATGGTGCGTTATTAGATTTAAATCTAATGCGAAATACTATACTTTCGTGTATGCGTGTACACTACATTTTTTTCCTTTTAAATCTTTAAAGCTTAGAACGTATTATGCGAACGTTGTGGACCCGTAAGCAGACTATGATAATAATTAATATATATTTATTCTATACGTATACCTTCATAATGTTTAAGTAACTTGTTATTTTCACTAAAAAATATAATTTACCAAATAACATTTTATCGTTACCGAAAATTCGAAATCATTTTCTGGCGTTTCAACGCTGTCGGTGTTTTAAAGTGTATGGAAATGGAATTTATAGTATTTGTTTACGGATGATCGAATAAAATATACAATAATATAATGGATATTAATCGATTGCACAAATTATTATTTTATTATTATTAATGTTAATATTGACGCATCACAACATCACATTAAAGATGTATAATATTGTTCGTAGTTAGATCAGTATATACATATATATTATTATTATTATTATCGATTATACACACACACAAAGTACGTTGTACTATTTGTTTAATCAAACCGTTTCGTTTGTTGTATTAATATTTGGTACGATAATATATTTGTGAGTTTTATAATCACAATACCTATTGAAATGATTATGAAAGCCGTCCGGAATTCACAGAAACGCGTTTGAGTGTCTATACACACAAACGCATTTGTTATACACATAATAGAAGCAATTACAGTGAACTCTTGAAAATAAAAAAATATTAATATTATGTTGTTATTTAAATTTAAGAAGAGGTTTTTATACACGCCTTATTACACCAATTATTATAATTTATTATAAAAAGCCGAATTAAATTTTAATCGCGACCACCACCGCTCTATACATTTTCCCCATCTTATTAATGGCGTTTGCAGCCGTGGAACGTAAAAAAAATAAATGCTTAACAATGTTCTCGGCACAACAAAAACAATAGCAAAACAGTCTTCGAAATTCGAATACTTTTTATTATTAACAAACGGGAAAAAGTTACTACATCATTAAAAAACCACCGGTGATCGAGATGTGATTAAGACAAAAACGGAACGTACCGGTGAGAATAACCACCGCCTTGATAGACACCTTATTCTTAACAGTGAAGGATTTGAAGAGGAAAATAGCCCTGCTCCCAATAACTTAAAACTTCAAGTTAAAAAGTTAGACAATTTTTAGTTGACACTTACGTCTTATGAGTAATTTCGGACCTAAAGTGGGTGGTATTGGAGGACAGAAGCCTGGAGTTCTTAAAGAAACTCCTTTAATCAACTACATAAAATTGCTTCACATGATTTTAAAAAAAACCATTTGGTAAGAGCACTTTGTAATGCAGTAGTTTTACAATCGTATGAATTGAAATAATTAAATGAAAATTGATGTAAAACAACATTTTAGGCGTTTGCAATTACGTTATAATTGAATCTTACCACCTGGTACAATTCTTACCATATTTGAAAAATATTTTGAATTTTTTACTCGTGTACTTGAATTAATTCGATTTACTTTTACACACTACTTTTAAACTAATACAGATATCAAGTACTTACTTTTATTATAATAGGTGTTGTTTCTTTTTCTATAAACGAAACGTATTTAACATATAGTTTTGAAAAATTTCCTTCCCCCCCCATCAAAAACAGAATCTTAGATCCGCCAATGATCCTTGTAATATTATACCGTAACACGGGTAACCATCGGGATCGCGGGAAACGGATACGCGATACGTGAACCGCGGTTATATGTGCTAGAAATGATACCAACGCTGTTGTACACGTCGTACCATTGTGCGGTTTCTCCGTTCGCGTTCGCATACGAGTGCGTGTTCGGTACACGTGAAAAGCACACGTCCTGAATACAGGATTGAGTACAGCCGCGCGGCGCTACCCCTTCAGATATTGTACGCCCCGACGAGAGTCGATTTCACGCGCTAACCGCGGCGCTGTCGCACGAGTCTACGACACGTCTGAAAACTCGTCGTCACTTCAAAAGTCCAAAACGCAATTCGTCGAATAAATCCGAGAACTGACTATCGTTATTAAGTACGCGCAGTGTTACAGTCATCATCGCAGTGCCACCGCCCCCCGTATGCGACGGGTGTGGTGCGCCTCGGAGAGGAACAAAGATAATTCGAAACGGTTTATCCTACACGCACCGCGGACCCACACGCGTTTTCTACGCTCCCGCGCCGATTACTTGTACACCGTTTGTTCGAAATTAACCGACCGATGGACGGACCCCGGCGGTGTGTTTTTTCTCCTGTTTCAGATTCCGATCGAAGCGTCCGGGATTTATCGGTTTTACAATGATGTTTTTCCATCTTTTTTTCCCCTCGCCGTAAAACTTTCGGGTAGTTAATCTACTCCAAAAGTTTTTTTTTTCATAGCAATTTATTTAGTCAGAAATTAGAACTGGAAGGTAGTGGCAGGCAGTGGTACCTACCTCTGCCGCTACTTTTTTTTTTTTTTACTTTCAGGTAACTTTATGATTTTCCCAGTAGTTTTTTTCCGATATGAACAAAATAAACTTTGAAATAATCTAAAATTGTGTGTTGCAAGCATTTATATTCCTTTTGATGAAACAGGCAGACTTATATTTTACGTGGCACGTATGGAAGGCTAATATTATATAACTGTACGAGATAAATTTACCAAGCGCGAAAAATTGGAAGATCTGTTCCGGACAATATTTTTCATTTGTTTTTTTTTTTTGTTATAAAACTTTAAGTAGGTCGTTTGTAATATTGGCAACATTTTCGACCAACTGTAAGCTTAAACACCCGGAACATCGATGGCATTCTATAGCGATAAAATATAATTGCGCATTTATGTATGATATCCCACCCACAATTAGTGCTCGCGATATCTCGTGCCGAGGACGAACGATGTTTTTTTTCCCCGCAGACCTTTTCGTACTTATACTCGTATATCATTCTGTACTAGTTTCATTATCTGTGGCTTCGCCCGGGAGATATTTTACTGTTTTATATTAGAGCGATATCATACTATTTCGATGTAAAGGGGTGAAAAAAATGTTTCGTAAACCAATTCTAATGATATTTATTTTTATTCACTCGTTATACAATATAAGTATATGTACCCAAATCGGTTATTATAAAAATCGACAAACTAAAAAAAAAAAAGAAACGTTTCCTAGATAACCAATTAAGGAAGAAATGTACACATTCATCCCGGAGCCCAAGAAAGTTTCGACCCTTAAAAATGTGATTTTCCAAAAAATCCTTTCTCGGTGCGCGCCTATACTGCGTATAGTGACGGTTCACATTCCCTCAATATTTCGTAGTACAGCTGAGCTACCCGACTCCGCGCGGAACTGCAGACTTGGTCGGGGTCAAAATGTATCCTGTCTATTCTTACAGCATTATTATGTGTTAAATTACATTTTCACCGTTTTTCGCGAGGTAGCGATCAACGTGTGCTAGTGCCAGTGACTGAACGCTACTTAAACTTCACGTTGACAGATTGTTATGTTCAGACACTGACGGTTCGCAAATGTGTATCTTATATAGATACCGTATAGGTACCTGGAAAAGGTCCTGACCGCCGACCACCGAAGCCGGTGGTGGCGCCTGCCCGTATCTCACCTAATATTTAGTCCGAAAAACGTGTATCGAACCAACCGCGATTGTGTATTGTTTTAGGCGAGTACAGCCGGGCAACAAGAACAAACAGTGCGATCAACACGCGCAGATACCGGACGCGGTGTCCGCCTCCAACAGCGATTCGAGGAACTTCCGGCTGAAGACGCTCAGGCTTCAGCTGAACATGAACCCGTCGACTCTGAATCTGAGGTACATCAGGTAGTTAGACGCTATTATGGTACGTAACGTCACCACTGACCGCGTTCCGGCTCGCCGTCATATCGTATACGATAATAATGCAGCTATACCGCGTATCGCGTTGGTGACAATCATATTATGATGTGCTAACGACGTCTCGCGAATTCCCGTCCGGCCGAACACTTCGTTTTTCGCGGACTTGCGCACCCTGTACAATGTAATACGTCATCTTTTGTCGGATTACACACGTTCTACACCCCCCAACCACCACCCCCACCCACACGAACCTCAGACGTGAATAAAAGACGCGCGCTCGTTCTTCTATACGGTTTATGGATTTTCGTGCACTTTCGGGGAAAACTGATTTTTGCCCTATTGTGAACACACACCAGCCCGTACGCACCGGATCAATCAACCCGAGGAAACGGGGCCCCTGGCTACGGATGAAAAAAAACATTTCGACGTAGGATTTCGGAAACCCATTGAATACACATTGACGGGCTGCATCACGTTTTTTCACCCTTTCGCCTTTTATTATTAGGCTCGAATAACACGGATTAGTCGCCACCCTCTCCCTCTTTCTGTATATAAATAGTTTTGGGAAAAAAATTACCTCATCGTCGGATATACTGCGGAAATCAACATATCTTGTTGTGATACACGTATAAATCGTGTTCCGCATTCGATTGACGTGGCAATATTGTGTCGAATAAAATCGAAATTAATAACAACTATAATAATAATAGTAATAAAAATAATACGGTTGGGTGATTAAAGAAAAAAAAGGCTTACGATACAACGTTTTAACAAAACTTTTTTTTCACCTGTATTTAGTTACCATTATAACTATTTAGCTCGACAATTACAAATATAATTAACATTTTAGCGAACATTATAATGATAATATGAAAAAAAATAATAGTAATAAACTCTATAGTATGATTATTGCTATATAATCCAATTAAAATTAAAATAATGCAATAATGCCAATCGATTCATATAAACAATAAAACTTTGTAGAATAAAAAAAAAATAAATGAATAGTATATTAAAAATATAAATATTATATTATGCCGAGCGTATTTAAAGTGTTATGTATAACGACTAGTTTCAACTGTTGGTCATTATCAGGTTATAAAACGACACCAAATAATAAAAAATAAATGCAGAATACACATTTAAAAAATAACGAACACTACCGAAATTAAGTAAATTATAATTATGACATTTAAGTTATTTAAAATATTAGAATATTTACCTGATAAAAATATATAGCATATCTAAGGACAATTATTCATGGTATATTTTTGAGCATTCTATTAACGATATTCCAAATTAATTATATTAATTATATTATGAAGTTTATTTTTAATCTATGTTAAGCACTCATCTTTTATTTACTTGTTTTCTGTTTTAATTTACTCTATGTAATGGTCATTATTTTTTTCAATTTTGCTCTTCATTTATTTTTTATTATTCACTGTACTTTTATAACCTGATATTAAATTTTTTTATATCAATAAACAATTCATTTTTTTTATCATTCTACATCATAAAAGTATTAAATTTTTTTCAAAAATGTATACATTTACATTGTCTAATTTCTATTTATGAAAATAACTTAATTTTAATACTAGTTATACAATTTATCATCTTCGATTTCGCGAGTTAGCTGTTTTTTACTTTGTACAAGGCCTTCGTTATTTCCATTTGTTTTCGAAAAAGTAGTGGACAAAAATGTAATTAATTATTAAAACAGTTTTAATTATTCTTTTGGTGCGCCAACGTATAGCTTGTGATTTTTAGGAGACATATATTTTTAAGGTAATAACGTTATAAAATACAGTGGTTTTATCCTATAGAATACATTCAACATTAAATTATTTCGTTGAAATTATATTATTACGGTTAATGTTTTACAACGCTATAATAACATGAATATTCTAAGAAATTTCATTATCCTTACAATTGCATAATATAAAAAAACACTTTTATAGCAAATACTATATAAAAGTAATTTTACGAGGCATCTATTTATAAATCAATGTTAATACGATACTATATCGAAAATGATATGCGAAAACAGTAAAGAGATTAATTGGAGTTATTATTGAAAATTAGACCAATATATTAGAATCTATTAGAATTATACTTTGTACTAATAAAAATAAAACATTTTCAAAAAAATAATTAGGTACATGAAATAATTGAAAACTGTACCTTTATATTGGAATTATATTTTAAATTAACAATTTTTAAAAAAATAATAAAAAAATTGCTTTTCTAACTTTTCGTGTCCTTAAAAAAAATAAAATTTTTTTAGATTTTAAAATTATCTTTATATACATTGAGTACATCATATTGTATAGTATACGAGTTACTAAGTAAAATACATATAGTCTTACATTTAACTATTATTCTGTAATGTCGATAAAATTGATGTTGAAAAAACTTTATTAAGACACATTTCATATATAGGTACAAATTCTTTGTAAAATATATCATCTAACAGAAAAACTTAATTTTTTGTACTTACAAACTATAGTGTTTGATTGGAATATAACATTTTTATACTTTATCGATGGAAATAAATAAGAAGATTGTATATACTTGTAATAACTTTTTTACGAACGAAATTATCAATTTTTTTGGAGCAATTCATTATTATTTTGATATAAGTTAAATTAATGAGTTTCTTTTTACGCATGTATACGATGGATCATACTATTATATATATTATATTATCTTAAAATGATGTCTGAAGTTATTAAAATATTGAATCAAAATTAATTAAAATAGTTAAACAAATTATAATTTTTTCTTAGTTTTACCGGGTGATGATAATTTTTAATCGTATTATACAAAAGTTAAAAATCAATATTTTTAATGAGTTAATATTTTTTCTATAATATTTTTCCACGGACATATTGTACATAATTACAGCCAATAACATAATCTAACAGAAAAAAATATTGTATCTGTATTTGAACGTATATGAAATACCCCATCATGTTATATACCCGTAAGGCCGTAACATACGTATCTGATGTTGATTTGCGAGTACCCATTGACGTGCATTCCTGACACATTAATTTCGAGCAAAGACCTCTTATTTACTTAACCTGTTTTAATCGAAATTATATCCTCTACATCAACGATGATAATTAGCTATTCGTTTGATTTATTTCAAGTACGGCGTATAGAATGTCATCAATGTGCCAAACGTCTATTAGTATTTAAAATATTAAGTAAAGTTAATAAGTAAAGTAATGCTAAACGTCGATTAGTATTTAAAATATTAAGTAAAGTTAAGAGATTCTTGTGCAGCAGCATGTATTGGTGTATGGTCGATGTATGAACAATTTATGTTGTATTATTCATGCAATATATAATGCACAGTGCGTATAGCATATCTCATACATGTGTGTCCAATGACCGTTTTATTATAATTTAAAGGCCGTTTTAATAGTTAAACCTATAATAATGCTTGTACCTCATACATATAAATAACCTATAGCTCACGTTATATTATACTTCCGACATTTTACAGTCTTGAAATTACAAAATGAAATGGTCGCTAGAGCTTTAGATAAACTGCTTGGGTTATATTATTATAATGTACATTCCCGGATAAATACAATTATGGCTGTTCCTATGTAATACATATATTACAGTCTTTGTATAATTTGGGAGATTAGTTTTTAAATAATTGAATTCAATTATAATGTATTGTCTGCTAAAAACGATTAGAAGTGAAATTATTTTTATAACACAATGATAGCGAACACTAATAATAATAATAATAATAGTATAGTATTTTTTTTTTTTTTTTTATTTTGCCATTATCAGAGACATTACAGCAATACAATTATTATATACAATAAATTTACAAAATATTAACAATTATTAAATCAAATTAAGAAGCCAGCGGAAATTATGAAGGAATATAGTATAGTATAATGCTTCAATTTACTTAATCGCTTACGCAAAACGGGCTTTAATCAATAATATTCTTATTCTTCAATTGCTTATTCGCTTTACGCGCACAATAAAAATAAAAATAAGAAAATAATTACCCGTAGGTAACGTATTTGTTTGTATTATAATGATATGTGTACCGTGGTTTTAAATATAATATCTATTCGTTAAGAACTGTTGTCCCGTATCTATTGATTATCGCATATATAATTTCATAAAAAGAACATTATCATACATATTTTGGGTAACGTTAATTTTGTATTGTATCTGAAACGGTTTTATCGTTAAAATCAATACGATGTCTACTTTACATTCTCGTAGCAGATTGCAATACTGTTGAAGAAATAAATATTTATCGAGTGAATTACAAACTAACTGTTTGCATGCAATTACTGTACACGACAATTACCATTGTTTACCGTACCAGACGGTGCATGTTTGTTTGAATTTGCTCGCGCAACAATTACAGTTTTTGGTATTGTACAACAAATTGTATCTTTTGATAAAAAGCCACTTTTGATAAAACTGTATTATAATTATGTTGCCTATCAGAAGTGCGCGTCAAAGTTTAAAGCGCCACATTTAGGTTGATCTAACCTGTTTTCGACATAATCAGATCGCACGTAGCCTTACAAAAAAAAAGCTATAATTGAGACGAATACTAAGTTAATGTTAAAAAAAAATAAACAACTCGAGTCGATTACGATGCATGATATCTACCCTTATATTGTACGGTTCGTAACGAATGGCAACGACGCAAAAAGTTAAACGCGCCGATCGCAAAGATAAGGAGATATTTTTTTTTATCTCCACGTGTACTTAAGACCGTCGCGGTGCTTAAAACGACCCCCCGAAAGAATTGATAAAAACAGTGTACCGTCACTTTGAACCATGCACGTGCATTACGCCTAGGTACGTACGTAAAGAATAAGACCATATAGACTAGTGGTTCCCAACCGTTTTTATTCCACGCCCCCTTTGTAGATTTTCGAAACTCTCGTGCCCCCCCCCCCCCCCCTCTATAACATGAAAAATATATCACTTTTTTGTGTACTTTACAAAGAAATTATAAAATATCCGAGATGAATTCAATTTAATTGATGATGATAATTATAAAATATAAATCATAGTAAAATAGTAAGTAATATAATATAATGAAATTTACAATTTATTTATGTGAAGGCTGGCAACACTTTTCTATAGACAATTTTTTTATGTTTTACTCAATGTTTGTTTATCAATATCTTTATCAATATCTTTATTGATTATTTCTATGTCTCTTTATCAATACTCAATAACCGGTCGTTATTAATTTTTCATATTTTCCTTACATTTAAAAAAAAATAACTGTATTTTGTAATGACTGCTTACGCCTCCCCCGGCCCCCAGGTTGGGAAACTATGATGTAGACGGACGATACGATTGAATTAAACGTAGATTATTGACAAACGCGTGTAGCCGACGAGCGAAAAATGTCGGCCGCGACGGGAAACCGTCGTTCTTCATCGCGCGCACGCGTTGCCGGTGAACAATGCGGTAGAACAGGGGTCGGCAATAGGCGGTCCGCGGACCGGAAATAACCGGACCGCCAAAATGACGTTTTTAAAAAATAAATATCGTTCAAGATTAACTGCTCTCCGCCTTCAAAACACTCGGCACGTTAGTTCTTCACCAAGAGCGGCAAATTTTAAAAAAACCTGCTCAAGTCCGAAAAATGTCATTTTTCTCGTTAAACTTTTGACAGTAAAATTGTGAAATTATCATTATTATATTAAATTTTTTATAGCCCCCGAACGTTTATTTTTTTTCAAATTATCTGGACCGCCACGGAGATTAATTGCCGACCCTTGCGGTAGAACAATGTGATTGTACCGCGACCGCGACCGTTGTACTGTTACAATATTACTAACGCATTGCGTTGACGCGCCGTGTTCACAGGTTCCTCGCCAACCGGCAGAAGCGTCAGAGCTTGGCGGCCGCCAACGCCGTCCGGACCGAGCAAAAGGCCAGCAAGGTGTTAGGGGTCGTGTTCTTCACGTTCGTGCTGTGCTGGTCACCGTTCTTCCTGTTGAACATCCTGTTCGCCGTGTGCCCGAAGGCCGACTGCCCGGTGCCCGACCACGTGACAGAGGTGTGCCTCTGGCTGGGGTACGTGTCGTCCACGATAAACCCGATCATCTACACGATATTCAACAAAACGTTCAGAGCCGCGTTCATCAGGTAAACGAGCGCACGGGGCGACTGTGTGCATAAAATGCTGTTACATTACCGCTGCGCTTCGAAACGCAGCCCTACGTTCAAGTACGCGAACGATTGCATAGTGGCACTGCCGCGGGGTCTTCCGTAGGAGGTGGACAATTTTAAATGATTCTCGATGAAGTGCAGAAAAGTGTAACAGGGAATTTTACCTTTGGAAACAGAATCTGAATCGCATGCAGTTAAATGACCAAAAGTTTAAGACAGAGTCCACACATTTATACGTACTCATTCTTTCCTGAAGTCGAAAGCTGACGTTGCGGCACGGCACTGTCTAACGTCTCTAAAACCCAAAATGTCGGGGGGGGGGTGACTGGAAAGATTACCGACCATCCGTGTTTTGTTGACAACTTGTTAATGTCGGACGAGGCGAATTTTCAAATGTACACAATCTACTGGCATTGATCAGCACAAATTATATCTTAAACCTTTGAGCTTTTAGCGTAAATATAGATTCTGTTTTCAATAAAAAAAACTGTGCAAGTACAACTGTTTACGTCCGCTAGAGTTGTTTCATATTTTTCGATTTTCCTGGGAAACAAGTCTGTAGGAACAACATAATAATACTTATGTCGAGACGGTTTTGTCAGCATAAGTCACACGAATCAGTTCGTAAGATCTATTTGATGATAGGACTCATAGCCGATAATTAATTGAGTTTGCTAATTTGTTTGGTTTACACTAACGGCTCATTATAAAACATCGATGGTTAAAACCGTTGTTTTGACCGTTATCACGGTAACGATTTCATCATTAAAATACTATCTTGTTATCTGCGACCAAAACTTGATAGCGTTTCAAACGTCGGAAAAAATGGTAAAAAATACATGTAGGAACGATGTTGCTTCAACGAACGAATGATACGTTTTTATTCATTTGTCATTGACGCTATTGGTTCGTTAAACGTTTACGTTCGCGCAAAGCGACATCATTAGTGCATATTATAATTATACGACGATCGCAGTCTGAGTCGTCGTGTACGCTGCACGTGTATTAATATAGTAATATATATTGCGCACAATCTGGCAATCGAAACGTAGCTGTATACACAGGGTGAGTTTTTAACCATGCTCAGGTAACCCCTATTTTGAACGCGACAATTCTTAAATTTGGCCTTTTTTTAGTTGTTCAAGTCACCATAGAATTTATGTAATCTAAACCTTTTTTTCGCTCCAACTTAAGGGTGTCATGGGGAAAAACATGGTTTTAAGCAAAATATTAGTAGGTTAATTTTTCTGGAATTTTTGAGATTACGGTATCAACATTTGCACCAACACTTTTGGAATTAATCAAATTTAAAACATAATAAGTGTAAAATTCGCGTTATCTCGAACCAGTACATCAATCAGCGATTGAAAGTCATTTAAATTTATATCATAATATTGTCATGTACCAATTGCAAAGACTATTTTGCTCAATAATTAAATCAGAATAATTCGCAATAACTATACTCGTTCGAGTTTTGATTATGATATGTCAAAATTCACAGAAAAATTACTTCAATCAAATACCATAGTGAAAAATAGGCGTTTTCATTTGAAAAAAGTCCGCATTGCCTTAGGACACCATTGTGGTGGTATGAAAAAAATCTCATCGAAAATAGAGTTTTTATGGAAACCTGTATATATAAAGAAAAATCTGAATTTAAACAATTTTACGGCGAAAAAAGTGGGCGAACATACTCACCCTGTAGATAAGTATCTACGTACCTACATAATATATTGATTTTGTCGAAACGCCATAAATTTGTGTTTATTTTCCTTATATCCGAAAATCGTTTGTACGCATAAATACAGCGACGTTATTTATTTATTGTTATTATTTTTTCCCCCTGTAACGTCGTCGAACACGGTGCGTATATAATAATATAATATGCGGAGTTCCATGTTCCGCATTAAAAACAAATCGAAAAGAAAAAGGAAAAATAATATTCTACCGAGAATTCATACATTGTACGGATATGTCGCGGATTGAGGTTGGTGTCGTTCCGACGTATTATTGAAACGGGTTAGCTGGGATTGCGGTCTTGTAATTAAATTTACAACCGACCGGCGACCGGCCGTCCTCAGAACTTTTCAATTAAAAACAAAAAACTAACATAATATAATACAAGCGAAGTTTTCTTTGTGTTCCAAAAACGAAGTGCGAAGCCTTCGCGTTACCGTCGATTTTTCCGACAAAAGCGCGACGTCCCGGTGCTCTCGATATAAATAAATGTGTACCCATATAGACTATAGTTATTTTATCTCTCCGGAAATGATTCGTTATACGATCGAATACGGCGTCATATATCATTGCGCATATCAATAAAACGACATTGGTCGCGGTGGCACGTTTAAGCTTAAACTCTAGACAGAAATCCGATTTATATCTTCTTAATATCGTACTTGTGACGTTCGACCGATTTTTATAAGCATATCGAATAATGCACAAACTGCTGTGTTGTTTCCGGGAAACGGAAACGCAGAAAACGCAGAGAATCCACGTGATATATGCCATTTATGCGTAAAGCGTGTACAGTGTAAGTACACAGGAATAGTGCATTTCCATCATAATTTAAACCCATTAAAGCCATGTAGTGTAACGGTTCCGATACACTTAGGTACACAAGTGTTGTATAGACACTTAGGTACACATTACCAGCGTTGTATATTACAGAAGGGTCGCTTATATAAAACGCCGATCAAAGCTACGGTATTCGATTAGTTTTATCTTACAAAAGTCGTGTCTTACAATAGGTTGATTTAACACATAAAATACACTACTCACATGCTTATGGGACTCATTTACAGGTCAGGTGGGTTGGGTACATTGACCGAACGGGTCAATAAGGCGAAAGACCCGCGGTGAAACAATGTAACCACATTTTGTCTTCAGAAATATAATTCAAAATACCCTATTTATTGAGATTTCAGCTTAGTAAAACAGAGATGTGTAGGTATAATACTTTTTTTGTGGATGCCGTATATTATGTAAAACTATAACATAATGAAGGTTTAAATAGAAATAACACAATTTACATATTGCTCAAATAACACTTAACATTTAATTCTGATACCTACACCTATTTCATTTTTGATAGAAATCTATATTATCGGTAATTATCTAATATATTTAAATGATCCCACAAACAGTGTTAGTATACGTGAAAATGAGGACAGGCTGTTATAAGTCCAATAGACGAATTGGTCAATTAATAACAATGAGCTCAATAAGCGGCGACCACCCTGTATATGCTGTAATCTTTAAATGTCCCATACTGTTTTTGAATTAAAACTAATTTTCCCCACAAAGACGTTAAAATCCAAACTCTCAATCAGCTAGAAAAAAGTCACTGTACTCTTCACTTCACCAAAAATACAAAAAAATTCATCAAAATCCAGTTTTAAAAACTTTCTTCTCGCACCATCCACAATAATCCCAACAGAAGCCGACGTCTAAAAATATGCTCGTCTAGATTCCTACTCTTGTCCACCAAATGAACTTGCCGGAAGTAACTACCGCTGATCGTCTATTCACATCTGCCATTCTTATTGTAATTATCGAGCATGTTATCAAAATTAGTTATTTAACATACATTTGTATAGGTTTTAATTATATTTTTCAACAAAAAAATTACTTTGTTTTAATGTTTTCGAGCAAAAGGAAACATTAAAAAATAACAGTATATAATAAAACCGTTGTTTATATAGTTAGTGCGGTACGGTGTCCTGTAGCCTGACATTTCCCGCGGTATTCCAGTATTCCACACCGGACCAACTATATTCGGAAATGTTATAATATATTAGACGCATTTCGTATGCATTACAATAAACGTAACTACATCGTTACAGCGGTAAACTCGTGACATCGGGGACATCGGGCGTGTACAGGACCATGATATATTATACAGTAAGAATTAGCTGGAACCGTGGAAAACGTTCCCCGGAAAGAAATAACACTAAATTAAAGTGCAAAAACACACCCACTGCCGTTCGTACTATGATATTCAACGTATGTGTCATCCATAACGGTGCCGGATTTCTGCAACCTTGGAAGACCCGGGTGCAACTACTGATCGGAGAGCTGCTCAAAAAAAAAATAACAATTTATTGACATAATTTATAGGGTATTTGTAAAGAATATAGTAGTTTACATGTGGTTTAAAATTCCAATGAGCAAGAATAAACGAGGGCGGATAATGAATACATTTTAAGATTATGTATGCATATATTTAAAAATACCCTATGTTTCTCGAATAATTATCCAACATCGATGGACCTTCTCTGAGGGTACCCCAAGAAAGTATGAGACCACTATCAACCGCCTCAGAATCGGACATAGAATCCTCAGCCACATGTTCTTAAAGAAGAAAGAGGACCCCCCACATGCAAACAATGTGAAATCCTCCTCACTGTCAAGTATATTCTCCCTGAATGTAGAGCTTACCACTTGGCTTATAGTTATCCAACCACCTAGACGAATCATTAAGTCTCGATCCAACCAATATCATCAAGCTCTGTCAGTTCCTATCGATAACACATCTCATTAAACTAGTTTAACGAGCATCCAAAAACAGTCAAACCACATCATGATAACACATCCATTATTATTACTTATTTTAACTTATTCCTCATAATATGATTACGTTATATATCTTCACTATTTAAACGAACATATATAAATTTCTTTTAGTATTAATGTATTTATCTATACAATATTTACTTAACTCCATTTGTATATATAATATTAAGTAATAGTTGATAGCAAAAGGATATTTTCGATGTGATCATGATGTTAACTGTTTAATGCCCTTAAAAATACTGTTATAGGAGCTTTGTCCAAGGTTCCTGAGAAAATCTCAGCCACGAGGACACCCGGTGCATTGCACGTTCTTTACCACCGATAACCCTGTCACCGTGAACCCACACAAGATAATAATATTGCTATAACGTTTTTCTCGCCATGTTTCGGTTTCAGGCTGTTGAAGTGCCGGTGTCACAAGACCAGACCGCACCGGTACAGGTCCGTCACGGACAACAGGCATTCGGCGCTGATCAGCACGCCGTCCGGGGCGGCGGCGGGCACCGCGTCCGTGCCGCTGTCGTTGTCACTGCAGACCACACCCCTCACGTCACCCCCCATAAGGGGCGGCGGCGGCGGCGGCGGCGGCGGTAGCGGCTCGTCGGTCGCGCCGAAGAAAACGCCATCCACGCCCACGTACCCGGACTCGTTTTGCGTCGAAGAAACTGTGCAGAAGAACGTGCTGAAATACTGAAGCGGAGACCCTAGGGAGCGGGGCGGGCGGCGCTTTCGGTCCGATCAAACGACGACGGCCGCGGACGACGCTGCACCATCACAGTGTGCTGCCGCCGGACCGGAAGTGCCGATGCGTTTCACGCAAACGTTATTAAAACTATTACTATTGTACGTAAAATGTATAGCGCACGGCTGTCACCCTGCGAATGCGAGTTGTACGAGTCGTGTTTCGTACGAATGCGAGTTGTACGAATGGGGTCGTCTGCGATTATACCCGTTGCGCGCGAACCTCGGTAAATTATACATATATGTATATTTGTAGACATATCGATATTATGCGTATTTTCTCTTCCTGTACCGTGCACAGCGGAATACCCGGTAACGAGCGTACGATGGCTTCGCGACGGGGGTCCGTGTATTATTATATTTTCGCGGGGAAATAAAAACGACCGATGATGGAGAGGGTCAATCAATCTTTTTGAATATCCTGTATGTGCCTGTGCGCGTGTGTATGTGTGTGTGTGTGTGTGTAGAGAAACGCACGCGTACACGACGTTGTGGGACCGTAATAATAATATTGTATTATGTGAATTATCGCACCTCTCTCGGCGCGCGGACGAACGGAAAAAATAAAAAATAAAAATACTAAGGGCGCGTGCAACACGGGTTTTCAGTCGTTAAATTCCACGAGGGGTCTATAAATCCGAAAAGAGCACGTCGATATAATGAGTTTTATGATCTGACGAACGGGGTAGGGGGAGGATAACAAACGATAGGAGTTGAAATATTTTTCGCTTAAATAACCATTTCACGGTGTGTGCGCGTGCTAGTGTGATTATTTTATTTGTGTGTATTTTTTTGTTTTTTCGTTTTTATTGTCATTGTGTTATTATATATTTTTGTCAGTCCAATTATATATATATATATATATATATATTATGTGTTGTAGATAATAATTAAAATAACGATGATTGTGGTACTAAACTGACCTATAAGGTGTTAATTTTTATTGTATATTTTCAATTATATTGGTAGTTTGATGTGTGTAAAATGAATAGTCATGATATAATAATAATTATACTGCATGAACCTTAAATAAATATTATTATTGTCTATTGTCTGTCGAAAAAATGTATTAAAATGTGTGTGTTAAGTATTAAAATGTTTACGTTCAAATGAATATTATTCGAATGTAAAATTTACTATATTATAAACGAGTGAAAAATGATCTACTTTACATGTGTTATAAATACTATTTTAGAAACGTTATTCGTTTAAGATAAGTAACATATTATTAAATAGTCGTTAAAATGACAAAACGACCATGGTAATTTTTAACGGTGGACGATTGTAATTTGAAACCTTTTTTTTTTCAAGATAAGAATAAATGAAACTGTAAGAAAAAATATTAATGAAATAAGTCTATTTTATACTCGGCCTTTACGATAATTATTATATTATACAAATATTATGAAATCTGTTGTAAACATTTCAGTAAATACTAATTATGATCGATTGATATGTAATGCAAAGTATAATATTATATTGTCTAAGGTATCTTTTTATTTTTTGTTAAGAAATATGTTGTAAAATATGTCAACAACAAAACTCTTAGTATCATTAATAAGAAAACCAACAATATTGTTTTTACAGTAACTGTAAGTAAAAATCGGACGAGACTCCTACGTTAGGTGGGACTCCACGGTCGGGTGAGATACAGGGATGTGTCTTTTTTACATGAAATCAATATATCATTGCGCTCGTAAAAACGATTCTGAGTGAAAGAGGTCAATGTAGTAGTAGAACCAATAGAATACGGTTTTTTAGATAACCTATACATCGCGTAATCAAAATTCGTTTAAATACCTAACGCCGACAACGTTTAATTTGCTGATACTTACAAAATTTGTTTGCGAACAATTTTTTATTGGCCACACAGAAAATACTACGAAGAATCTGGTGTCTACGAAATACAAATAATAAGTTGACTGTCGATTTCGGTTTATATGCTTTGCAATTGTTCTCTGTTTTTATCAATTATTCGGAAAGAATGTTGAGAAATTCAAAAATGATCTCCCACAAATACTAAACGGACGATATTTCCTACCAATCAGACGTAATTTCGTATCAGTATAGTACCAGATTTGTATACACCTGAGCACTCCGTTATGTATCCCGTTGGCTTCACGGATACCGTTCGAATTGAATTATGTTTAATAATTTCAACTTTGCGGTGCCGGCCGCAATCAGTTTGTTACATATAACATATACTTTTAATACAATCAAAAGAACATCTATTTCTCGAGTCAAGTAAATACTACGCGGTTAAGACTATTTTTCAAACGTCTATGCAAACATCAAAACTTGGGGATCGGAGACAAGACCATTTTACGATGTTCGTTTTACTACGTGTTCCGTGGTGTTTTATGTATTGCACGACGGAGTAATTAAACAAAAACTCGAGATCGCTGCGTGGTTATACTTTTGCGCGTCCCTTTTCCGTTTTGTTTTCAGTGCGACGATCGCATTACCTGCAGGTGGCTGGTCCCGATGACCGGGAACCGAATCGATGGGTTTCTAGAAAGTTTTTGAAAACGGGGTCTGGTTCGTAATTCGATCGCGTTAGCGAATGTCTGCAAACGGAACGATCGCAACACGTATACGTATGATTTGACGTGCGGTGCTCAGTGCTAATATTTGGATCGAGGGGCATTCGTCGAGAGTTCGGGGGCGCGCGGAAATGATTATTACATTAGCATGCTGCGTATCCGCTACGTAAACGTCATTATTTTATGTAACGGGGCGTTTGACGGCACGCGCAAAAGTGCTTACTCGAGTTTGGCGAGTAAACAAAGCCGGCGGGTCCTCGCGGCGAAAGTGTGTATTTTTTAAACGGCGGCTTGGCACGTGTACATATGACTTCCGTTGTACATTCGGCTCGAATCGAATAAAACACTCGTGTCAGCGTGTGTATGTATATTCATGTGTGTACAGGTGCAAGTGCATAGATTAGTGTATGTGTGTGTGTGTGTGTGTGTGTGTGTGTGTGTATGTGCACGTACTCTGTGTGCGCGCGTTTGCAAGACGAATATCTTGGCTTACTCAACTCGCGGAAACAATGATGACAACCCCGAGAAGCCGTTGGAAAACTCGAGCCCACAAAAGTGCATGTGAGACCGTTGTTGCTTATTCGCTTTCACAAAAGGTCCCTCTGTGTACGTAGGATTATGTAAAACGAGTCGGTTGCCTCCGTCTGCGGGATCGGTCTTCCGTTTATATCCTGGACGCGTGATTCGGCGGTGACCCAGATGAGGACGTTATAGAAATCGGAAAAATGCAAACGCTTTGTGCAAAACCGTTTGAGTACGTTCGATTTTGTGGAGTGAGGGGAGGGGGGAGGGTACACGTTTATTCGATTTCGAAACGTTGTGAACGTTCGTTTCTCCTCCGTTCGATTCGTTAGCTATTTAGGTTTTCCTGCGGCGCGCGTCACAGGTTTTTAAATCCGTTTCACGTCACGGCGCGCTAGTGTTCGGACCGGGATCAATTACTACGAGCCAATACGTCGATGGTTCGTTCGGTTGTTAATTAGTAGGTCGGGTTGACTGAGAACGGGCGATGATTAAAAGTTTGCTTTTCGAGAAACTGTTTGAAAATCGGATCAACAACGCTGGTTTAGAATACAATAACGCTCCGCTATGGGCAAGGGTGGGCATATTTTCCGTAAGGTGCTCATTATGTTTGCGAAAAATCCTGAGATCCGAGAACATTTTGATATTCTTGAAAACCGCTACAGCTTTACCGGTGTACATTATTAATTACTTTTCCGGAATAATTGATTAATTGTACGACTAGGCTGTGTAAAAATGTTAATTAATTTCGTATTCACCCGAATCGTTTGTACAAGGTAAATAAATATATATGTTGTACAACGTAGGTTTTTTCTTTTTTTTTTTCTTCAATATTGAATTCGTGAAGTCGGTTTGATGTTACAGTGTATGATTTCGGTTCTAAGAACTCATATAATAACCATTGAAAACATGAAAGTTGTACGTTTCCTCTGAAACGTATCCCATTAATTAGGTTCAATATTAAAGTTCGCCTTGATGTATATTTTATAGCGAATATCACTTGTAACGTACACTTGTAAAGCATAACGCGCCGCCCCTTAATAACAATATATTATGGTTCAAGAGTGTCGTAAGATCCCTGCATTCGAATAATATGCGAAACATACTAATTGGTGCGCCGGTTTGGATATTTTTGGATTTTTTTTTTTTTTTAACGCATATAATATATAGCAGTTCCAAGAGACGTGTTATATAAATTGCGTTTATCGCGTTTATTTATTTATTTTTCAAACTTTCATTTGTAACCAGAAATGCGTATTTATACCGCCTTCTGTGATCATGTCTTTCCATACGCACCACGTGGCAAAACGACGAACAATCAAATGCTTTGGTGTTTTCACTAGCAAATTAGATTCCTTACATATATAAATAGCCGTACGAATGCATTATTTTAATTAATGAATATAATATATTATATGGGTGTGTGTATATACGCCTATGGTTCAAGGCCACGTTTCTTACGTGCACAAAATAGCTCGTTGTACTTTGTGACATTACATAATTCATATTCTATTTGATGTTCCAAGCATATTGTACGTTTCACGTTGCGTGCATCGACATTGGGTAGTACTACCGTGTGTCCGTGTCCAAAGCCTATAACATCTGTTTCCCGCTAAATCGATTTATTCATACTGCAACAGGCATTTTTCTCACAAAAACCGAAATATTTTTATATTTCCGTCCGTACGACCTTGGGTCAAACGAGAAATTTAAATAACATGAAAAACGTCCGTTACGTATGCAATATCGTTCTCCACGTTTAGCATTTCTCTCTAAAGCTTATACGTAAAAAAAATGTTTTATTAAAAAAAAAAAAAACAATTCCGATCCCGTTTTTATTCAAATATTAAATCAAGAGGTAGGGTTTTCAAGTGATAATACATTTTGGCGGAGACGTTTTTTCAGTGACAGCCCACTCACAATTATTCAGTGTCGTGTTTCGTTCCGGACCGAGGACAATTATTATGAGAAATCAAATTGACTAAAAATGTTTCGTAGATAAAAACAGCACCGTCAACACTGATTTGAACGTTGTACAGATAACTTGACGTTGTGTTCATAAGACATAACTAGACGTTTCGACGACAGCCCAAAATACAGAAGTCGAGTTTTTCAAGTATTAATGGTGATCGTGGAGAACTGGCGTCCTCTTTCTCACCGATTGTCGACCATACAATATCAACTGAGGATGGGGGATACTTAATGTATAGTCAGCATATATTATGTTTCTATAATAAAAATAGTAAAAGTATATAAAAGTAACAGTAATATTATATTCAGAGTTTGCGGGACGCACTAATGTTATTACGAAAAGCGTACGTCGTCGGATCGAACGCGGACGACTCCTAAGGAGTGCACTGTGTATTAATATTATACAACGGTGCACTCGGTCATTGTTTTTATACAGCTCTAGAGACGGATCATATATTATATATTATGTGCAGTGGTACGGTCTTATATTCGGTACGACTACGAAACCGATAAACTATTATAAACGCTATTATTGTTTTACAGTTTTGCGATTATGTTTAAGATTATTGTTTTTATCGAAAATAAAAAAAAAAAAAACACGCGATATTATTGCGACGATAAATTGCACATAAACAACGCGAACGTTTGTGTTCGAAATAAATCAACCATATACCGTACAATATCTAGGTATTGATGTTACGAGTCTAAGTTTACCAGTAAAACTGTATACGACCGACAAAAACCAAAGTTCGAGAAACTATTTTCGAACGAACCGCATCGGCCGGTTTACGGCTATCGTTTATGTTTTCCGATCTAATTTGAGCGTAACGATTCAATTAAAAGAACTGAACGTTTTCAAGAGTAAGTATTATAAACAAACATCGTTCATACCCATCGAAGCTATATTTATTCTCGTAGACGCGTTCAATCGCAACTCATGTGCGATTGTAGTGGAAAACTTTTTTTTTTTTGTTTGTACAATAAAACTGTTTGGCTTAAAATTCAAAAGTACGGCGTTCGTGTATCGGTACGACACTGGTTGTTTGTGCAACTCCTCGTCGGATAATATTCGAACATACAAGGTTTTTTTAACATGTTCGAGAATCGTACTGATTGTGCATTAGCAACGATACGTCGAAATGAACGCGTTCTAGGGTTTGATTGTCCAATAGGTTTGATAAAATGATAGGCTGCATAGTATAATATGATAAAATTATGAATATTTAACAATTGAATTAATTTTTGTTTTGTTTACACGATATTTTTCATTTGATTATTGAACGTCAAAACGTATACATTAATCAGATTAAGTTGCATTTTTCAACTCGTATGTTTCAAGATACTGTACAAGCAAATACAACCAATTGATCAAGACTATAATAAAATATGCACCGCTCATTTTTTACGTTTTTTCAATGGTTCAGTATAATATATAATAAACACAAATTAATGATATGTGAGTGTATACATTTATAATATTTTATTAGTGTCATAAATAAATGTATCTATTCAGAAGACTACTTATGACTTAACTATAAAATAGGTTCTAAGCTAAAAAACCTCACGTTTCTCAAAAGAATTACAGTATTATAAGAAGAAGCCTAAAGCTACGTTTCATGGATTCGTAATAACTTATAAAGAAATATATTTTCCATTTTGATTATAAATAGTATCAATGGAAGAAGTTGATTTGGCAGATATAAAACATATTGTATTGTATTCAGTGTTAATATACTTTTACATTTGATAAATAACAATAAAAAGTGATGATATGTAAAATAATGTTAAATTCAACGAGTTTAACGCAAAACATTTAACTAAGTCCCGACTGTTTGGGTAATTTCAATTTTTATCGTAATTATTTTCAAATATTTTCAAGATTGAATACTGGTACCCATGGTATAAGTGAGACCCGCTGTTGTACCTATAGGGATTCGCTTAATATCCTCCATTTATGTTTTTTTTTTTAAATTAAATACTTATGTCTTTATCTTTGAATTAATGAACTGCCCTTACCGTTTTGTATTTAATGTATTTTGTATAAAACTATTTTCAACAACAATTTAGGATTAACATTATTTTTCTCCAATAAATACATGTCGTATACATTTTTAACTAGAGAGTTAAGATAATTTAACTGCATTGCCCAGCCATGTCTAGGAGATATTTTATTGTTTCAGAGTAGAGCGATTACTATTTCGATAAAAATATTTATGTTTGATGGAAAAAAGCACACATTATATTCTAATTTTATTAATTAATTGTGTTCACTTATTTTACTGATACTAATTAACATATACATTTTCCCAATAATTAACTATAAAAATCAACACATGAAATGTTTCCCAGGTAACCAAAAAGTGAAAAAAAATTATACATGCAATCAGGCAGGCCAGAGCTCTGAACTGTTTCAACCATTTAAATGCGATATTCGAAAAATCTTCCGTATCACTTTGCAAATGCATCACGGTAAACATTCGTGCATACATACGTTTACATACGTTTAAGTTTTGTATATTTTTGGAAAAAGTTAATATTTATTTACATTTAAATACATCGTTATACATATATAGTTGTTATTACATGATATTTACTACTTTATAAACATACTGTTTGGCGTTTCATCGTGTTTATCTTCGTAAGTAGATGAACATTTTTGTTTTCCGACCACCGAACGGCTACAATCTTTACAAGTTCTAACCATTTTGGGTGTACTAAAATTCAAAATGAAATACGAAAAATAGTTTTTATCTTATGCCACGTATGCAGTGTGCACACATTGTCAAGAAAAAACAAAATATAAACTCAATTTTTTCTAAAGCGAACGGGATTATTTTAATATCTACCTAATTTTTATTAACAGATGCTTATCAAAAATCTCAGACTTAATTCGATTGCAGTATTATATTTAAACATTATTGTAATATATGTGAGTTTAAAAAAGCGATACGGTTTTGTGATTATTTATTTAGGTTATTAAAATCGAATGAACATAACGTTTCGGAGACTTCTGATGTGCTTGTATGGAATAAGAACGATAACCATCTCCATCGCCATCATCATGATCATTATTTTATTATAATATAGCCGAGGATGACTTATTTTTGGAATTCAAAATTTACGTTACCCGGTTTATACCATGATTTAAAGTTTATTTGAATTATTTGAATAAGTGTTATATTCAATTAACCTTAATTCAATTCCGAACCGTTACAAGGACGTCCAAGACGTCTAGAGGCGCGAAATTCTCAATTTTTTAAAGACTCGACACCGAAAAGGTCGATGTCTGGTGACTGCGCGTCATTACGATAAAGTAATAATAATAAAACTGTGGTATTATATTTTTGTAAATATCAACGTTTTAAACTTTAAGTATACCTTACGCACGGCTGCACATCAAGTTTGCGTTTACGATTTGTATTCATTCAAAACCATGACGTTCGAGAATTCTGGTGATGAGAAAACAAATCGAAAACAAACATTATATGATTTGATGACTTCAAAGATAATAACATTATTTTTCGGCATATGGTGGCACATATACTATGCGATAGCGAGACCGAACGCCAAATAATGTTCTGTGAGTAAAAATTGCAAACGGTTTTAAGATCACAGATAAATGACAGCACATAATAAATATAATAATATAACACATATATTGTTATTCCCCGTTGAATTTCCTCTTATTGTTATAACTTTCGTTCGATCGGATGAACATTTCGATTGTATGAGTTATTCAGACATTGTATCGAACACTGCAATTTGTTTTATGCAACGGTAAGAATATATCGTCCGTTTTTTTTAACTTATAAGAATTCAAACTTTTGATTATATTCATGTTAAATATTACGCATGCATTCGTATACCGATACCATTAACGGCCTAAGTAAATGTTATTTTGAAATTTATTATTGTAATTACATATAGGTAAGGCTATACACCACCGTAGTGATGTGAGGAAGAAATTTCTATCAAGACATTTCTTAACAAAATAGATAAATATATATTTATCAAACAACAAGAGCTGAAAAAATACATGAAACTGGAAGTAATGAGGAGTCTTCACTTGAAGAGGAAGATATTGAACATTTTTTGGAAGAGTTGGAAGGAAATGAATATGTTCAACATCAGATTCTTATTTTATTTAATAATTTTTATTTAATTTCGACTATTTTTATTGTTCAAATTTCAGTTATAAGAATTGTTAAGTTTTTTTAAATTTCGTTTTGTTAAAAAATTATTTTTGTTAAATTTCTTATAAATTTGTTTTATTGTTTTGAACTTCTGAATAATATTTATTATTTAAGTTTAAAATAAAATAAATTTATATGACTAAATAAGACTAATAATAAAGAATTGAGACTATGTCTATTTAAAAAAGTATATATTGATTATTATTTATTTAAATGAAATTTACTGATACCATTTAAAAATTAGATCAAATTAGGGAAAAAAATATTTGTCTAAATTTAAAGAATAATTTTAAATTTTTTAAAGCTAGTTAACAAAAATTTTAAGTTTAATAAGTTAAATTAAAATTTTAATTTTTAAAAAATATATATTTTAGAAATTTCTGGAAATTTCTGAAAATTTCATCAAGGAAATTTCTTCAGAATTATATTTCTGAAATTTAACATCTCTACACCACCGTAAAGATGTAACTTGTACGTAAAACTAATTAATTTCGACGCTAGTATTATACCCGAATTGAATACTAATCAACCACTTAATAATTTGGCCGAATAATCATAAAATTATATTCTTAAATCTTAATTAACATTCACAACTGGGAAATGCTTTAGATTAAAATGTATCAATCTTATAATATTTTATTTCGCGGTAATTTTAATTTTTCCTTCCTTCAAAAGATACCGGTATTCTGTTGGCGGTACTACCATCGAATGTCTCGGAGAGTATAACATCTTGACATCAAGAATACAGACACAATTTATTCCTGGTTTAAGACGCATGATTGATAACGTGAAAACAATAGGTTATACGTGAAAAGTATTACACGGTAATACGAGTATCGTCCCCATCGCAGTTACGTAGTAATTTTGCCTATACGTTCAGCCGTCTCTGCGGCGTCTTATGATATTTATTTGTATTCAAGTCTCAGATTCGGCATGATGTGCGAATGAAAAAAGTGCACGACTATTATTGGGACATCGCGAAGACCTGCAGTTTTGTTTATTATTACGTGTACGTATATTATGTAAACCGGTACTTTTAATGGGAAATATTTAAGAGAAATTTGCTCAACAGTTATAGTTGCATAAAATAATATAGAAAACATCTTTTGATTTTCCTGAAAAGTCTTAACCCTTTCACTGCCGCCGACGTACTATTACGTTTAAATCATTTAAATTATTACAGAAAATTTAATCAGTTCGGGAAAAGGTTCATTATCTAGATAAAAATATAACGAATTTAATGATACCAAAATCTCGTTTCTACCTTCATATAGCTGGTTGTTATGGTCAATTTAAATTTGTACTGAAAGTAGTGCATCTCAAAATGTGGTAACATTTTATTGCGCGCACGTGTGACACACCATCAACAGTTACATGTTATCATATCTATGACAATATTATAAACAATTTTCATCGTTCTATTTATAATACTTTTATTATTCTGTTTATTATTTTTATTTTTATATTTATAAACTGTGTATATTATTATTATTCATTATGAACATTATCTCGAATAATTTTTATTTTGGGATACCATGGCACATGTTTCTTGAAACTTAAATATCTGAGTCAATAATGATTTTTTAGTTTTTAGAATTTTTTAGGTTGGTTTGCTACATCTTTTAAGACAATAAAAGTAAGAAAAAAAAATAATAAAAAAAGTCAAATGTATGTGGCAGGTACATGTTACAGAGTAAAAATCGTCTGGCAGTGAAAGGGACCGAAAAATGAACCGAACGAGACGCATCAGCGCAGTATAGGCGGCGATGAACGTGACGTTCTGTATCTTACATGATACGAACCATAATTAGTAATGAAACGTAGTAGCTTTTAATTCAAGATAAAGTGTCTTAATTTTTTTGACATTAGACAGTTAGTATTTAGTATCGTGTGGTGTTACGTAAGTGTGTGGTACTTAAGTAAGTGATTTGGCTCTCTTAGGCGAAGAAGAAACAGGAATATTATTCAATATCGAGTAAAACGTACACTTGTAATGTAATTTACTACGTAGGCTACTGCAACAAGGTTTCCAATTGTCGCTTCGTGAAACGGTATTGATTCAATTGTATACGTTTTCGAACACAATATGCGTTGTGTATAAAAATACGTATGCGAAATCGACCTTGTACTAGCTATATGAAACCTTCGATCTATATCAACGTTTCATGATATTACACTCGGGTATAGGTATACTGCCGTGATGGTGAAAATGTTGACCAAGTTCCGTCAACAGTTCCGGAAAAATTAACTAAATTATTTCCGTAAAAAAAACACAAAAAATTTATATTCTTATTTAATAAAAAAAAAACGATACTTAACATGGGTACAGAGTCCGCACCTCGTAAGAGTTCACGACGAATGGTGTACAAAATATCTACGTGTTGGAAAATAATATATAGTACTATGATACGGTAGTTACGTTAAGATTGCTCCGAAATCAAAGTATGAAAAAAAAAGCATAGTTGAAACATTCAAGCAGCACATAAGTTCATAACGTAAGACAGTAACTGACACTTGACAGTAGAAACTATAATAAATACTAAATTTTCCATAAACATCATTCCACGGAGGTTCACATGCGTAGCGTGCTTTTTTTGATACCTTTTTTCTTTTCATTATTGAATAATATGTAAATATTAATGAGGCCGCAAACATGGTCAACATGGTCATATTACCATTTGCTTTATTATTATGCTTAACTGAGACGCCAAAATCAGACACTTAATTCGAAACACAAATATATTTTAACTCCGAGAGTATTACATTATAAATGTTTTAAATAACTACTTCTATTATTCTATAGTAATTAAACTTCTGAGCATTCATGTTTTCCTTTTTGATTTTTCAGTCAAAATATTTTAAAAAGTTACGTACACACCAATACTTTACATTCACTTATAGACGTTCATTTTTATGTATTTAGTTATAAAATAATCGGGTTTCTTTTTAATAATTACAACTTTTACAGTACTTTCCATTAACAATAATCATATTAAGTCACGAAACCTAATCTACCATAGTTCATTAATATTTTTGATAATATTATAATTTGTCTTGGGTGAAAATAAAAAAAATCACTTTATGTGCTGCCGTGTATTATCAGAATAATGTACTAACTTCTATGTTGTATTCAAGTCGGCGCTAGAGAGCACTGGGAGTTATATTTCGGTGGTGTTTTGTCCAAAAGAATAATTTATGAAATTTATAAAAATTAAATGATAAAACAAAGTTCTCGGGATTAATATTGCTGTTTACATTCTGGTAATTTATTTCTTCAAATATCTCTGCAAATATAAATGTTGGGTACATTAATTATCTTCGGTAGCCAGGGAAAATATATAGATGTGATATGAACGTGTACAAAACAAAAAAACAATTTCTACACTCGAGCCCGGCACCAAAAACAGATCTTTTTTTTGTATAAAACATAATATAAAATGTATCCAAACTGTACCATTTGGACTATAAAAATTGGTCCTATAAATTTGTATACAAATCAAATGATATTTTTAAGATTTAATAAAACCCCCATGAGTGTTTGCATTATTATTTTTGTAAAAGCTAAAATGCTTAAAAAAAAGTAGGTGTTCCATGTTAAAAGTGGACTTAAAAAGGGTTCCATGGATAAAAAAGTTTAAGAAACACTGGGCTAAAGTATCTTTTGACGGCTACAACACGATTTTCCGCTTGATTTAAAATTCAGCGTTGGCGTTAAACGCTTGTACAAGGACGACAACGTTTTGTATGTTGTATGGGCTGAACTCATTTACTCGCATTCTGCCCGTTACACTGTCTTAGGCAGTTTATCTTGTAACTTGCCAGTCGATATATGACTTCGTATCTGCATTAAGATCATGACTTCCCGAGAAGTCAGAAACCAAATTTTCTCGGGACCAAAACAAATGAGCACTGTACACCTGTTGTCCGTTCTTAAAACTCTACTAAAAAACAATGGTTTTATTCAAATAATCACTCGACAAATCTATACTTCATTGATTTTAAAAATGGTAATTCTTTAACTCTTTTAGAACGACTTATTTGAATACGTGAACCAACCATATTTTCCGACTGTACAAATGTTTGAAAGTATGGCCTTAACCAGTCTGATAAATTCATAACATGATAAACGTAGTAATAATTATTGATTCAGGACATCAAGCTTATGTAAAGTATACCGTTTTTCTAAGACTTTCCATAAAATTAATCACATTTTCCTATCTTATAAACTGCATGCTATTGGTATTTGTGATCCTTCTTATCCGGGTTGACTTCTTATGTCACGGTCGCAAACAAAAAGCATATAGTTAAGATAAAATATTTTATGTCAGATAAATTTAATATTCCATTAAGCTCATATATAGCTCATATTTTGTTTATTGTGTTTATTAAAATGATATACATTTTTTAAACTCGCGTACATTTTTGCTCGCAGATCGGATTCTGTCCTATTACCAAATGAGTTAACTCAGATTCAAATGCATTGTCAGTTTATTGTTAAACGTTGAAAAGTGCAAAGTTATGTCCTTTACTAGGTCACGTACTCCAGTTTTCCACAACTATGGTTTAGATAATGCTCTACTTCATCAGTAGGTTGAAAAGCGTGATTTAGTTATTACCAAGACATGTAAGGAATTTTCATATCCAATTATTACCTTTGAAACTTTATGTTTCTCACTAGTACGTTCTTACCTAGAAAATAACTCTAGAGTTTGGTTGCCTTTTGATAATATTCATATACATTTATGCCTTGAAGCCATCCAAAATCGTTACCTATTTGCCTTATATCCTATATAAATGTAGTACTCACTATTCCACATTAACCTAATTCACCATATAAGCCGTTACTAGACAATATAAATATAAGCAGACATGTTGTTTAGAGAAATCCTAAATAAAATTTAAAATGTTTGTATCTAAATGAAAATAAAAACTTAGGGAAAAGTCATACGCAGAAGCAACTCGATCGGCAACTCGAACAATTTTTAAACTGAACCTATTTCAAATACTTTTTCTCAGTTTGTTTTGAACTTAGTATGTCTGCATAAATTTCCCTTTTATCAACACTCTTAAACACATTGCTTTACAAGAAAATCATATCTCCCTAATTACCAATGTTGATACTTGACTGAATTCAAAATCACAAAACTTCATTCTTGTTATATCATTGTAACACTTATTATGATTACATTTTATGATCTTCCAAAGTTCATATTTTAACTTCTAATGTAACTTTCATCACTATGTAAAATAATTAAAGTTTTAATATTAATCGATTGGCATTATTATGTTATTTTAATCAAATTATTTAAACAGCATACTTATATTTGTTATTATTACTTCTTATATTTTCATGATAATTCTATTTGTAATTGTTGAGCACAATAGTTATACTGGTAGGTAAATATAGAAAAAAGATCTTGTATAAATTATTCAACGATTATATTGAGTGTTCAGAATTGTTTAATTTTATGAATTTTTACGTCCCTCAACGCCAAACAAGGTAAACTTATATTTTTCATTACAGTGACACAGAAATGGTTGTCCAATAAATGAACCTTTAATAAGAATCACGAGATTTGCTAATAACACCCGAGTTGATCTATTTCATTTTGAATCCATCGAATCTTTTTGCTTACATTATATTATTAGATATTATCCGTGTATTATGTTATTTTTTTTATTATTTTATAATGTTATTTTTTACGTGTTATTCTATTCTACTGTTTCACTAACCTTATAATCATTACAATATGTACATAATATAATAACTTGAGTTGAGCACTAGCCCGTTTGATTTATCAATAAATATATAAATAATGGTTTTATATATAATACACATAGATTGCCGGATCGTTTCCCATTTTCATAGAAAGGCCACTAACAGCTGCGTTTCACGGATGGTACTACGACCGGCAACGCGGCATTTAAGGACGCGTGAATATATACATGAAATATGCGGAATCATGTATGTTTACAAACGGTAATAATAATAATCTACACGATTCCCCTAAATGTGCCGAATCGTCCTTCGTCCTTCGCCGCTTTTGACGTGCAAATCCGAAACAAACAAACTGACATGCATGGTATCGTATGCTGTGGTCCCGCAACTCACGAGGCCATGAAATTGTTTGTCTTTCGACGTTTACTTTACCTCGTACCTTTCATTCAGTGATTCATCGTAACGTGGTAATACTGATATAATTTCTAATAATGTCATCTGTAGATATCTAGGTTTTTTTTCCTGACCCCGCGAAATAATTTTATAATTATTTTGGTGTGTAATTGATATTTCTTACGTATTTCGTGGATTTAATTCGACTGGGTGTTAAATTTAATCGATATAGCGTTTGGCAATCGAGAGTTGTTTAAGCCCTTTGTACATATTTGATATTGATAAACATTGTTCAAACTTAAATTTGTGGGCGTCGTAATCGGCCGCTTCGAATATAGTAAAAACGTAGGCATTCTATAGGTTTTTTGTAAACATCTAGCTTATATACGAAAAACAAAATGGTGCCTGCGTGCTGTGCATGTGTGCGTTCGGTGTAATAATAGCTCGGTAAACTTTATTATTTGAAACACACGAGCCTCAGGTATAAAAGTTTAAATTGAACAATCCTATCGTTTCGTTCGGAATAGTTTCGCGCCCGGATATGAATTCGTAGAGGAAAACAAAAACCATAACTACGAAATCAAAACGCTCTACCCGCACGACATAATTGTACACCGATGTATGCATACATGTATATTTTGAAATAGCGGAAAGACGTTTTGTCATTCGACGTCGTTAATAGTAATTTATGTGCGACGAGTCGTACTTACGTACACGCTGTTCGCGTAGGTGCTATTGAAAAGCGAAATCGACCGAGCTGCAGGACATAACATAGCACTACGCATAACGTTGCGTTTCGCACAATGAACGAGTTAGGGTCTGCGATTCGCGATTTCGCGTTTTACGTTTTCGTATGGTCTGCGATGTAATCTAAGGTTTGAGACGACAGCTCTAAAAATTGACAAAAATTCACCTCATCAGGTGCGTGATTAAATCTTTTCTGCAAGTGGTAAAAACGCGTTTTACGATATTTTCGTATGTGAGTAACCGCTTCCGTGGTATCCATTTACATGGCCAACCCGGCGCGATGTGTACGTCGATTATAAGAAGCCGGACGAAACGGGGGAAACGGGCCATGCGAACCATACGAATAGGGACACTAAGACGTACCGGAGACCGTGGATATCGTGGTAGCTATGTCGGGCGAAGCTGGCGGGGCAGGAAATGCGTCTTGGTGCGCGTGCACGCGGGTAGGCAATTCAGGGGTGGCCAAACGGTCGATCGCGTACGATTTAAAAGTCGATTTTTGGCATTCTATTAGAACTTGTATTTGCAGTACACACTGATCGTCTCCGGCGTCTCTTAGACCCGCGAATCGTTGTCATCGTTGAAACTCTGGTCGGCGTTCTCTGCTCAAATAGACCATCCCGAGGGAAATGTTTTCTCAGTCGATCTATACTTGGAAAATGTTGGCCATCCCCGGTGCATATAAATATATTATAAACAATATTATCGTTACGGGAGGTACCGTCCGGGCGAAGCGAGGGGGGCAGCAATATAAAATACGTGTTCATCGGATAACGTGGTTTCACGCGTTTTCGTTTCGTCCGGAATTGATTTCACAACGCCCCGTGCGCGTGACTACGCGATAAAAAGCTCTAAACGTTTCCCTTGCGCGGCGGGACTGTTACCGGTTGAGCTACGAAGTTGTTTTTTCAAACAAGTTTTCAAGTGTCGACCGTCTAAGGCGGTTGCTCTTAAACTGTGGGTCGTGGTACCCAAGGCAGCCGTTTGCATACAGAGAGATTGTGGGGGGGCGGGGGCGGAGAAAGCGTGTAACGTTTGTGTAAAAAAGTTTTCCTTTTGGTACACCGTCAAGAGTAAAACCTGCAACTGAACGTGTGAATACCGTAAACACATATAATGCAACAAATAACGTGAAAACATACCACGTGTGAACAATTATAACCATGCTGACACGTTTTAATTTTAACAAATAAAATATCACACCAATCATCAACGTTTTCAATCCGTAATTGACGCACACGTGTACGCTGTGACGGCTAAGACAGCGCCTTGCCGCGGGGTGAACTGTTACGCAGGTACACCCCGACGGGCGACAGCGGAGAAATTTAATAAACACATTTTTAAGAGCCACCGTCTTGGCAGGTTCAATATTTCGACGAGTTCCATTTTGTATGCTCGACTGCAGCGTATTATGTGTGACAGGTACGACGAGTTTTGTAAATGGTTTTTTCACGTGTTCGCAGAATATTAAGCACCGTGCTTTTTCGTAGATTCACGGGTCAAATTAAACGTTCGCTCGATACGAATGGGCCGCGGAAGAGGCGATGGGGGGGGAGTAGATAATAATAGTGTAATAAGAAAAAAGTGAAAAAAGTCATTTACCGAACGGTGTCGGACAACTGCACACCTACAATATGGCACCGTGGAGTGTAAACGTGTAACGTCCCATTTATGTGTACGTCTGTATATACCAAGGCCTTAAAATGTAAAATTTCCTTTGATAAAAACCCAATTTTAAAATAACAAGTACCATGGAGATGATGTAAACTTTTCTGCAAACAGTAAAAAACCGCGGATTCGACAACGTTTGTTTATGCGCAACGGTAATAACTGTTATTTTGTGTCTCCGAAGAGTAAGATTTTATCACACACTTTCAAATTTCGAAGAGTACACACACTCAACACTTTAAGTACACAACGCTCATCGTAATGTTTTACGGTTCTAGGACCCTTCATCTTTGCAAATATTGTACGATTAAAAGAAACTATTATTCTTTTTTTACGTGAAAAGACAGTCATACCGATATAGTTAAACTCACATTATTGGTTGGGTACCGAGAAAAATGAGAGTCAACTTCTCGTCAAAACCTTTTATTTTGAATTGTAACGTTGCCGATCGGATACAGAAATACATTTTTTTTTTACCATTGAAATTTAGTGAAATCTATTAATTTTAGCAGTTGAATGTAATCAAAAATCAGAACAATACGCTCAGCCGCGTACAAGTTTGACAATACAGATGAGCAATTGCGTACGGTTACATAACATAAAATAAGATATCAGGACGTGAATAGGAGGGGAATAAGTGTACTATTATATAATTCGATTTAAGGAGTTTAAGTTATAGAAATAGAAGTCGGGTGCAGATGTTCTAAAACTGTGGTTAATATGAGTAGTAATGGGTTGTTGATTATAATGTGTAGCTTTTAAAGACCAAAACGCTGAATTTACGCTTGGCTGAAAATAATTCACAAGAAATGTTTTATTTATCGTTATAAAACTTTTTTCGAAAAACAGGTAGTGTATAAAATAAAAAGTTATAACAACCTTCAATCGTCTTAGCCAACCATTCGGAATTATTCGCGACCCGGAATCGGGAAACGCTATACGCCAGTGATGGTAAATACTCTACGCGTATTGCACTGCAGGGATGTGCTACGTCCGGACCAACAGTCCCACGGGTGTTACGATGTAGCTGTGGTTTTCAAACTTTTTTTAAATACGGGTGCTACAAAGTAATCACGGCGCTACGTGTCTTGGCCTCGACGAACTTTTTATGTTATTTTATTTCATATTTGTCATTTTCTAATCCGTCAACTGATCTGATCGACAAAACATTGCAAAAATGTACTTTGTCATGGTATTAAGGGTAATACAAATAATATAAATAATATAAATATTATTTATCTTCAAAATATCGCTGCATAACGGTGTGCCTTCGGTGAAAAGCATCGCGATATTCGAAATTGTTATGCAGTCAGCCACATATTATTTTCCACGAATCATGCGGACCGCGTGCGTAGTAAAAATACGTATTTTACACAAAAATTCAACTTTTATCGCCATAACATATTTTATGATTGAACCGCAAAATATTCTTATTAGGGTCACATTATCGTGGTTGCACTGCGTGGTAAATTTGTGTCACACTACACAAAGCGGTTAACGCTCCGAGTTGTACAATTTTCGTTGTCCGCGTGTGTTGTGCATAGTGTTTATGATATATTAAAATATCACAAGCAAGTTCGATTTTCATTATAGTTGATAGTAATCAACCCTAATTTGTAAAAAAAAATCCTTATTATATTTACCTACCTCATTTATAGGTTAACTAATAAATTTAAATTACTTATTATTTAAATCAACATGATGTGTACATAAATTTTAGATCACAAACCATCAATCGATTTTATTCATCATTTTATTTTTAGCGGGATACTGTTTACACCGTTTTTCAGACACCAATTTGTGCGTATATTAAACCTACCTATTTGGTTGCATTCCAGACGATGAAATCCTCATCAGGTTTTCCAGACGAACTTCGGCCAACACAACTGACTATATAGTTTTTCATCAAACGACCATTTTCATCGGCTAAGAGAGACGTGTTCGCGGGCGGGTGCTATTCTATCAACAAACAAAAGATACGCGCTACATACGCTTAAAACGTGACCGCGAATAATGACACAAGGCTGGTTTACAAGATCGCCGTTTTACACAATGCGAACCCGGCAGTCGCAGTTCAACCGTAGCGCGTATATTGTGTATGTGTGTATGCGCTGTACGGCTACGTGACGTGTTCTTGACTTGAACCGCCCGTGACCGGTCGAGGACGAGAGCACCGCACCGACCGCTGTATAAGAGAACGCGAATCGGACCCGCGATTTTAGCATTCCGTCCGTTTAGATACACGCCGTTTGTATAATTGGATTATAATCCTCCGCCACGACCTATTCCGTTTAATATTTAATTCGTCCGGTTTTTATTTTTTAACCAAAACAACGCGGGGTCTTATTTTATGTACGGCAACATAAAAAAAAAAAAAGCTACCGAGCACGTAAACAATATAAATTGGTCCAGGTATCGGGTGGGGGGGAGGGGGTGGAAACAAGGTTATCCGCTTGGGACGTGCTTCGAATTATTGTTAAAATAATCCACTTGGTGTGACAAAAACAGACTTTTTTTTTTTTTTAGATTCAGACAAAGTTCTACCATTTTGTATTGCAGTCAACGCCAGAAATGTAAGCACCACTATTTGTCACCAAGCTACTTCAAAAATCGAAAAGTAGTTGACATAACTCGCCTTTTTAACAACGAAATATATATTATTCTTATTATTATAAGACATCAGCGCGTGTTGCAAATTGATTTACACATTAATAACGTTTTAAACGTCAGTCGCTGAGACCGTAACTGCCATTAAAGTTTCTATTAAAACGTGTGTTGATAGCGAAACACATTCTATTCCCGTCGAATACAAACGCACACAAATTCACATAAATCATAATTTACTGCGGTTGAACCTAAATTCAACGTAAGTCCGGCGTAACGATCTTTGAAAAACATTAATATTGTTGTATAGAAATTTCGTTAAAAATAAATACACATTGATGGATACGCTTCGAAAAATCGTTTTCACCGAACGAAACGCGCGCAAACAATAACATCATGTCCGATAGATAATAACGATTGTACGTTAGTAGGTACACTGTAAAATTGTATAAATACTTTTATGTACGACGATAGCGTCAAAAGCAGCTTGATGTTATCGAAACTTTATTTCGCCGTACTTGCGAACGTTCTGAAAAACAAATATTATTATATGATTATTAAAAAATGCGTTCGTTCGATTGACATATTTTTTCGTTAGATACAGGTAGAAACGTTGTTAATACGAATTGCATGGTTCCGTGAGAAAAATCGCAATGTACGGATTTCCGGTAACCATCGGAGTTTCGACCGTATATTACTTTTAGGCCAATTTTACCGTTTGGTCGAACGCTCGCCACATTACAACCAATAACTTTGTGTTTCGTGACTTTGATTCGCAACATAATGAATATTATATTGATATTTACATTGCAACGAGCAAATATGTGTGTTGGATCATGTCAATCCGTATTAGCCGACAGTCAACCAATTGATTAATACTGTAATAGCATGTGCACCGACCACGTGCACTTAATAGGCTTTTCAATTAGTGGTATATATTACATATATTATACGAACTGTTGCGCCAAATGGATTAATATAATATTCAAATCAAACGAAATAATAATGTTGGAACGAATATGCTATTGGAAATTAAACATTTATTGAACTCGTTGTATACATACTTTAGATCTACTAACAAGCATCGGTAAAGCATCGATTTTTCACAAATTACAATACTTTTCAATGTCAAATAATATTATACAGAACAGTTTCAACTACACAGTATATACTATTGAAATGATAACAATATTATTATGTAAATCATATTTTGAACAAGTGCACTTCTTCGCGATATACAGGGGACTCTCTACCAATCGAAATTCAGGAAAACTAGCTGAAATTTCTATTTAGAGTGAAAGTTTTAATTATCAAGGGACACATGAAACAATTCGAATAAGAGTTGAACATTTTCATTATATTTCATATTTATCATTTGTTTAAGTTAAACGCATCGCTTAAAGCAGGTACACTAGGTACATATCATCTGTATAGTACATACGAATATATTTTTCACTTATACGTAATATGTTTAATTAATAAATCAGCTATTTTTCTTTGCTCATACATTTTGGTCACAGTCTGGTCCATAGCGCTCAAATAGCGATAACCGTTCGCTTATTGCCGAGGCTTATAGTGGTGATTAAATATGATACACGATACGATTAGAGTCAATGACCTACAGCAATTCGCAGGGATATTATAATATAAATTTTAGAACAGTTAACTACGGCAAGGTAAACCAAACGATAATACGCCACGGCCGCCCCATGCGTTGTTATTTTATTAATGCTAAAATTACATATTATGTTCTAATTGAATACGAATACGTGCGTTGAACTACTCTTTTGATTTATATATTTATTTGTGCTTTTATTAAATTTATGAATTCGCGTTATAGATTTTCTAGCCATAAATATTCGAATACTGAGAAATGTCCATCGCCTTATCGTATTATTATTTTCTATTTATCGGGGCGACCGAAATGCATGTGTTTTCTTAATAATTACAGGGATTTTCTCAGGGGACCAAATTGTTTAGTTCGATTATTAGAAGGTCTTGAACAATATCGCAGAAATAAGGCTTTTAACAATCAACAAAAACTAGTTGAAAATGTATCCATTAAGATGAATAATAAAACCATTTCGCAACCAAAAAACAATAGAAACCTGTACACTATCTTAACTGTAATGTAACTAATGGCTATTGATGCCGATGTTTAACAGACCAATAAAAAAAAAAAAACCATTTCTATGTTTTCACGTGTTAAACAAGTATCCAAGTATTACCAAGTATTACATTTTTTTTGACATTTTTGTGTATTTGTTTTTGTAATTATCAGGTTGAATTAAAATGATTATGATAAATTATTTGACCATATATATATGTAGCTATGTTTTGATATTTTATTAACATTGACCTATTCTAAACCAAAAACGCCAATTTAAAATATTACAAATGACGATTATCGATTAAACCATAACTGGTATATAAATTATGGTGAAATTAGGTTTGTCGATTTTTTACATCGTCAAAGCTCTCTTTAAACTTTTTTTTGGAACATTTAATCCGTTTATAAGAATATATAGGTGACGGTCTGGTATTTTAATATTTTAAACGTGAGTAGTATAAATATATTGGGATGAGATTTTTTTTTTTTTTCATTCATATGAAAACTCAATAACACTATTTTATACAAAACAAAACTATATATGTGAAATTCCCGGTGGATGCATCGCACGATTCTTATGAACATTAGCCCGCGGCATCAATGTACGCCCAATTATCCTGTACCTTATTGAAAGAACGTAAATTGTGACCCGATTTCCGGGCGCCTTTTATCAACTCGTGCGCTTAACACGATGAAAAAATAAAGCAACGCAACCGCATTTGAATATAAATATTGTAATTGTACAGTGATACGCGATGACTGCGTGCTGATATATTGTAGTTATACAACAACAATTGTAACAAACGAATTATACAAATCGCTTGCATGACCGACATGAATATATTCATCAATGGGAATGCTGCGTTGACTAGGCATGCGTTTGTCTAAGACCTAAGTGCACGACGCTGTCGGTATTATTAAATAATCGTATCTCTCGTGCAGTCATATGTTTACATTGGTTGTTATGTAACCATTTTTGTTTTCAATATTGTTTATACGGTGGGCCACGCGGTGATATTATAATATTTTTAAATTTTTATCTTCCACAAAATGTACCGATCAATCAACTTGACATATGCATACGTATATTATAAAAGTATAAAACCGTAATTCTCATCTTCAAACAAAAACGTGTTATTTTCTTATTTTTTTTTCGAGTCAATTTTCAAACATTGTTGTTTTACCAATTTTTGGTTCTATGGTAATTTGCGTTTTGATTAAAAACAATAATTAAGTTGAACGTAACGGTATAATTATAATAATAAATATATTTACCTTGCATTATAGGCTTGTCTGAATTTGTGTGTGATTGCATTGTATTTATCTTTTTTCCTCTTCGCCTCTCCTCGTACGATTCTTGGACAAAAAGTTTATCCCCGTCGTGAGTAACACAACAAGGATCAGTTTAATGTGCATGTCAAAAATGAGACTACCACGTATACCAACACATCGCATTTTTTCTCCACGTCGAGAATTATTATATTTTATACTTTAGTTCTATCATAATAACACTTTCAACCGTTGTACGCGTGGTATAATGTAATCTGTCAACTTGTATTAAGGCCGTATGCCTACCGAGGAGGGTTTATTTATAACATTATTCCCATACGATTCTTGGTCATCGGCCGTATGGTTTCTGTAACGTTATGCTGTACTAATTGCAACTCATTATAAACGTCCTAAGGCAGTACAGTACAGATGCGCGAATGCGATCGAATCAATTACGAGATGGTTAAAAATTAAAATATAGAAGACAATGAATTTGAAAAAAAAAAAACACGATTGGAATGGCTTACACAATGATATAATATTATCAAATAACGAAACCATATCTATAAAAATTGTCACTTCCAAATGGGGATACGGTTCAGCTTTTTCAGAAATGTCTACAATTAATTCCGGAATACCAAAAGGACGTATACTCTTTTCCATATTATTTAATATTTTCGCCTCAGATCAAACATGTCTTGATGCTACTTTAGTAGCGGATCACGCTGACGATAAAGCCATTATGGCTTCACATTGATGCACGAAAACCCGGTAAAAGCTTTAGCTACTCTTTAGCTCCATCTGAATTTAATGGCAGACTAGTATAATAAATGGAGAGTCAGAATAAATAGCTCTAAATCAATCCACACTACTTTCACATTAAAACTCGGAAACTGCAGAAATGTGTTTTTTTTTATATATATAAATAATACTCCTATTCCAACCTCTGAAACGCTTAGTTATTTAGGACTTCATCTTGATAAAAGATTGACCTGGAATAAAGATTGAAAAACAAAGAGTTTAACTGATAAAAAATACTCTTAATAAACCCCTCCATTAGCTCAAAATCTTTTTAAAATAATAAATTCATAAATTTATAAACAGAAATAATAATTTAAAAATCTCTTCTAAAACCTACATTGGAGTACGTATTTCTACTTTTTTTGGAGGGGAGAGGCATAGACAAAAATTAAATATCCAACGAAATTCAACTTTTTAAAAATATTTAACTTTGAAAAATTACAAACACCACCTTTTTTTGATTGAAATTATATACTCCACGGTTCACAGTGACCTCGATGCAATAACGGTTATCCAAGAAACCAAAACATTTTACAATACATTTTGTTACAAACTTCCAAACTAAAATTACTTATCAAAAATAGTTCATCTCAACCCTTTCTGGAAATATCCGTCGTGGATTAAAAAGGAAATGGTGTCGTGACCTGTTACTATAATACTATATGGCTATAATACTATTAGCTACCTAATAGTACTTTGAATATTTGAATGTAATACACAACAGCTGAAGTGTCACTATTGGGCGGCTTCTTTAATTACGACTTTCACAACTTTATCGCGCCTTGCGTATATAACAATTATGAAAATAATACGTAGTACGTTTTTCGTATCGTTAGATTCCAAATGACTGAAAAAAGTTTAAAATTATATCCTGACTTATTTAGTGTTGAACATTTTATTCATGCTTTATCTTAAAATCATTTTTGCTAATAGTCTTTGGAGAATTTATAAGTTTAATTTAAAATGTAATCAATAGCTTAACACTTTTTATGAATAATTTAATTAATGATTTCACTTTTTGTTAAAAAGATTAATTAAAAATTCCGTACATATTATTTATATACATATTTTAACATAGAATAATTGTAATTAAAAAGAACCTCTGCCTAATGAGATACCAAACGAAATCTTTTTAAAGTCTACTCGATGTTTTTTCTTTTATCTATAAAGCACAACTCTAATTTAATTTTAAGTAGATGATAACTGCAGTGTTCACGAGAAAAAAAAATTATAGAAATGGATATTTTCATGAACAAACAACAAATTTTATCTCTACAATACTTTATAGTATTTATAATGATTTCCAGGTATTGATGGTTATATATATGTATATATCAAACTGAATGATTACAATACATTTTTCGATAATATTTATTTAGTTAATTATAGACAACTTTAAATTATATTATAATGTATGAGGACGTGTTATATTCAAACATCGTATATATTTGTAATATTTTTAAGAAAAATTGTGTTATCAGATTGAAATCATAGAATTATTATGAGTTTTGCGTGATGTTTCATTATAAAAGTAAGATATCCTGTTGAGATCAAAGTATTTATTCTTAGAATTTGATTCTTTTATTAAGTATAAGCTATGTTTCAGTACATGTAAAAGGCTGTTTAATTATACTTACGCGAACAAAGATAATGTGAAAGGAATTTATTCTTTTATTTTAATTTCTGTATCATAACCTGTTTTGTTGCTATTAGGTTGAGTCAATTTTAATTTCCGAGCGGAAAAAGGAAGTAACCCGTTCCATAAGAATATAACTTTCTTTTCTTTTCGGCAAAACCCTTTTTGATGGAATGAAATATCTTCAAAGTTTTTGGTCTTTTTTTACATTGTGTCTATAAAATACCTAAAATGTATCCCTACCAGTGACTCGTTGTACAAATATCTGTGTACAGATTATTTTTAAAATAATAAATCAGAATCAATTGTTCAAAAAAAAAAATAAAAATATGATGATTATAAATTTAAAAAATATTTTTCTCGTATGGTACTATAAAACAGTGATAATTTAGTGATACTTTAATTTCCATTAATAAATATTAATATGATTAGGTTTAATAAATATGTAGTGGACAAGTCATTAAATAGACTAACTATAGTTGATAAAATTAATTAAAGTTGTACACAGATGCACTATACTACATCATGTCAAATTGTTATATTATTTACTTAAAGTTTTTGACTTGAAGAACGACGGAAGGTTACTTTTCACCATTAAAATGTTTTGTCAGTTTTTATTTTTATTCCAAATAAATTTTTATGTTCTACCAAATATTCGTAAAAAGGAAATATTTTTTTTTATTCAAGCGGTAAATCGAACGAGGTGTATAAACATGTGGCTATATGGGGTAGAGAAGTGTATTGGGAGTTTAAACACCCTCTTCGTGCTCGATTATGTTAAAAACGGGTTGTTGTTCTTATGGCTTTAATCTTTAGATGTATATATATTTTTATTTTTTGGTTTCAACAAAATATTGATAAAACATAAATTATGTAATAATAGTAATCTTAATAGTTCACGCTTTGAACAAAATATCAAGTGGATATAAAAAGTTGAACTTTGCACTTCGAATGGTACGCGCATTGTTATCATATTAAAACAAAATTCGTATTAACTAGTTTCAGCAATAGCTGTCACTATATTGTGTGGTTTTCGAAATCGAATACAATAAAATTCGGATTAAGTTTTCATATTATAATAATCGTACCTATTGATTGTTTATTTGTTTAGGAATTTTTTTAGAAAAGCATTAGAAAAAACGTAAACGTTATACCATAACCTATATTTTAATAATATTGTATTGATCCGCAGTATATTTTAAGACCAGTAAATATATAAATACAACCGATGCACGAGCATTATTATCATAAAGTAAAGCAAATATAAAAATATACTAGTATCATATTATACGAAGTTTGATGTCATCTCGTACTTGAAACTTATGAAACTTATGCCTACAAAATATTATGGTATTTTCAACTCGGTTCCCTAATATTGAAAAGATTTGTCTCGATGGAAATAACAAAAGTACGATGAACAAATATACAGTCTGGAGAGAAAAAGTAGCGCAAAGTATATAACGTCTAATATTATAATACGACGTTCAATGACGGCATGTGGTAAGCTTTTGGTTTAACTAAATCACTTATCGGGTGATTTGACTACTTCGCAATACTTCAAGAACATAATATTAGGTACACTTTCAACTATTCCATAACGTAATGTAAGCGTACTGAAAGCACTAAATGCATTCGTTTCGAAAATATACTTAAAATGTTTACGATGTATAAACAATAACAATGTTACACTGACCGGGATGGTATTTTAAATTTTTCATCGATTAAATGTTTTTTTTTTCATAGATTACGATTTACGATTAAAAAAACTTCTACACTATTATTGAAATTCCGGATTTTTCTGATCTTAGATTGCATTTCATATCCGTTCCGTTAACAGTTTTTTTTTTCAATTCGTTTTGAGTGTTATCTTTTGTCGAGTGTATCGGAAAACTATTATTGTTTACCGGCGGACTAATAAGACCATACCGCCGTTGGCCGCATTTTAATGCCACCGTTTCGGCTTTCCCGCGTTGCCCGCAAAATGCAATATACCCTTATAGTTCTCGTGTCGCACATAATTATAACCTAGGTTACAGAACCGTCCTTAGCGGTGGTCCATTAGCCACGGTTCCTTTTCACCCGCTGCACAATAATTATAATTACGAAATATTATTGTAGCTCGCGATGATTATCGTTTTATAAAAAAAACTCGAACAAACTCGTCGTTTTTAATGCATAAATGTTACGGTCACAGGACGATCTCGGTTTCGGTACGCTGCTCTAAGACCGCCGCCGTTCGTCTTGGAGGACACACGGTATAAATAATAAATACTCTCGTATTCACGATGCGTAAACAACCTCAAAGTCCCACACACACAGCGTGCGCATTACCGATACATTATAGTACGATTAAAAGAGACGCACAGGGATCGGATCGGAATTATTCCGATTGAACGTGAATCGTTCGGTGTAACGGTCGAGGTAATCCCGAAAACATTATCTCCCGGCACCCCCGGTCCGACTCGTCGATTGCACCTACACCGTGCACCTACTACATACGCATATATGTATATGATAATAATGTATTCACGCAAATCAGTAATTTATATCCCCGGGTGATAAAACTTTACCGATACATAAAAGCTATCATAATACCATCATTATTGTCTATAATATAGGCATTCGTGTTACATTGAATCCGCGTGTTCGATTCGGATGCGTTCACATTGTTACGGCAGGGATAGGGGTGGGTTACGGAGGATTTGTCGCGTAAGCCCGTCCGATTTTCCCGTTCGTTCGCGCGCGCGGCCCCGTCGTCCGAATGGAGGTTGGACTTTCAATCAAAACCCCGTCGACGCGAGCGCCGCGGTACGAATCGGCTTTTCAACGATATACATACACGTAAAAATATATATATGTTCCGAATCGGTCGTTGGGCGCATTGTCTCCACGCATGACGTCTAGGCCGAAGTAGTTTCTCGCGATCAAGACGTGACGTTTAGTCGTTTCGTGAGCGCGTGCGGAAAACGAACCGAACCGGGAAGTCTTATAATAATTATTATTCCCTCCTACTGGGGGACGGGCGAGAAACTTTAAAAACGCGAGCCGTCGTATCGCCGTAACTATATGCGCAGCCAGTAAGTGGGTGGGGGAGGGGGCGAGAACACCGGGGCCCGGGTCTCCAGGAGGACCCGTCGTCTCGGTCCATCATACGCGACGAGTTTTATACAATTTTTAAATAAAACATTTCTTTAATACGAGTTAAACGTCAAATGTACTGAACTAATTGTAACAAACTTATAAATAATAGTAAAATATATTTCCCGATACTAAAAATGCACGACCATTGAATAGGGTCAGACAGGGAACAATATAATGTAACGTAATCATTTCATTTTTTCTTTAATTTATAAATTATTTCGATGGAACCGAATATTGTATTTTATTCACATAATATTAGATTTAAATACTTGTATGTATTGTACTACAACGATATATATATATATATATATCTGAGATATATATCTCAGTCAAATAAGTATAAGTAAAGGAGGCCCAGAACCGTCAAAGGCCCACTAAAGCTCCCCACGGCCCTGCACATGTGATTCGCGAAATTGAATTATCGCGAAATGTGCGTGCATAATATTACTATGATTTAAGTTACAGCCGTAAATGGATGCGCGCGCTTATGTGTGTACGTGCGCGTACCGCGATGTATTTCGCGTATCGGTTATAGCTATACACCATGCTACTATTTGTTAGAAACAAAATAATAAAACATCCAGGAAAATTTTTTAAAAGAAAATTCTCGTCTGGAGGTTTAAGTGCTTTTATCAAAACCGTTATTTTTTCACTTCCTTTCATGCTCGATGCTTAGTTGCATGGAAAACCCACTGAACAAAAAATAATAATATCCCGTGTAAATCGAAAGAGAATATTTTAAAAATATTTTCTTTGTTTCATTTTCTAACAACTCTTGAACATCTGTAGGAGTGTAGACATTTTAATGTAAATATATTTTTTTTTTTTTTAACAATGTTTAAGATTGCATATGCTATATGGCACACGTTGATCGAGTCGTTAGTTTTGATCAAACTTTATTTATTGATACCGAAAAGTAAAAAATAAAAATACAATTTTTTTGAGATTAACACTCTTAAAACAATAAGATAACAAGATACTATAAAATATAACTATTAACATTTACATTAACTTTTGATTATATTTTGTCATAATTTTTTTATTATTGTACACAAATCTGTCTAATTGTTCCAGTTTACCTGAAGTAGTCATACACTTACCTACATAATAATTAATATTTCTGCTTTAATCGGTATTATTTAACATAATATGCATTTTAATACTTCGATTTAGTTCTGTAAACATATTTTGTCTCTTTAGAAAAATAATTTTTGGCATGCGTCACACATTTTTGAGGCACATAATATGGCACTGTATTAAGGTTATTGTGGAATTTCATTTTCAAACAGTTTTCTAGTAAATTAAATTTACAAAATTTAGCATACACCAAAAAAAGGCCATATCTATTATTACTTACTGCAATTAAACACGCCGAATAAATCACATTTAAGAATCCTTTTAAAGTTTAGAGGAATCGAGAAAGAGAAAGAGAGAGATAGTACATAGGTAAAATAAGAGACAGAAATATGTATGCGTGTGTATGTATTTAGGTGTATGTGTGTGTGTGTGCGTGTAAGAGTGAGAAGAGAATGAGATTTAGAAGAAAGCAAGAAGGCTTCCACATTTTAAGCCTGGCCTAGCAATTACGAAGAAAGCAAATCCTGAGATGGATCACATATACTAATGCATCTAGACTATAAAGTTTCTTAATCAATTCAGAGCAATCCACCAAAACCAAAATGTTTTTTTCAAACTCATATAAATCACATTAACTTCTTTGTTTTCAAAAACTTTATTTTAAAGGTAAGAGCGAAATATTATAACAAATTTCAACGATAAATATTTTCACCGTGAGTATCATCAATCAAAATTGATCAATAATTGAATATTTTATCAAACTCGAGTTCAATGCTTAACATACAACTATTGTTTTTGACAACATACTTGGTACATATTATTGTATGCACACTTCTAAATATATATTATTAATTGATTTTTTTCCCGTATTTTCTTCGTCATCCGAGTTTACAATGATAATATATTACGTATGTGTACTAATTATACATCAGGAGTGGCAAAACTGATGCTCACGAGTCAAATGTGACTAACGTCTCATGGTAAGTCACAAAATTGTTTTTTTCTTTGACGAATATAAAATGATATTAATTTGAAAAAGTATGTATTAACTATTTATTTAATTGAAACTTTAGAAATAATATATTGTTTTTGATCTTATATATCAATACGGATATAATGATTTGTTAAATTTTAACGTATATTGTTAATTTTAAATAAGTATACCTTAATTTATCTAATGTACTTGTGACATTTTAATTTTTTTGTAAGTTTTTCAAAGTTTGGGCTATGTATCGTTAGAGCAGCTTTTTTCCTGCTCTTCGCTCTGACACACTTTTCGTAACATTGTGCGGCTAGCGACTCTCTTTCCGCTAGACACCCCCGCTATAGTCTTATTGTAATCGAGTTTTAGATTTTTCATTATTCGGCAATACTATGCATGGACGCACAATCGGGATGTTATTGAAACGTTGGACGTTTGCCGAGTTGTATTCTGTGCTCAGCTGTTGGTATTGATTGATGAACTTTTAAGGCTTCATTTTATAATCACACCTACTCAGCGGGAAAGGAAGTCTTGTAGCGTAGAACACGTAAACGGGGACGCGCGCGGATGTGTTTTCATCTCATTATTTTGCTACGGAGAGAGCTTTTTCATAAACTCAGTCTTCCGAATAGCCGTTATTACTAGAATCCCGAACGAAAGTAGCACAGGCGTGTGCCCGTGGTTTTACATGTTTTCACGACGACGGCGACGTTCTCTTTCAAATATGTACAAATAACATTGTACACGATATATAATATAATATACTAATGTAGAGTAACGCGCGTTACGAACAATGTGTACCGCGGTGATCGATTTCGCATAAACTCCGAAAGTTTTACACATTTCTCGATTTATCATCTCCCAAGACCGTTGACACGAGACGAGTCACTCCGACGCGTGCCTGCAGCGCAGTGCTCCTGGTTTTAGAAATCATTTGCAAACGCGGCCCTTTTTTTTTCGCTTTTATTTTGTTCTTCAAACTTACTTCAAAATCTACCATGCTAGACTATTCTCACATCCAAACTCCCTTATATCTAACTTATCCTCGCTCTCAATTCCTGATAATCCCCCAAGACGTTTAAAGATAAAAAGAAAATGGTGCAGAGATCTACTAAGCTAAAAAAATCTTAAATTTTAAAATAATCAACTGGTAGCTTCACCACTGGGTGACTTCTTCCTTCAAATTTTCATATCATATTCAATAAGCACATATTCTTATTGTACCTAAGGGTACAGATTGTATATATCTTGTAAAAGTAAAAAATAAAAATAAAAAAATGTTGTTCTTCACTCGACGGACGCCTAATTACACAGTCTTATGGGTTCTTTCAATTACATCGGACACGCACACACATTTATATTGTATAATATATACATTAACGCGCTTTCTCGTCTTGTTATTTTCCCGTGAAAAATAATTTGGTGACATGGTCTCCCGTTCGTCCCGAGAACACCGGGGCGTACATAATATTTTCGTCGTCACCTAACGCGTCGGAAATTGTTGTGGTCTCGCCGCACCGTATTGATTAAGGCTTACGGAGCATTTGCAATGCGATTTCGCGCACTGCACGTGATACCTATATGTGTACGCATCTATATATCGTGCACAACGGTGCTGTAGTTTCTATTAAAATGCTAATTGTCGTTACAGCGGTTAGCCGCGAAGTCATCGGCGGTACCGCGGATGTTGTGCGAGGATACCGTGTCGTAACCGTCCGTGCCATCGATTGAGTGAGTAATGTCGCACGCGGCCGATTCAAAGGTGTATCGCCAACCCCGGAACGTTGCCCACCAGGCGCGGATCCAGAATAGATTTACGGGGGGGGGGGGCATCAAAAAATATCAACATAGATTATCAGAGTTTATTATATTAACATTTTTTGACAAAAAGATAATGATGATTGAGACGAAGTTTATCTTTAAATAGACCAAAAAATAAATAAAAAATAAATTTTTTTTAAAAATATTCAGGTAACTCAAGATTTTATTTTATTCCTTATAAAATATTTTATTACATTATTTTTTCTGTATTTATTTTGATGGTGAAAATACTAACCATTTAAAATTATTTAAATGTTGTTGCCCAATAAATCGATGTATTAATTTTCCGTTTTTATTATGCTCAGAGAAAGAAAATATGTAGTTTGTTGGTGGTACCAAATGATTTATTAAGAGTTCGCGTTTCGTATAGTTGTCAATATTTTTCCCAATATAATCTCTATGTCATTACTTATAATATTTTTCACCAGCCTTTTTTTTTTATATTTGGGGGGGGCATTGCTCCCATGCCCCCCCCCCATTGTATCCGCGCCTGGCCCACTCGTGCCGCTTATTGTCCGTTCGGGGCAATCGCGAGTGCCGTGCAATAATACGGACTGTTGATGTACGTATTCTTTCGAAAACAATCACCACCACGCGACAACGGTGTTGGAAAATCGATTGTTTCTAAATTGACGGCACTGCACAATATACAGCGTGGTGGTTTCTTAACAATGATCACCCCCTTCATTCACCGTGCAGTTGAATAAATTTAGAATTATTGTTTTTAACTACTTTATAGCAGGGTTCACAATATGCGTATAAAACATTTTATACGTTACACGTATAGAATGTATAAAATTACTTAAACGTATAGTGTGTTTTGTTTTTAAAATTCATTCTTAAAAATTAAAAATACATCCTGCTTCAGATATCAAATTAGGTTTTTAATTCTTAAACAAAGTAAATATATATATATATATATATATATATATATATATATATATATATATAAAGTAGTTAATATATTACATAAATTATAAAAAATATTTTTATTTGCAATTTTATTTTCTCATTCTTTCTAATAGGTACCTATCTTTAAGATAATAAAATATTACCACAAACACAGATATTATTATATTCATATAAATTTTGTAAGGTAAAATTTAAATGTTGTCAGGTTAATATGAAGTATTTGTATTGAATAAAACTCTTTCTATTTCCTTTGAAATTTCTATTCTTTATTAGATAATACATATTCAGAAAGAAACAATTATCCGTGTACAATTATTTAAACTGAAATATTAACACTATAAACTATAATTAAATTCTAATTAATATTCTTTTGATGAACTTTGGGTTTTTTCATTTAATTTAAGGGAGTTGTAAGTACTTAAAAGTTTTCTGGAACATTCGGGATTCAAAGGGTTCTGGAGAGAATTTTGAATGTAGGACCAGTTACAAAACACTTTTCTTAACTGATGCTGGTAAATTTTATAATTTATTTTCCAATCCTTGCAATTCTGGATACTTATTTTTAGTAAAAGACCAAAACGCAGTTGTCACCAATTGTCCATTTTTTTCAATATACTCAATAAAACGGTTTAAACCTTCAGATCCAATTTCAGCAGAGTTTAATTTTTTTCAATAATATCTTTATGTTCCGGTGTCATTTTATTTCCTTGATATTTTGGATGAAAAAAAATTGCTATTAACAAGTATTTATTTAATGCATAATTTTGTTATTTTTTTTATTGATTAAAATCCTTTAAAGTCGATTGAAATTTTATTCGGTCAATCCAGCGTCAAGGCTTCAGCTGAATCGGCGATTGACGAAGTGGATTTTTGACTGACATTAATAAGTTCACATAAAGGGTTAAATAATTCAATTTTATCAGATATTTGTTTTAAAAAATTGTTATCTAATAAATATTCATGAATTGTTTCGTTAAAAAGGATAGTGCTTGTTGCAAAATTATCTAATAAATTTTTAAGTTTATATGTGTACCATCTAGTATAGCAGGGCATTTGAATCAGGGACTGGTACCTTTTGGTTTTTTCGGTTCTGGTTCTGGTTCCGGTTCTCAATTTTTTTATTTAAAGGTTCAGGTTCTGGTTCAGGTTTTTAAAAAATTCAAAATAAGGGTTAGAGTTAGGGTTCTGGTTTTATACGGTTGTCCAAATGTTATTTTTAAACAAATTATTTTTATAGTATGACGTGTTTCATTTTTTGATAGGTACCTAAATTTTTTACTTATGTATATTAAAATAGTTGTACATGTGTTACGATAATAGCAATATCGATAATTCCATCATCATGTTTATTGTCTACGAATTTGATATACAATATATATAGATATAGAATAACCATTCACAAGTCAATGCAAATAATCCTTAAATTGTCAAGGTATTATATTATATTATACTATAATTATAAACAGAGTAGGTAATACGGTACAAAAATACAAATTCATTTATAAATGAATAAATGTATATCTGAAAATAATATATACATTCCTATAAACAAATAATAATTTTTATTGTTTATGCCCTAGACTCTGAGCAATAGATATGGCATATAATATGTATGAAAATACATGTAATTTGAAATAACATTCATTAACTCTACTGCTATATCGCAATCAATGCTGGCTCAAATTAAAAGCAAGCCAAGAAAGACACATAAGTTGAGGCAGCATTTTCAAAATCGTGATTCATACATTAATTTTACTAATATCAATTAATATAATAAATAGCAATTTTCAAAAATGTTGCAAAAAAAATAGGGAAAAGTTTATTAATTTGTATTTAATGGGGGCAAGAGCTAAAAACTATTTAATGGGTGGCAAAATTTAATTTTTCTTGAGCTGTCTGTGTTGCCTTGCAATTAGTTATTTTTAAGTTATATAGTAGTAATATTATTTAGTATCTATATAATACTACTTATTATAGTTAATAATATAGAATAATAATAAAATATAGGTACTAGGTAATAAAATATATTTAATAATTTATAATCATATTGCAATTAATTTTAAGTTTACTTCAACTTCAATATTATTTATGGTTACATTATACACAAAATACATATTAAAATATATTATGTACAATATTAATATTAACCTAAAGGTCAAAACAGAATAAATATATATATAATTTATTATATACATAAATAATGATTATGAATATTATGATAACATTTAGAAATATAAATACAACAATAATTCCATATACACAATTACTATTATTAGATTCAGAGCCGTTTTCATAATACCACGTATGAAGCATTACTTCACCACCAGTATGGCCATACGTCGATCTCGATGCTTATCAATGGGTATTCCCTACTTTTATTATACTATATTTTAAAAGTAAGAATTAAACTAAAAATGCAATATTTTGAGAATAAATGAAATGGATAGTCTTTATGAAACCTGATATTTTTCATCTTAAGTATAGGTTCCGGTTCGATTCCGGTTATTTAAAAATTTAAAAATTCGGTTCCGGTTAGGTTCCGGTTCTTAATATTTTAGGGGTTTTTGGGTTCCAGAACCGGTTCTTTTCGGTTCGGTTCCAGTCCCTGATTTGAATAGGTCCACCTCTTGATTTAACAATTCTTTTACAGCATCTGGTCCATGAAACTTAAAGCTAAATAATGTGTTCGAAATACTTTAAGAAGTATCGAAATCCCTATAAGTTCATACCGTAAAGCCTATGACAAATAAGGAACGCAAACACGGATTATATTTTGTTTGACTAGTATTAGATTTTCTATACTCACTACATTATGACTTTGTACTACACAAATTTACAATAATTATGTTGTTGTCAACAAGAGAAATTGTTGCGTGGCGAACAGAACTTAACACTGTTACGAAGGTGCCGAGGTTGAAGTGAACTATGACGATAGTCTGCGAAAAACTGATTTGCTCCCAAAGGTTAATGATTTCGAAAACTTAAATCAAAAACAAACAACGTGATTTGACGTATCGTATGTAAAACCAAAAAAATTCGATAAAAATGTTCACAAGGGTACCAGGTACCTACATGTTTGTATACGTCAATATTTTACTAGCGAACGCGATTAATAAATAATACCGACGCTATACATTGTACAACGTGCATACTGCACATTTCCTGCGGGGCGTGTATCGATTGCGCTGGATACTGTTTATAAAAAATCATGACTCCATCGGAATTACACATTTTGTAAACATTGACCTTTAATTAAAATTTTATAATATTACAAATTACTACTATCGATAAAATTGTAACTGGTATAAATGATGATAAAACGAGGTATGCCAATTTACTACAATTTTGTGGTTATTTATTTTCCTTTATTTCATTAAAATAATTCCGTTTTTTGTGAATGAAAGAGCCGAAGTCGATAGCTGATTTTTACGATGAGTATCGGATGGATTCGATAGATAGTTTTATTTTTCCGAACCGGAAGTAGTTTTGTCATAATTGAACGCTTATATCTGTGTATCGGTGGTGGGTCCGTTAAAATGGTTACACTCGTTATAATATCGGTCACTTTTTTCAGTAAATTTCAACAATAATGACTTAAATACGATTGTTATATTCATATTATCACTGTGACACGCGAGGAATCGGGAATTAATTTGATTTGGCTGGAAAATATTATTATTTGTTGTAACGCATAGTAACACGTCTTGCTTAAAACGGTCAATACGTTATGGTTACAGAAAAAATGCTGGCATAAACAAATGACAAGTCGTTTGAAATATAGTCTCTAGTATTACGTTGAAAAATTTGAATTTTTCCAAGATGTCGTCCTTCGCTCAAAGGTTCTATAGGACTCTGACCAGACGGTCATCGCAGATGCCATTGCATCCCAATCGACGGAGTGAAGTATTCATCGACCGGCGCCAACTTTTTCAGCGGCAAAAGTCACCGGTCGAGACGGGGCGAGAACGTTTATTTCGTCGTCTGCCCACTGCCGATAACGCGGTCGATCACAACGGGCCGATTTTCGCTGCAGTGAAGCGTGAACAATTGAAATCTATTACGTTTTCAGAACGACCGACGGCCAACGGCCTCCAGTTCCCCACTCACCCTACTACAACCATCGATACGCATAACGTTTTGAACCTGTTACAGGTGATGAATTCGACTCCGGTCAACCTCAACGTCGGTTCGGGTATCAAGCTGATCGAAGAGGTAGATAAGCGCTCGGCTGAATATTCTGGAAATGACCTCGTGCACCAGTGGATCCCGGGATGTAAGCTTACATGCGTCGGGGAGCACCTGCAGGACCCATGTGTCAAGACGGAAAAGCGTATGTTGACCCTTCCGACGTCGCCGCGTTCAATAACCGCACCGCCCACAGAACTTAATTTTTCAGGTGATTCGGGGATCGATTGCGAACGATTAGGTGCGGAGACGATCGGCCGAGAATTCGATGTTCTTGGCAAGAAGCCTACGAACATCCAACGTCATCAGTTGGTGGCCATAGACGAATACTTGCAGACAAAGTTTCAGTCAACTGCCCCGACGGCCGTAGGCTGTGAATATAAAGCCGGTTGCAATGCCACCAAATCTCTGCTCGTCTCCGGATCGGTCAGCACATTTTCGAAAATAAACACCGTTAAGCCACGGATGATGCCATTTCGGTCGAACAATGGACCAGCCACAGGACGCAATTATTCAAGCAAGTCGGGTAAGCCTCGAAATGTTGTATAGTATCTATGCACATTTAAATTTGTTGACCTAATAATAACGTAAGGAAAACGCGTGTAAGATTGGGGATACAGCTACAATTTAATTTCATTCATTTTTTTTATATCATATATTATTTTTACCGTGTGACCGACAAACGAGTACAACATATTTTCGTTAGAACAACAATAGTTTTCCTTATAATAAATTGAGTCTCATCTTATATATAGTCTTTATCATACTATAGTTTCCCCTGTATGGAAATCTTGATATTTCTAGGTGGGTCGACAGACGAACCACTCATTGATTCCTTACCATCCCAAAAGGACACCACGAATAATAAACAGACATTTATCGAAGAAATGGATGTTTTGAAAAAGAAACTGGATCACACAGAATTGGAGATAGCAAATATTTTGGATAAGACACTCTACTTTGAATTTAAATTTATGTATATGGTCAACCCGCTGTTCAAGGCCATGAATAATCCTAACCAAAACAAACACTTCATTTATTTTTTTGACAAAAAAACGAAAAAAAAATTGCTCGAAATGGTTTCAAATCATGAATCTATAAAAAAAAAAATGAAGAAGTTAGTAGCCCTTTCAGTTCCGGTGTCACGGGGTACTGTCATACACCAGAATATTACTCGGCCGCCATGGAAAAAATAACGGCTTCCAGTTATTGTCTCTGACAGTGGCGTACCTAGGCCTCTCTTACGGGGGGGGGGGGAAATATCTTTTTATCTATTCTTAAAATATCTTAAAAATGTACGTCACAGCTAATCTAACCTAACGGAAATTTTATACTTGTAAAATACTTATTAAATAAAACATTTTAATAGGTAAATAAAAAAGATATTATTGTTTAATTTAATAATATAGTATAATGCATGTTATAAAATAATTTTATTATAATTATATTTTATAATACAAAGTCTGTTTTTCTGTTTTTCATACGAGAAAATCGTTGAATAATTTCATCCACTGGTATATTTATCTCTTGATAAATGTGCAATAGTGCAAGCCCGCATAAGCGATCCTGGCCCATTTTGGAACGTAGCCATATTTTTAGTCTACAGCACAAGCATAAAATAAAGCAAATAATAAATATAAATAGCTAAAAAGCAGACAGCAGTAGGTAGGTACTAGGTGTATAGGTACCTAGATTTATAAGCCAATTTTGTAGATTATTAATTAATCTTTATAAATAATATGTTCTGTCAATGTTTGACATTAAAGAACTTTTTTTTTTAAACTAAAGTACTGAAGCAGTAGAAAGTATAAAAGCAGTAAGCATTCAATTGCTTTTTAAAAATAATATTGAGTCCTACAAATATTTTTTTGTCACACTTGCACCGAAAGTTTGGTTTTCGACCACGGTTGAAGCGTTGGAAAGCAACCTTTTTCCGTTCAGCGGGCGGAAAAGAAAAAGTGCCGGGCGGAAAAGAGAAAGTGCCGGGCAGAAAAGAGGAAATCCCCAAAAGTGCCGGGCAGAAAAGAAGAAATCCCCAAAAGTGCCGGCCGCCGGGCGCGTATCCCCTGCACAACCAGAAACTAAAATGTATACCTACCACGGTTCTTACAAAACATAAACTTTTGGTTACATCTTAAATGTATAGTATAACCTCCTTGAATGACGCATATACATTTAAACATATTTAATTTGCACTGCATAACCTTTTCCATGAACGCAGGGGCGTGACAAAAAATAGTATGTGTGGCTCGCGCGGGAAGGCCATTTCAGTCTTGGGCGAAATGCTGCACACAACGCGCGCGACTGAAATTATTTTGTAGCTAGAATCAATGATAAGAGACAACGGTCGAACCATATACCACATATTAGATTATAATATATTAATATCACATGCTTTTGTGAACCTATGATAGAGTAATTACTCTATGGTCGAACCGCCAAAACAAAATGATAACACCTGATTCCACTATAGATAACAAACATATTTTAAAATCTAGGGATTGATCATGTTATCATGTTATCAATTATCATATTATTGACTTCGTGAAAAAAAATCAAAATTATGCATATAATTATACGACTCACGGGGGGGGGGGGCGAATGCCCCCTTTCGCCCCCCCCCACAGGTACGCCACTGGTTTCTGATATAATAATGTTATAAGTATATAATTTAAAATATAAGTAAAAATATATAATATAACTGATATATCTATTATGAAAATGTAAATTTCTTACTTAATTCTAGTGATACCCCCCTGATTATAATTTTTCAGTAATTTTTCAGCCCGAATGACCCGTCGCTGTCGGTTAACTGTAAAAAAAAAAATAGTTAAATAATTATAAAAATGTGTATAAATAAATATAAAAAGGGCTGGTGAGACTGTTACAGGGATGGATTAATCGCTGCATTTGTGATTTTAACTTAAAACCAATGTACCATTGCTCTAAAAAAAAAATTCTGGTTGAAACAGATTGGATGCATCAGATTTTAAAGATAGTTGATATGGTAGTAGAACTAAATATCTCAATACTAAGAGATTCAAAAAATGACGTCTTCAAAGTACCAACTCGAGAAAATTTATATTCCGAAAAGTACCCGGTTTGTATACACGGAGCCATCCTTTTGGCAGAAATCTTGCGCACAGGCACAAAAAAAAATACCACACATTCCGATAAGACTATAAGTAACTGGCTGTTTTCTCCCTAAATATTAAAAGCATTGGATTAAATGTTGATGATCCAACACTGTGGGTATTTAAATTCAAATAATACAAACTTCGATATAATTCTTTCAAACGAAACTTGGTTACTCAGTGACTTTAAGTTAAGCTTACAAGGGTCAAGGATATCAAACAGCAAACTCAGTAGCTGTAGGTACTTTGAGGAAAAGTGACAGAATAACTATCCTTATAAAAGAAACTTATTAAAATAAGTTGCACGAATACTGGGATATTATCAAAGTGTAATTATTTAGATATTAAATTTCACTTACTTGATAAACAATATGTACTAATTGAAATATATAGGTTACATTATGACAATATTGATTTATTTATGAACAGATTTCACATTATGAATGCAATATTATATGCGGTGGTAATATATTGCCATTTTGGATAACTCATTACAGTAAAATGTGAGTGAACAGATCACTACCCTACAATAATAATCATAGAGATTAACGATAGTAGCAATTGTAATAATACTTCGATATCAAAAGATTATAGGTATAAAACAGATTTTTTTTTTTTTATTGATCTTTATAAACAACCCGGCAACTGTGGCCATTAGTTACAATTGGTAATTACAATTATTTACAAGAATTTATATATATATATATATTTATATGATTTGGCATTGGGTATAAATTATAAGGTTATGGAATCTGGTTACTTAATATTAGATTGTATTGTAGAGTCTTGTAGATTTCAAGAATTTTATCATCTTGGTGTTCTCCTCGATATTGGGTCCCAGTGCAATAAAACTGATTATAATAATCTAAACATGCTTATTCAGACCGAAACATGGGATGCTATTACTCGTATAAATCATTTGCTATTCCTCGGTCAGTTCATACTTCACGTACCTACGTTTTAGCTACAATATTGCTATTTAAGGTGTAGAAGATTCGTAGTTTATTTAATTGAAGTTTATAGGCAGTGTTAAAAGATTTGGTCTCTAAATTTATTATTACATTATTATTATCATGATTTTAATAATGTATAACAATACTTAAGTTGATAACCGTGTCAATACACATATGTTATGAAAAAATGACCACAGACACAATTTCTGAATTATAATGAAATGCATTTTCTTTCTCATTTGCTATATATATAAAATTCTATAATAGGGTTATATTGTTAAAAGTACATTAAATGGTTCACAACAGTTTTATAAGGACATACTTAATTTCGCCTATTAAATATAAAAGTAATAGCATAATGTGTATACCGTATGTGTATGACGGTTGTAATAAATATTTAAAAGAATGTCGAAATGTTGAGTTAAAATTTCTTACATAATAATCTATTGTTCTAGTGATATTTTGAAGAAACGCTATGGTAATTTTTTTAAATATTATAAAACAACTATACTAACGGTATATATTTATATATAGTATATATAATAATATTTATTTTCTAATTAGAGCTCGAATAATTATAGTACAACTTGATCGATTACTTATAATTAGGTACACGCTTTTAGTTAAATTAAAATTATAATTTGTGATTGCGTTACTGCATTGATGTGAAAAAGCAAACCATTAAACTGCTGTACCCCAAGCTTGAAAAATATAACAAGACACGATCGATATTAAAACGTTATGCACAATATTACATTTTTGGTTTAAACCTAAAGGATGTCTTAAACTTGTTTTCTAAATCATCTAGATGAACATAATTCCATTAAAAATAATAAATTAAGATTATAATCAACAAACTAATGAAAACGGGTGAAATGAAACATTCTTTGGCAAAATAATAAAACTACAACGGATGAAATATTAACGATGATACCCATTTGAATGATAATATTTGATATTACGATTATTTTTTTTTTGAAAACACGCATTTAAAGTCGTTGAGTAATAGGTAGTTAGCTAACCAAATCGTTTTACTATAATTATTGTTATTAATATTATTTTTGACGCCATCGCGTAATGTTCGCTTGTATAATAACGAGTCCAATACAAATAGTAATAATAATAATATGAAATTAAAACGTCTAGCAAAAACGAATTCTTTTCATACGCATTTGTATAGAATTGTATATACGACTGTGCTTTGCATGGTAATTATTCTATTCTATTCTAGTCATCAGGATTATTTGACATAAATTAATTAAATGGACTTTGACCGTTGTTTGTACGTGATTGTTTTCTTTTGTCGAATGACGTGCGCATAAAAAAAAAAAACAAATGTATCCGAATGTATGAAAACAACATAAAATGTTTAAGACCATCGTCCGTTTAACTACAAAACAAGTGAAAACGTTCGCTTGGCGTTTTCGCCGAAACAATATAAAGTCACTAAACGGTTGATGCGTCCAAAAAAGGTATGGTAGTAAGGTACTGCCTGTGTGTTGTTATGTAGCCGACGATATAGTAGACGTTTAATCTTATAAAACTGATTATGTCGTCTTCTTTTTAGTTTTGTATCAATTTTTAATACTCAAAAATTTTCTTTCTGCCATTTTCAAGACCATGTTTTTTTTTATTAGGTACATTTTTCAGGTCATATTGTAAATCCGCAACGAAACGTCTATGTGGCGCCTGTTTTAGATAGGAAATTGGATATTGAAAGTGCTTATAAATGTTTCTATTTTCTCACCGGTGTCCTTTTTCGTGACGGAAAAACCAAAATCTAAAAATAATGTTTAATTTCGTTCGACAAGCGTTTATATTAGCCGTAATTAAACGAGTGGATCCAGCTGACTTAGACGTTTTTTAGCCTCCCACTATGGGCACTATTTAGTCAGTTTCGAAACATATCAAGGTTAGAGTTTTTAGATTGAAATATACTAAAATTATTCAACAAAACCGAACGGACGAGTTCCGCCGTCAGAAGTTGATGAAAAATTTGTCATATCATCTTCTCGTGTTTGATTACGTCGGTTAAAAAGTCATCGAGTCCCCCAGATCGGGAGGAAAGCCAGGAGGAGATGGGTATAGGGGAAGTGCCTTCCCATGTGTGTGTGTGTGTGTGTGTGTGTGTGTGCGCGCGAACGTAGATGATGAAGTGACGAGTGAGATAGTCGTGAACGGCGCGCGCAGCTGGTACCGGATGTAATAAACGTTTCCGGCGCGCACATCACCGCGTTGGAAAACCTACACAAGACCGGAATCGTTTCCACATTAGACGTTTACAATGCGTGATGTGTGTGTGTGTGTGCTTAGGCGGCTCGTGTATATTTCAATTTTCCTTGTGGAAACCGACGACGGTAGGGGACAGAAACGTTTACCGCAACAATCACCACAGCCGCGTTCTCGTGTGTAAGTGTTAATATTTTTTTTTAGTTTACAAAGAAATAATGTACCTAAATGAATATCACCTAGTAGTTTTTCCAATAAGGTTTGCTGATAATGTTGTTTTTATTTGAAAACAAATTTGTGTGAACTGTACACTATTTTCTGGTAAGCTAGAAAAAATTATTTTAAGTAGCTCAAGATTTTAATGGAAACTGCAAGTCAATTTCTTCGAAGCTTATAACAATTGTGCGTTAAAAAGATAATTTTTGAAATGTTTTAATTCATAATATCATTGTCGACTAAATAAATTCAACCCCATGAGTCTTATAAAAGAAACCAGAATTTGATTATGTCTATAAACAAGGGAGGTATCGCTCTGTGTTAATCCCAGTGGGACACCCTGTATACCGATCCCCCCCCGGATAAATATAATATATACTGATTCCGTCCCTTTTAAATAAAAAGTTAACTATAATATTAGTACGTCATGTTCATCGATAAATCTTTCGTAATAATATCAAAACTAGACTGTTGTATTAATAGGTAGTTATTACAAATATATTTTTAAATATTTCTAATTGGATTAAATATATATAATAATAGAATTGCAACCGTGACCTAAGTATTTTTTTTTTCGATAAAATCTTCTTTCTCTAGTTTAGGCTGTCATCGTTGTATAGTGTTTCTGAATTGTACTTAGGAATCTTGTTGAACATATTATAATGCTCTTATAAATTGGTAAATATTTGGGTGGGTGAGCACGATAAGACATTCCATTAAATTTAGAATGGAATGCGATTCGCAGCAATTTGTGGCACGTAGCGAGTACCACATACCACGTGCGAATTCAGCCCGTCGTACAACACGGTGGAGAGGTTTGAAACGGTAGAACGGTATACCGGTACACTGTGATTTTAAGTTAGAGCTAACCACTTACAAAGCAATGTATATTTTATGAATAAATCGAAAGGGACAGGACGGGATGAGTACATCCATTTAAGCGACCGGGGACGGAACCGGTATGATGGGTTTCAGTTGAATTTTTTTACCCGGGACGGATCTCGCCGAAAGGGGGGGGCGGGTTTTGCCGAATAAAACTTCGCCGAGACATCGTGCGGGGAAGGCGTGCAATATAGTCGCGCGTGAATCATTAATGAACACGAATGCAGTCGCTCGGCTCTACCTCGTACCCAACGGTACGTCGATGAGCGCCCGCCGTGTACCGTACACGAGCAATTAACGGATACATATTTCAGAATCGCATACGTACTATCATTAAGGCGCGAGTGTAAATAATTTCCGAACTCGGTAACCCTGAACACTCCCAAGCGGCGTAAACGTTACCGTCGGCGTATGAATGTTTTATCACTTCATCATCGTTAACTTAACTCCGCCACCGCAATGTGCAGCTAATCATCGCGTCTCGTATCGGAGCAGACTTCGCGTGGTCGCGTGTCTTCGGTTTTCGAAATATAAATTATACGTATGTACACTTTGAACGCGTATAATACAGTGCCGACGGTTTAACATAATAATAATATGTTCGACGAGGAAAGAGGACCAACCCCCAAGTTCATATCATGTGGAGTCCTCCTCGCTGTCAAGTATATTCTCACCCAATGTAGAGCTTACAAATTGGAGGGAAGAAAACTCCAGTTATCCGACCAGTCACCCGCCAAATAATTGAGCCCCAATCCAACCAACCCCCATCAAGCTCTGCCAGATCCTACCGGTAAAGCATCCCATAAACCTTGTGTAACGGGCACCCAAAAACAGTCCAACCACTTAACACAACCATTATAATTACTTTTTATAACTTATTCCTCATGTATATCTGCTATTAAGATGAACGTAATCGTATGTATATGAGTATGTATATGTTTCAGTATTTATGTATAAATGTATTTATCTAGATAATGTTTACCAAAATCGTATACAAAACCGTATAAAACCAAAGGCGATATTTAAAAATAAAATCAAAATCAATATTTTACTATTCGGCTTAAAGCCCTGCACAAAAGGTATAAAACTTTAACAGTAAATAACTAAAATAACTTAACTCGATGATTAAGAAATATTGTATCGCTATTCGCTGAAAATGTATGTTGTTCACGGAACACGTAGATTAAAATGATTTGCTGCTCTGTGTTGAAGCCTCATAAGTTGGCTCAAACAGTTATCTGAGCATGAGCCGAATATCGAAGATTTTTCATTTCTCCTTCCCACCAACAATGAAGTACCCGAACTGTCACCTCGAATAGTTATCGGTATTGAGATATTATAAATATATATTTTTTTTTTACAAGATATTTTTTAGTTGCCTTCCATGCCAAATTATTAATAAACTAATCTAAATAGTTTGGTTACAGCTCAGTACATTTGGGTTTTCGATTCTCATTTGTATTATACGTGATTTTACTGACCATATTTGTATTGATAAAACATAACATACTGTTTGTTCAAATAGTATATATGTTACCGTTAATGTATTAAACCAGTTATTTTATAATTTAACGTAACATTCTAGTTAAAGTGTTTACATTCAAATTATATAAATACTTTATCTTGAAAATGCATAAAATAACAGGTTATATTATAGAATTACAGATAATGAATCGTTAAAGTGTTTACATTTTAAATTAATAACTAGTTAAAGTGGATAAACGAATATTATTAATTATTTATACAAAAATATTTTATCTATCTTAGTCATGTTTACAATTTTTTTCATATTACGTTATACAAAAAAAATCTAATAACACACATGCGACTTGTTCTGCTCGTTTTGAAGTTAAGGGTTTTAAAATACAAAATTCAATCAAAAAATTAAAACACGTGTAGGTACTGCAGCTATATAATGCGCTAAATGTATAACTATGGTCTACTGCATGACAACCACTGGACGAGAAACAAACATATTATATGTTCTACCACTCGCCTTATCTTAAATATTATACCTAATATATAAACTATAACTGAGCAATAACGGTGAATTCATAAAATACCTAGTTAGATTTAATATTATATGTTTTATCGCATTGATTTGGTTAATGTATGTAATAGCTAGGTATTTCATGAAATATCGCAATTAAATACTTTAACGCTAACATATACTTAGTTATTTTATATTTTGGAAACACATAAATTGTAAACATAACGCATCATTTTATCTCTTTCAAAAAACTTGAATGCAATTCAATGCTCCCAGGAATCTTGCTATTTTTCCTGAGTCCTTTGAAACATTTCCGAAGCTGAATTGCTTTGAAATCTATGACTGAATCTTAGTGTACAATTTAATTTATTTTAATTTTAATTTTGTTGTCCTTTAAACGCAAATTTTTTTTTTCCGGAAAAAAAAAAAAATGGCCGGATCAGGAAAGTAGGAATGTAGTGATTTTTTATCAGTGATTTGATTCGTAGCAATAACTACCAGTTAAATATCTGCCAAAAAACAACTTTTTTTAACATAAATTAAAATAATATTCATACTATCATTAAATCAAATCGTTTTTGCTAATCAACCATCCATTTTCGGGACGAGTACTACAACTAATGATTTACAATTAATTATTTATAGTTGGTATTTTCATCGTACCCGGAGGAATTGAAGGGAATACAGAATTTAACAGAACATTGATACAGTTTTAACAATCAAGTTAAATATTAATATTAAATAATAATTTGAATACATTCAATTTACAGATTATTTTTACAGTATTTTAATTTAGGTCAACAGGACTCTAGGCTGAAAGACGGGATTATGCCGTAGGACGTCATAGAGCACCCTGGATATAGTGATTATTAGGGCTTGTAAATTGTAGAAGTTGCGTATTGTTTCATACTATGCTCTCGACTTATAGTAGGTAGACTAGGGAAGAAATTCAAGCTTTATAATTTCACGGGCATATTATGCACATTTCATTTGTCCTAAAAAAATTAATTTTTTTATTCTTAACCTAAGTTTTTTTAAATAAAATTGAACATAAAACTCATTTAACTTTGGTATTAATAATAATTACTTTTAGATATTTGTAATTATCATCATAGATGACTGCTGATTTAACGACAACGTTGAATACGATTTAAATTCAAAAAATTAAATTTTTTTTCCATATTTAACATATTTTTTGAGCATATTACAAATTATTTCTTTTTTTAAAAATTTACATTTTTTGTTTTTGCTATTTGTTCGTGTATTAATTTGCCTATTCTATCTCAATATGACAAAGAAGCACTTAGGAAAAAGGAGCTATTGATCATTATAGACTCGTCTACGCACATTTCCTTATTGAATTTTTACCGAAAATTAATTGTTTGCTACGGTTTGTAAAAATGTAAAACAGAACATCGTTAGAACCCTTTGCGAAAACAATTACGAACAGGAAATTGATAACGTGTATTATCTTCGTAACAGAAATTTATGTGAACGAAGGATGCGCACAAAACAGTATATTGCCTTCCCGGATCGCTGCAACAATACAAGTTTAACCATAGGTGTTCTCCAACGAAGACAGTCGTATTTGAAAATTACCATACTAATTTATGCAGAATGAGACTGGAATGGGAGGGAACAAGACGATAACCCTAAGAAAACTTTCAAAACATTGGCTAGCAAACAACTTATAGTAATTATTATTGAGAATTTGATAGATTTTTTTTTATTAAAAATTCAATGTTATGGTAAGTAAACTAACCTTTTTTTTTATTTTATAAGTGAAAATTATTATTTTTGTCATACAGATCTGTCACATATGGTATACAATATTGCTCAACAGTCTAAAATTTATCAATTTTAGTGCAAAAAATATAACGCTCAAGGTCTACATTTTAGTTTCATTATCGGACATTAAATATGTACAAATGTGTTTTATCATTTATATAGGGGTTCAACGATAAATCATTTTTGACATTTTATTTACATAAATTCATTTTATTAGATATAATATAAAGTAGTTAACATAATCGCCATTTTGTAAACATATTAATAATTGTTCCTCGATGGCTTATAGTTTTTCAACGCATTAGAACAAAAAATCAAAAACGGAAGCAAATTACATCAACAGGTTTTCACCCTTAGGAAACTCTTTCAACAATCTGTCTACTATGCTCGAGCATAAGTCTGACATTCTTTTTCCGTGATCTTCGGACAATTGATCCCTATTTTCAAATCCTTTGGTCATTTCGTGGTCAGAAGCGATAGAATTCCGAAATGGAGTCTTTCCAGTAGGTTTACCGAGTTCGATGGTAGACTGTTCTGAAATCAGAATATGATTTGTACTTTTAGTGCTGTTATATAAAATAAATTAATTGTGTTGAATTTCATGAGTAATAAAAAACGTACTCCTAGGTTTATCAACGGCATCAAATGGCTTTTCCTTAACAGATTCTTTTAAAAATGTATCAACTATATTTGAACATATAATTAACATTCTTTTCCTATAATCATTTTCTGTTGACTTTTGAAATTGAGTTTTGACTGTCAACTTCTCAAGTTTAGCCATAGGTGGTTCTGAAAATACAATTTCAATTTTAGGTTCAGTGGTGTACATTATATAAAATTATTGTTTTTCATCACGTTTATTAAATAAGTACCCTTCGCAATACGACCGGGGGCAGTAGTCTGTGGTATTTCGTATAACTTTGTATATTTGGTTTTTCTGTTGTTAAATTTTTCTGGCTTATCACCCTTAGCAAATTCATTCAACAACCCGTCTACTATGGTCGAGCATAATTCAAACGTTCTTTTTCCGTAATATTCGGACAATTGATCCCTCTTTTCAAATTCTTTCGCCATGTCGTGGTCAGAAGCGATAGAATTCCGAAATGGAGTCTTTCCAGTCGGTTTACCGAGTTCGAAGATAGACTGTTCTGAAATCAGAATATGATTTGTAATTTAAGTGCTGTTATATAAAATAAATAAATTGTGTTGAATTTCATTAGTAATATAAACGTACTCCTAGGGTCATCAACGGCAGCAGATGGATTTCTCTTAACAGATTCCTTTAGAAATGTATCAATCATATTTGAACATATAATTAACATTCTTTTCCTATAATCCTTTTCTGTTATATCCCTTTTATCCAATTCTTTCTTCATGTCAAGGTCAGAAGCAATATTCTTCTGCAACCGATCCGTCACAGACGGCTTTCCAAGTTTAGCGATAGGCTTTTCTGAAATCAGAAAATTATTTGTAATTTTAGTGGTATCAGAATTCATTCAAAATTACTTGTATAGCATCTCATTTATAGAAAAAAAATTACCCTTAGGTCTACCGACGTGGGTAGTTTTCTTGTCATGAATAGATTCTTTTAAAAATGTATCCACAATATTCGAACTTTTTTTCGACATTTTTTCCCTGTAATCTTTTGACATTTGGACCTTGTTATCTAATTCTTTCTTCATATCAAGGTCAGACGCAATAGACTTTTGAGATGAAGACTTAGCTGTCGATTTCCTAATCTTAGCAGCAGGCTGTTCTAAAACTGAAAAATTATTTGTAAATTTAATTGTGTTAGAATACATTAAATATCACTTGTTTCGCATCTCATCGATAGAAAAAAACTTACCCTTTGGTTTATCTACGGGGGTAGAATTTTTATTTCTAATAGATTCTTTCAAAAATGTATTTACAACCCTCGAACTTTTTTTCAACATTTTTTCTTCGTGATCTTTTGACCTTTTGTCTCTATTCTCTGATTTTTTCTTTATATCAGGGTCAGACACAACATACTTTTGAGACGAAGACTTGACTGTCGATTTCCTTAGCTTAGCATCAGGCTGTTCTAAAACTAGAATATTATTTGTAATTTTAGGTGTGTTAGAATACATTAAATATGACTTGTTTAGCATCTCGTTCATAGAAAAAACTTACCCTTTGGTTTATCTACGGGGGCACTTTTTTTGTCTTTACTAGATTCTTTCAAAAAAGTATCTACAATGTTTGAACATATTAAGAACATTTTTTTCCTATAATCTTTTGACAACTTGTCCCTGTTTTCTAATTCATTTCTCATATCAAGGTCAGAGGCAAAAGAATTTTGAAATGGAGTTTTGGATGTCATCTTCTCTAGTTTAGCCATAGGTGGTTCTGAAAATACAATTTTAGGTTTAGTGGTGTACATTATATAAAATTATATATACGATTATTGTTTTTATAATCGTGCAATTCGTTTCTTGGTTACGTAAATTAAATTATTCGTATACATTATACGTATTATTATATTGTTTAAATTTCATATACGCATAAAATATAAATAATCACCTGATTTCTTCTTTTAAAAACTAAAAACCACTGTCCACAGAATTATATTTCCAAAACACACGAATGCTTTAAAATTACGTATTTTTATTTTATGTTGGTCACTTTGAGTCGTCATGGATTAGAGAATTTTATACGCAATGCGTATACCATTTAAACAAAAAGTGTATAAATAATTTATGCAAAAAGAGTGAAGTAAAATTTGGTAAATATTGAAATAATGTAGAGATGATATGGTACGTAGGTATCCGGTAAAGATGACCGGACGCGTGTGACGAGGGGTTGTAAACTCGTTCTTACCGCAAGAAACGCAAGCAAATAATAATATTAAGCAAAGTAATAAAATTGAGTAATCATATTTACGCGTTACAACCATAATGATATAGCACGATTAAAAACAATATTAACCATATAAAGTTATCGAAAGTACCCAGGTAAATACAGGGAAGATTTATGCCCGTTTCATATTGCTATCGTTATATTTGTTCATTTAAGAGATAAGTAAAAGAGACAAGGAAATATTTTTATTAGATTAATTTAAAAACAATTTTCTAAATCTGGATATTAAAAATTAATAAAAATGAAATTTTGAAACTTTATAAGTTGCAGAAAAACAAATTTTATAAAAAGGCTATCTTCCCATTTTTCGAAAATGATAAGATTAACTTTTTTTTTTTTTAATTTTGTTACCAAAACATTAAATTATATCGAAATATGAAATATTCGTAGTCCTTGCTTATATGAGCTTTTAAAATATATCTTAATATTAATATTTTTATTTTATCAGGAAATAATATGGCAATAGATGAATCCTCGGTGGGACCCTGTGTACGAGTACATAGGTGTTATAGTGATTCATATGGAGGTTTTACCGAGCTTAGCGCCCGCCCAATCCGTCCAAGCAGCGTATAACGATATATAACCATATAAATATATTATACTCGTTATATACCAACTGTCTCAGAACCATTTGACAAACGCAACAGTTACTGTTGTTATTTTTTATTTTTATTTTCAAATACTTATATCTTATGCTATAACAAAATTGCATTCAAATATTATTTCTTTTTAAAACTCAAATTATAAAAGTTTAAATTTTATTCCACCGTTCATTTTGTGGATTTATTCTAACAAAAATATTTTTTCTTAAAGTACTAATAAAGGTTAACCCATTTATATTTTAATTTTATTAATGTTTTCTGAAAATGTTAATAATTATAATTAATATTGTCAATTACATCATATCACCATTCGCCAGTAATGGCTAATTAAAATTAAATATATACCAAGGATTTTCCAAAAGTTATTATATATAAATATAAATATATTATATATTATACACCATGTGCTTGCAATCCAGTAGCATCTAATTACCAAATATTTTCCCGGGGAGGGGTTTTTAAAATTTAAAAATGCGTGAGGTGAATTCTTATAAGATTAAAAAAAAAAATCCTTTGTATATGTATATTCCAATTTATATAATTGATAACTCTAATGGGTAGTAGTTTAAAATTACCTCGTTTTACGTTCCGTCATTCTATATCAGTAAAAACTACAACTTATGAATAACTTTTAATTATTTCGAGAGTTTTTTGACCTGAGAGTGAGTTGAACCCAAGATTGTCTTCGTCCGAATAAAAACACCACTGCATGGCCAGCACGTAGAACATACAGACGATTATAATGTGCTAAAAAAAAGAAAACAAAACAGAGTAGGGCGTCGCAAATCAGTAGAATAATTAAGTTATAACGCTAATGACATCTAGGTCGATTAATTTGATTTTCACTCTATATCGAGCCTTTTCCGTGATTATCTGATTATACGCTACCCGTTCATAAATTATGATATTTATTGTATTGCATTTTTTTTATAGCTGTGTTACGAATTTTAAGTTTTCATATTATTTTTTCGTCGTATTATCCCACAAAAAGGTTCAGCAAAATACCTCGAAATGCACCCCGACTCTCGGTAAAATTGGGAACATCACGTGTGGCGAAAAAAATTACAAAAACTAAAGAAAAAAAAACGCGTAACCTCAATTACGGTCATAGTCGGACCGCACTTCGAGTTAACTATATAGATAACGAACGTCTGCTTTTTGTAGCTATTACAAGACCAATACGGACCAATGGAATTCAACTGTGGGTTCGTGCGAGTAAGTCTAACATTGGTGTAACACAATGCTGCCGAAATATCGGCACAACACTGCCGGTTTGAAAGGAACGACGCAATTCACCGAGATATGATACTGCCCATAGTGGCGAACGAAATGCAGAGGCGTGTTCGCAAACACGGGGCGATACTAGATCACCACGTCAATCAAATGGCCGTACTATTATTGGATAACCACAATGTTGAAATAAGCTATACGACTTAGTTTAAGAATTTAGATTAATTCTTTATAAAATCGTATCTATAAAGACTGCGGGGTTGTTTAAATAATAAAATCACTTAAGAAACAAATTAATAATTGTTTTCACACATTACGATTATTTATATGTATACGTATTCGTATAAATATGTTTTATTATTTATGTATAAATGTATTTATCTAGATAATGTTTACCAAATCGTATACAAAACCGAAAAAAACCGAAAACGGTTTTTAAATTAAAATCAAAATCAATATTTTACTTTTTGGTTTAAAGCCCTGCCCAAAAGGTATAAAACTTTAACACTAAAGAACTAAAATAATTTAACTCGATGATTAAGAAATATTATATCGCTATTCGTTGAAAATGTATGTTGTTCAAGGAACACGTAGATTAAAATTTTTTGCTGCTCTGTGTTGAAGCCTCATAAGTTGGCTCAAACAGTTATCCGAGCAAGAGCCGAATATCCAAGATTTTGCATCCCTCCTTCCCACCAACAATGAAGTACTCGTACTGTCACCTCGATTAGTTATCGGTATTGAGATATTATAAATATATAATATTCAGTCCCAAAGTAACATTTTTTTTTTTTTATTATATTATTTTCAATGAAACATCAAAGTAAGTATTATTCAAACAAAATAATTAATTTTAAGTAATTTTTACACGAAGAAAATAAAGACCTAAATAAATATAAAACCAACTCTTTTTATAGATATGTATATTATTCATCGTATAAAATATCTTATACTGCCAATAGTTAATTTAACAAAACAAAATGTTTTAATTGAGCATTGCGTCTAATAATTTATTTGTTATTTTGATTATCCACTAGTTTGAAATTTGATTACATTGCCTCAATACTTAATTTATTTCATGAGAGATGTGTATTTTTGGAGTGCTTTCACGAGGCCTTCCATGCAACATTATTATTAAACTAATCTAAATAGTTTCGTTACAGCTCAGTACATTCGGGTTTTCGATTCTCATTTGTATTATACGTGATTATGCTGACCATATTTGTATTGATAAAACTTTACATACTGTCTGTTCAAATAGTATATACATAGTTATTTTATCTTTTGGAAACACATACATTGTAAACAAAACGCATCATTTTATCTCTTTCAAAAAAATTGAATGCAATTCCGAATGAAACATTTCCGAAGCTGAATAACTTTGAAATCTGTGACTGTATCTTAGTGTTCAATTTAATTTATTTTAATCTCAATGCCGTTGTTCTTTAATCGCGAATTTCATTATCCGGAAAATAAAAGAAAACACTAGGCCGGATCAGCAGAGTAGGAATGTAGTGATTTTTTATCAGTTGAAAATTTGGCAGGCATATGTCTAGGGGAAAAAACAATCACCGTTTCTAATTTATATCCAGGACCTACACAATTTTGAAGAGCATTGTACCTTCATTGTCAAAAAAGATAGTCAGCAATGTCAATAAGTTCGTATTTTGATATTGATCAATTTTTTAGGGAAACATTTTGCGGTCTAAGTTTTATCTTAGATTTATACGCTAAAATATTATTATATCAAGTAATTGATTTTTTGTATGTAATTATATAATTGTTTCATCTGTACTTCAAAATATATTGTTTTATTCACAAGTAGGTTTATCATTTGTCATTATTATTGAGAAAAACACTTTCGATGAATTATAGTTTAGTGTGATTTGATACGTTGTATATATTTTGCAATAACTACCAGTTAAATATCAGCTAAAAAACAACTTTTTTTAACATAAAATCAAATAATATTCATTATATCATTAAATCAAATGCATTTGCTGATCAACCAAAAATTTTCCAGATGAGTACTACAACTAATAATTTACAATTAATTATTTATAGTTGGTATTTATATCGTACCCGGAGGAATTGAAGGGAATACAGAATTTAACAGAACATTGATACAGTTTTAACAATCAAGTTAAATATTTATATTAAATATTAATTTGAATACTGTCAACTTACAGATTATTTTTATTAGTATTTTACTTTATAGTATATTACTTAAGGTCAACAGGACTCTAGGCTGAAAGACGGGATTATGCCGTAGGACGTCATAGAGCACCCTGGATATAATGATTATTAGGACTTGGACGTTGTAGAAGTTACGTATTGTTTCATACTATGTTCTCCACTTATAGTAGGTAGACTAGGGAAGAAATTCAAGCTTTATACTTTCACAGGCATATTATGCACATTTCATTTTTCCTAAAAAAATTAATTTTCTTTTTCTTAACCTATGTTTTTTTTTAAATAATATCGAACATAAAACTCATTTAACTTCGGTATTAAATATTAATAATAATTACTTTTAGATATTTGTAATTATCATCATAGATGACTGCTGATTTAACGACAACGTTGTATACGATTTAAGTTCAAAAAATTAGTTTATATTTCCATATTTAACATATTTTCGAGTATATTAATAACAATATAACAGATGATTTCTTTTTTTAAAAATTTACATTTTTAGTTTTTGCTATTTGTTCGTGTATTATTTTGCCTATTCTACTCGTATCTCAAAATGACAAAGGAGCACTATTGATCATTATAGACTCGTCTACGCACATTTCCTTATTGCGTTTTTACCGCAAATTAATTGTTTGCTACGGTTTATAAAAATGTAGAACAGAAATTCGTTTGAACCTTTTGAAGAATAATGCGAAAACAAATACGAACGGGAAATTGATAACGTGTAATATCTTCGTAACAGAAATTTATTCGAACGAAAATATCATAGAAATAAATGAAAACATTACTTTTCGGAACCGTACGAGGAAAAACGAAATCACGCATCTTGCGATGAATCTAGAAATTGTTTTTAAAAAACGGAACTTCGATAAAACAGTGGTTGTCTCAATTGAATTGTCGACGATAGAATATCCCAAAGTACAGGACAATATATCTTGTTTTGTTATGTGTCTGAAACTAATATCGTTTACACGCAGTTGGTTTATCGTATTTGTAATGGAAATATCGAAACTTCTAAGTGCACCGCGGTTGTGGTTGTAAACTTGAATCAATTTGCGTATGAAGTGATAACTTTTTGATTTGAAAAAAAAAAAAAACTCCACGACCATGTATTCATAAGCAATATCCACCGGCATTATTTCGGATTATTCCTATCCAATTTAATACTTACGGGTGCCTACAACTTAAACGATTAACAATTTCAATAATGGTGAATTTTAAATGAATCCCATTATTGACTTAATTCCTGTACCGAGTGTACCCTACACGCCGAGGCTGCGCACAAAAACAGTATATTGCCGTCCCGGAGCGCTACAGCAATACACGTTTAACCATAGGTGTTCTCCAACGACGACAGTCGTAACTCATATTTGACAATTACCAGACTAATTTATGCAGAATGAGACTGGAATGGGAGGGAACAAGATGAAAACCCTTAGAAAACTTTCAAATCATTGGCTAGCAAACAACTTATACTAATTATTATTGAGATTTTGATAGATTTATTTTTATTAAAAATTCAATGTTTTGGTAAGTAAACTAAACTTTTTTTTAATTTATAAGTGAGAATTACTATTTTTGTCATAAAGATCTGTCACGAATGGTATACAATATTGCTCAACAGTCTACAATTTATCAATTTTAGTGCAAAAAATATAACGCTCAAGGTCTACATTTTAGTTTCATTATCGGACATTAAATATGTACAAATGTGTTTTATCATTTATATAGGGGTTCAACGATAAATCATTTTTTGACATTATATTTACATAAATTCAATTTATTAGATATAATACATAGTAGTTAACAAAATCGCCATTTTGTAAACGTATTAATAATTGTTCCTCAACGGCTAATAGTTATTCAACGCATTTGAACAAAAAATCAAAAATGGAAGCAAATTACATCAACAGGTTTTCACCCTTAGGAAACTCTTTCAACAATCTGTCTACTATGCTCGAGCATAAGTCTGACATTCTTCTTCCGTAATCTTCGGACAATTGATCCCTATTTTCAAATCCTTTGGCCATTTCGTGGTCAGAAGCGATAGAATTCCGAAATGGAGTCTTTCCAGTAGGTTTACCGAGTTCGAAGGTAGACTGTTCTGAAATCAGAATATGATTTGTACTTTTAGTGCTGTTACATAAAATAAATTAATTGTGTTGAATTTCATGAGTAATAAAAAACGTACTCCTCGGTTTATCAACGGCATCAAATGGCATTCCCTTAACAGATTCTTTTAAAAATGTATCAATTATATTTGAACATATAATTAACATTCTTTTCCTATAATCTTTTTCTGTTGACTTTTGAAATTGAGTTTTGACTGTCAACTTCTCAAGTTTAGCCATAGGTGGTTCTGAAAATACAATTTCAATTTTAGGTTCAGTGGTGTACATTATATAAAATTATTGTTTTTCATCACGTTTATTAATTAACGTACCCTTCGCATTACGACCGGGGGCAGTAGTCTGTGGTATTTCGTATAACTTGGTATACTTGGTTTTTCGGTCGTTAAATTTTTCTGGCTTATGAGCCTTAGCAAATTCTTTCAACAATCCGTCTACTATGCTCGAGCTTAATTCTAACGTTCTTTTTCCGTAATCTGCGGACAATTGATCCATATTTTCAAATTCTTTCACTATGTCGTGGTCAGAAGAGATAGAATTCCGAAATGGAGTCTTTCCAGTCGGTTTACCGAGTTCGAAGATAGACTGTTCTGAAATCAGAATATGATTTGTAATTTTAGTGCTGTTATATAAAATAAATAAATTGTGTTGAATTTCATAAGTAATTTAAACGTACTCCTAGGGTCATCAACGGCAGCAGATGGATGTCTCTTAACAGATTCCATTAAAAAGGTATCAATTATATTTGAACATATAATTAACATTCTTTTCCTATAATCCTTTTCTGTTATATCCCTTTTATCCAATTCTTTCTTCATGTCAAGGTCAGAAGCAATATTCTTCTGCGATCGATCCGTCACAGGCGGCTTTCCAAGTTTAGCGATAGGCTTTTTTGTAATCAGTATATTATCTGTAATTTTAGTGGTATCAGAATTCATTCAAAATTACTTGTATAGCATCTCATTTATAGAAAAAAAATTACCCTTTGGTTTATCTACGGGGGTAGAATTTTTATTTCTAATAGATTCTTTCAAAAATGTATTTACAACCCTCGAACTTTTTTTCAACATTTTTTCTTCGTGATCTTTTGACCTTTTGTCTCTATTCTCTGATTTTTTCTTCATATCAGGGTCAGACACAATATACTTTTGAGACGAAGACTTGACTGTCGATTTCCTTAGCTTAGCATCAGGCTGTTCTAAAACTAGAATATTATTTGTAATTTTAGGTGTGTTAGAATACATTAAATATGACTTGTTTAGCATCTCGTTCATAGAAAAAACTTACCCTTTGGTTTATCTACGGGGGCACTTTTTTTGTCTTTACTAGATTCTTTCAAAAAAGTATCTACAATGTTTGAACATATTAAGAACATTTTTTTCCTATAATCTTTTGACAATTTGTCCATGTTTTCTAATTCATTTCTCATATCAAGGTCAGAGGCAAAAGAATTTTGAAATGGAGTCTTGGATGTCATCTTCTCAAGTTTAGCCATAGGTGGTTCTGAAAATACAATTTTAGGTTCAGTGGTGTACATTATGTAAAATCATATATACGATTATTGTTTTTATTATCGTGCAATTTGTTTCTTGGTTACGTAAATTAAATTATTCGTATACAGTATACGTATTATTATATTGTTTAAATTTCATATACGCATTAAATATAAATAATCACCTGATTTCTTCTTTTAAAAAATAAAATCCACTGTCCACAGAATTATATTTCCAAAACACACGAATGGTTTAAAATTACGTATTTTTATTTTATGTTGGTCACTTTGAGTCGTCATGGATTAGAGAATTTTTACGCAATGCGTATACCATTTAAACAAAAAGTGTATAAATAATTTATGCAAAAAGAGTGAAGTAAAATTTGGTAAATATTGAAATAATGTAGAGATTATATAGTACGTAGGTATCCGGTAAAGATGACCGGATGCGTCTGACGAGGGATTGAAAACTGGTTCTTACCGCAAGAAACGCATGCAAATAATAATATTTTGCAAAGTCATAAAATTGAGTTATCATATATACGCGTAACAACCATAATGATATTGCACAATTAAAAACAATATTAACCATATAAAGTTATCGCAAGTATCCAGGTAAATACAGGGATGATGAATCCTCGTTTCATTTTGCTATAGTTAAATTTTTTCATTTCAGAGATTGTATGACGAGTACGTGTGTTGAGTTCTCTATAAATTACAATATAGCCTAACAAGATTATCGTAAATTGTATTATTATAACATAAAATTAAATCGTTTACTAAATCATGTGCTGAATCAAAATATCATGGATCCATATAGGACATATTTCGTTACGTGTGGTTAGAGAGTTTCGTTAAACCGAATATATATAGTTCCTCAATTAGAGGTCCAACCGTTTACTATTACATATTAATCCATTCCCGTAGGATAGACCTTGACTACCGTGAACCAGGTGCTCGACGAACGAAAAGCAATAATATTGGAACTGCTGAAATATTACGTTAGTCACACGAACCGATCTCACACATTCCCACATTTTAATTTGGTAGTTTCTTGTATGTAACCCTAAGTATGATATCAGTATGACCGATCCCATCACTATTGACGTCACCCCAGCCCATCCACCACTCGAAAACAAAATGTTCAAATGCTATACGTTCATATATACGTAATTTGTATGAATGTGTATGATACAACTCCATCATGCGTGATCGAAAACTACTCCCAGGTAGACTGGGGCGATGTCACCTCAGCCCTACCTCATTGTCTCTGTTATAACTCGAGTGTCAAGCAAATGGTGGTGGGGGTTGTTCGTACCAACGCGTACAAATATCGTTCTAAAGGTCTCACATGTAAGAAACTACCAAATTTCGTTATGGGTTGGACTGGCGTGACGTACGTTGAAAATGTCCGTATCCGTCGGTATTTTATTCGTTCGTATCCGTCGATACGCAGCGTGCACGCATAATTTAACGCGAATTATTTGGGCACACGGAATTCGGACCCGGGGTCGTAGGGACGTGATCGGTTTTCCAATTCGCCTATATTACAGTGCGTACGTACGTATTCAAGTCTATACCGGTTCCGGTATTATACAGGGTGTCGCGCTGAGGATTTATCTCCCGAGAAAATGAAAAAACTCAGATTTTATTTTTTTTTATAACACTCGTAGGCACCTGGACTATAAATATTTCATATTTTAATAAAAATCAGTTCTTTGGTAAAAGAGACAAGGCAATTTTTTTATTAGATTATTTTTAAAATATTTTCTAAATTTTCTGGAAATTAAAAATTATTAAAAATCACGAGATTAATGAAAATTAAATTTTGAAACGTCATAAGTTGCAGAAAAACAAATTTTATAATAAGGCTATCTTCACATTATTCGAAAATGATGAAATAAACATTTTTTTTTTTCTAATTTTGTTACCAAAACATTAAATTATATAGAAATATGAAATATTCGTAGTCCTTGTCTATATGAGCTTTTAAAATAAATCATAATATTAATATATTTATATTATCAGGAAATAATATGGCAATAGATGTACCCTGTGTACATAGGTGTTATAGTGATGCAGATGGAGGTTTTACCGAGCTTTGCGTCCACCCCATCCGGCCGAGCAGAGTATAACGATTTATAACCATATAAATATATTATACTCGTTATATACCGACGGTCTCAGAACCATTTGACAAACGCAACAGTAACTGTTGTAATTTTTTATTTTTATTTTCAAATACTTAAATCATATGCTATAACAAAATTGCATTCAAATATTATTTATTTTTAAAATTCAAATTTTAAAAGTTTAAATTGTATTCCTCCGTTCATATTGTGGATTTATTCTAAGAAAAATATTGGTCCTTATAGTTCTAATAAAGGTTTACACGTTTATATATTAATTTTATTAAAGTTTTCTGAAAATGTTAATAAATATAATTAATATTGTAAATTACATAATGTCACCATTCGCCAGTGATGGCTAATTAAAATTAAATCTGTTCTGAGAATTTTAAAAAAGTTATTAAAATACACCATGTGGTTGGAATCCAGTAGCAGCTTATTTCCAAAAATTTTTCCGGGGAGAGATTTTTAAAATTTTAAAATTCTTGAGGTGATTCTTATAAGACTAAAAAAAAAAAAAATCAGTCAGTAGAATAATTAAGTTATAACGCTAATGACATATAGGTTGATTAATTTGATTTTCACTCTACTCGTATATCGAACCTTTTCCGTGATTATATGATTATACGCTACCCGTTCATAAATTATGATATTTATTGTATTACATTTTTATTATGGCTATATTACGACTTTTAATTTTTGATATTATTTTATCGTCGTATTATCCCACAAAAAGGTTCAGCAAAATACTTCGAAATGCACCCCGAATCTCGGTAAAATTGGAAACATCACGTGTGGCGGAAAAAATTACAAAAACTAAAGAAAAAAAAAAACGCGTAACCTCAATTACGGTTATAGTCGGACCGCACTTCGAGTTAACTAAGTAGATAACGAACGTCTGCTTTTTGTAGCTATTACAAGACCAATACGAACCAATGGAATTCAACTGTGGGGTCGTGCAAGTAAGTCTAACATTAGTGTAACACAATGTTGCCGAAATATCGGTACAACACTGCCGGTTTGAAAGAAACGACGCAATTCACCGAGATATGATACCGCCCGTAGTGGCGAACGAAATTCAGAGGCTTGTTCGCAAACACGGGGCGACACAAGATCACTACGTCAATCCAATGGCCGTACTATTATTAGACAGCCACAATGATGAAATACGTGTTAGGCGTCGGAAGCCATAAGACTTAGTTTAAGAATTTAGATTAATTCTTTATAAAAACGTATCTATAAAGACCGCGAGGATGCTTAAATAATAAAATCACTTAAGAAACAAATGAATAATTGTTTTCACACATTACGATTATTTATATGGTTGTACACCTAGTATAGATTTAAAACCAAAAAAAATTATACATATTATATATTATATTGTACAATATAATATATTATTTTAACGTATGAATTTTTTAAATTTAATATAAATGCATTCCAACTGCAACAGCTAAATTTGTAAACGTTCGTTTTTATTAAAAGTGATTTATAAAATTTCAGATACTAAATATTAAACAGAATTTTATATAGATATTGATTAATTTTCCAATGTTAAGCTTTGGATTAAATATCAGAATACAAATGCAAAATATAGTATATAAATTGGGCATTAACAAAATTTGTATAAAAAAATTAAAACACTTCAAAAGATCTAAATAAAGTTATGTTACTTTATACGTGATCAATTGAAATGTTTTTTTTTTATACGATTTAATACTATTATGGCATATCAAAATATTATTCTGCATTAAGATAATTGATAAAAATTTTACAGTAATATTTGATTCCTTTAAGTATAATATGTTATAATTTTATGAATGTAAAATATGAGACGCTAAGTAAAATTACTGTCTAATATTTAAATTTGAATGTTATTCTAATAATTTGATCTTACCGTGGATCCGTTATACTCACGTAAAATGGCACCGGAATATTTTTTTGGAAGCCGAGTTATGAGAGAGTTCTAAATTTTCGAAATATCTTGGTGTAGAATAATGTTGTGAATTAGTAAGTAATGTTTGAGAACAGTTACCTTATTTAATCTATTTTTGAACATATTATTTCGCTTCGTTTCACAATAAAATTAATCAATATTAACTATATACTTTATTTATGTCTTAACCCTGTTAACATTTTATTCTGGTTTTCATTGTTCTTTTCCTTTTTTCTCTACTCCATCGGAGTATTAATGATTCGACCGTAGCTTTTGTTTCGTGTTGCTCCGGTAAGTGTTCGCAATAAATGTACCGATCACGATGTATATTTGGAAGTGTTTATAAGAAATAATGTATTTTGGTTCACATTTATTACTCAGAAGTTTAATTACAGTAAAAAAAAAATTTATTTTAAAGATTATTCAATAAAATATTCTTTATTGGACACAAAAATAACGAATTAAATTGTTCCAAACGTGCTAGATATGTAGATTTAATGCGTTGAGAAATAATCCACGATTTTCGTTTAATATATATATTTTTTGAAATATTTCGGATTTCAAACATCAAAATTAAACAGTGCAGTAGTGGTATGCAATTATTTTTACCCCGCAGGTACACCCAACTGTGCACAGTAAATATTCATTATTATTTGTAGTTATAGTGCAGTGAAGTATGTTTTCGTGTTGTCACTCTGCTCCGTTAAACTTTAAATGGCTTTTAAAGTTATAAATTATGTATTATATTCGTGTGTTGACACACGGTTTAGATTTTTAAAAAATCGCTTTCTCGTTGGATTGTAAAAAGTAAATGTTTAGTCTCGATGCATAATTCGATCAGTGGGGCTACATACTGGTATCGTTAAAAACAAGCTATTGTTCACATATCTAAAGGTGCTTCATAAGTACGGACACGAGAAGAAGTAAATGCGCATTCTGATGTGTAATTAATTAGGTATTTTCTTTTATCTCCCTCAGATCAAATGTCAACCCTATGTCACCCGGCTGAAACGTCTAGCGGTACCAACGGGTTTGGTGAGCACGCTGTACGATACGCGCATGAACAATATAATCCGATGTTGTTATTGATGAATAGATACCGACTGGTGTGCTCAGGATTATAATTGTTTTTTTTGCAATCAAATGCGAAGGGTTGGGAAAATGAAAATATTATGTTCTCGAAAAGACATATTATTACAATGAGCGGTGACAAGTATACCTACACGTGTCACTGGCCTCCTCGGAATGGAAAAATCGAACTGTATGGACTGTATTGAATGCAAACAATGATGGTATACCGACAACGTTCACTCATTCGATTTTATCATTACTTAAGTGTGAACAGTTGTAAACGCGTTTAATCAATAATCCGGAGAAGTGTTTCGAGAAATAAAATTGGTCAAACATTTTGAAACTGTGCCGATTCTATTGAATTTTTCGCTTTTAATCTTCTTACACTTTGTTAATTTCTGTTATTTAGCGATAATATTTAAATAAATAATCGAAAAGAAAAATGCATTGTTCAATCACAAGTTTGTTCTAAACAAAAGCACACAACGATTCAACGGGTTTTAAAATAATAATACAACCACTGAGTGTAAAAAATGATTAAAAACTGTTTAATATTGATTTTTCGTTTTTATTTTTTCAATGGTTTAATTATTTTACTAGCTCTTCCAAGTTTTTTTTTTATGTAAAACAAAAATAATAATAATAACTATCGGCTTAATCAGTTTAATCAGGTAATATCATAAAACAATGTGCAGTAAGCCGCACAATATTGTTTGTTTAATGAGTAAATAAAAAAATATATTTATAAAACCGAGTTAACACTTGTTTTGTGAATGATAATTACCGCGTTTACCGTTGTACGGGAAAATCTGAAAATGTCAGAGCGCGTTAAGAGCCGTCCGCTTTTTTAATGGCTCGACACAATCCCTCCTTGTGTGTATAAGAATGACAAACTGACGCGGGTGAAAATCAAATGGAACATTGCGAAAGTAACCGAAAATTCATTCCGAGGCACAACAACAGATTAAATAATTCTCAATTCCTTACGGCTCAGCCAAAAGGACATTTATTTCATTAGATTCGAAAAATCCGCAACACCGTAACAATGTAAACACGGTAAATACTTAAAGTATAAATATACGAGTATATATATATATAAAGTGATAAACGTGATACGCACTCAAGTTTTGATTCCGCACAAATAATATCATATTATTGCGACGCACGCACGTCGACAATTTACCAGACTTCAGAAGTTGCTCGTCAGGTTCTAAGTTTTAGACAATACAACACGAGTAAACACGACCGAATGAAATATACAAAACGCACGGCGATATAATATTTTTGTTAGAAATCGTGTACGAGAAACAAATTTAAAATGTAAACGAACAACGTTTTTGATTTTACCGAACGGTGTAATAATTTTTGTAAACAGACTGAAATGCTGGTATTTTTTCGTTTTTATTATTTCATGAAACTTTTTAACATAAATAAAAAGTGTAAGAGAAGTAGAAACAGTATATAGGATTTAATAAAGCGCGTCGGATTGTTTACGGGGAGTCAAGTGATTTCTATAAAAAACGAATTGTAACAAAGGGATACTTGGTATTAAATATCTTAGGATTTTTGTTGGTGCCATCGAATGGTTTTACTTCGATTTCGGCGGAACTAATAAAGTCGCATCGGCGAGAAAGAAAGGGAGAGAAAAAAAAAGATATATATATTTATTAATTTTAAGTACAAAGGAACGCTATACGAGCCCACGCCAAGATAAATAGAAATGGACGACGAGAGACTGCGGGGGTGCTAACCACGATTATTATTATACTACGGCGAAAATCATTTTTTATTTAATGATTTCGCTTTTAAACGAAATACGTTTTAATTGATTTCACCGTCAAACCTTTATTCGACGGTTTTATTTATAAATTTCCATGACATTTTTTTTCATTTTTATTTTTTACAAGAGCAATTTGGACTGATCCCATATCGTATAAATTATGAGTTAAACGTATTACCGTCACCATAAAATTTTACATTTAACAAACAATAACTTGAGCAGTTGTTATACTTATACGTTTACGTCATCACACTATAAACTTTTATATATTATTATAATAATCCAAAGTTTATCATAATAGTTTTCAAGCATTAAAGAATAATATTGCCATAACGAATACTCAGTTCAAAAAAAAAAATAAATAAATAAAAAACTATAATGTAATACGGTTCATCAAGTTTTTCAAGTATAGTCGTGTTATATTCGAAAACGTCGTTCGACGCCGTTCATACATTTATTCATGTGCACTTGTTTTTATTATTATACTCGTAGATGCAATATAGGTAGTTGGAATGTTTGTGCAAATGAACATTTTGGTTTTTCAATGTTTACAATATAAAAGAATATATTAAGATTTGATTTTCAAAAAAAAAAAAAATCCGTGATTTTATCATTATATTTTGAAAAGAATTTACATTTATATTAATTTTTATGTATTTTATTTTAAATTCCATTTTTTCCCCATAAAATTGAATTTTCCGCCAATGATAGAACATATTTTATTGCTCGTGTTTCGAATGTTGATTTTTTTATATTTATTTGTACACTCGAATCCCAGTCACCTCGTCGTCATAATATCATCCTTGTACAACGTGTTTTATAATAACATAAATGAATAACACTTATCCCGCGCTTATTTTCTATCCGCACAACGCTGAAAAATACAAAACGTACAGAAACCCTTTCAAAAACCCTTTCACTCGACCGCTACACGTTGCGGTAATATGGTCACAAATGTCTACGGCCATTCATTGTCACCGTTGCCTGGTCATATTGCGGCGTTCCGTTCCAGTGCATTACGTGCGTTCGTTTCTACCGCAGTTGGGAGGAAATCATTCGAGTTTTTTTCGTACACCACGGAATCGCAATTTTAGATTCTGAGTGAATCTCAGTATTACCATGATGTGTAAGGGTTTTTTTTGTTACAATCGTGGTTTTGACATAATTTGAAAATTTCAACGGCGATATCATATTTGTCCATTATTTTCGTTACGAAATCTAATATTATAATGATAACCCATTAAATATATGATTTATGAATTAACTACAACCGTGTATGGCATCGCATAATATTAATCAAGTCGACTGTTCTATGTACAGGATGTCCCACCGGTATTTACACGTTGCGATATCCGCCAAGATAATCAAATTTTTTATGATCGTCCCTGGACAAATGCAATTTTGTTGACAATAGTTTGATAATTAGTGCATCATAAAAAAAGTTCAAAAATTACCTTTTTATTTCATAATTTTTGTGAAATTCAAAAATAAACATTTTATATGGCTTCTTTTTATGAACATTTTTACGGTTCAACTTTTAGTTTTCATTGGATTCATGATTTTTAACAATTAATTTACTTTACAGAGAAATAATATAAATTATTATCACCTTGTCATTTTTCCGATAAGGTTTGCTGATAATTTTATGATTATTTAAAATTTTATAAGTAGTACACTATTAATTTTTTGTAAAGTAAAAAAATTATGAAAAAATCAAAAAGTGAATGAAAATTAAAAGTTGAACCGTCGACATTTTTAGAAAAAGCTGCTCTATAAAATGGCTATCTTAAAAATGTATAAGAGTTATAAAATAAAAAGTTAATTTTTTAACTTCTTTAATAATTCACTTATATTTACCAAACTATTGTGAACAAAATGTCCTTCGTCCAGGGATGCTCATAAAAAATAACATAATTTGATTATCTTTATTCACACGGGAGATATCACTCTGCATAAGTCCTGTGTATATACTAGCTAACCCGACAGACGTTGTCCTGTTCAAGAAACTTATTAACCTGATTTGTAAGAGTGTCTCTTAACACTATAAACTTAAATGTGTTGAGTATAAACATAAAATAGTCATAAATAGCACGAAAATTAAAACTCATAACATTGTTATGATGGATATAATTTTTTTTAATATACAGAAAATCATTATCTAAACAAATTTTCTCAATTTTAATATTAGAAGAAATACATTTTTTTAAATTTTTTTTTAATGCGACTTGTGAACAATATATTAAGTGAATCACCGGGGGGGGAAAACGAACAAGCTCGGTTTTCTAACCTCAAGAGCTCCAGTCAATAGTGTTTTCAATGATTCCGGTGGTAAATTCAACGGTGGAAGTGAACGTTTTCCTGATGCGCACCAAAGACCTGCCGACTCACCTTTGATTAAAATGCATGACAGTGTTGGCTATACTGCCAATGACAATATTAGTGTACGGGAAGAATAGTCTATTTCCGACTCACATTCTAACGCGTTACGTTGAACTGAGGTACGTGTACACGGTGTCGATCGTGTTCTCTGTGTGCACCGGTGACTTGTTGACGTGCCTCTCTTTGTCTTAATGCCATTAGCACGAAGACTTCTCTTGATTTTCATCTGCACGTGAGTTTCTCGAGTTCACATTGTCCGCCAAATGGTTTTCTGCCGTTCTATTTAGTCGATACTTATAGGCTGTTCGTCCATTGTCCTTTGTACGTCGACCAATGTTTCCTCCTCCACGAAGACGGGGCATTATTCTGCAATAAATACTCAAAAAATACTCAATAATACTAAAAATAAATACGAATGAGACCTATTGAAGTTAAAATCAGCTACAATGTTGTCGAAATGTCATCAATATGCTATTAGTATGACTAACGATCGAGCTATTGTACAGAATCAAATGAGAATTGATAATTTAACTGTAATGACAGTGAAATATGGTACTTACGTACTCTATTCCAAAACCGTCTGATAAAAATTCAAATATAAAGCAACACAATATGGTGTCAACTCGAATGGCGATTTGATTATTATGAGCGTGAATGATAGAATTATAGAATTCACCGTAGATATGTATACGAACTGTTCACGTCCAAAAATGATGATGGTAATAGTAATCCTCATATCCATCGATTTCAGTAAAATATGTGCGCGGATATTTGTCATATAGTATCTTACTCAATGATAAGTATGGGTCAACAGTTTTATTGCTCTTTGGTCCACGGTTATTGATAATCACAACAAAGTAAAAACAATATCCATAGATTTACCGAAATAAACCAATTATTATGTGTATGCGTGTTAATTTGCAGTGTTTGTATGTCCACGGTTGTCGATGGTAATAATAACATTAATAATGATAATACTGTATTGTCGTAAGTCAATGTTTTGACTTATCCGATAGACTTTCTAAACATGTTCATTCATGCAAACCTTGCCCAGACAATTACGAACAGAACAAAAATAGTAATGAATCAAATCAGTCCAGCCGTTTAGGAGGACAGAAGAAATATAAAGAAGATTTGTATTATATTTTTAATAAATTATGACGAATAATAAACAAAATCATAACCAAATTAATTAAGTTTTGTTCAACGTTGAATATTTTACCATAAGGACAATGAATAGTCTCATATAATATTTTTACTATGATTAAGTATACTCAGTAAAGTTTCGTCGAGTAGTTTATTTTTTATACTTTGCTGATTTATCGGTTCACGCGTGGCTGAACGAGAATGAGGTTGGGAAAGGAAGGAGGGGATGGTTTGCATATAATTGTACTCAATCATAATAATATACTCGTCGGGTTTTTGGCTTAAAAGTGTGAGATTTGCCTTGCACACACACCCATGGGCTTGGGATTCGGCGTTACGCATTATCCTCGACGTTATTCATTATTAATGAGCATTAGAGTGGAAAATTTGAAAGGATTAGATTGACGATGTAAATATAGCCGAGAAGTAAGAAGTACTTCATTGCTGACGTTTTGGATAGTTCCAGTTATTGATGTCGCTGTGTCTCTTGTGTTTTCGAACGGTAAACTATACGATACGGTATACGGTATAATTTGATTTTATATGGATATCTATTTTTACAAATAATCATCGTCGATCTCAGGCACTTATTCGGTCACAATATAACAAAATAATACCGTATCATCCCATCGTGGCTAATCTGTTTTGTCGGGTACCGATATAGTATCTAAATTCTGAATGTATTTCATCATTATTCGAATGTACTCTTGTTATTATTATCAAGCGGTCGCGGCCGATCATCGCGTGGGTTGCGATGGATTATTATGATTATGTATGTAATTATACTTGCAAGACCGTATAATTCTTCTATATCCTATTATAACAACAATGTTTCATCCCTTAAAAACGGCTGTGGAATAAATCGTTACATTTAATGGTCATCAGTGTACAACGTAAAATCACCCGTGTACAATATACTGCATGGTATTGAACACATAGGAAAATAATAACCGTTGATAGAATATGTACTTATTTGTAACATAGGAAAAGGATGTGTTCGATTTCTTCCTCAGCGGTGGATCGTTTTCAGTTGGATTTAGAAATGTACGAGTTCCAAGTGCTGGAAAATCGTTGTAAATATTGGAAGTTCGCTAATAAACTGTTAAGCGGTGAAACAATAGCCAAACAGTAATGGTTGTAACAAGTTTTTTGTTGTTGTAAAAACCGTACAATATGTAACGCGTGAACCACTTTTGTTCGCACATACCCGGTGAAACGGATAGAAGTAATCGTGAGCGAACCAACGAGTTTCCCGTCATACCACACGTACATTCGTTATAATTAGGGCAGTGAAGTTATTGCATTAAAATATATTAAAAATTGCACTTATAAATTTAAAAATTGCATTGAAAAAATTGAAAAAATTTAATTGTAATCAATAAAATCAAATTTATTAATACATAATAATAAAAAAAATTAAATATGAATATTGCTTACATTATTGCATTGCACTACAAATAATTTTTTTAAGTTTTCAAAATCAAATGATCGTCTGTTGTCGCACAACAAATTTTTGTATCGAGAGAAACTTCTTTCTACGTCAGTAGTTGTTATTGGCGCGTACTTGAATTAGATGAGATAGACCAAAATTCGATAATCACTCTATAGAAATAATAAGAAGGTATTACAACAAATATAGAAAATTGTTCACTGCTACGTTTAGTTACTTTTATTTTATAAATTAAGTTATATTATCTTAGATGTAAACGAAAATTAAGAAAAACAGTTAGAATTGCGGTAAAATTAAAAAATCGCCAAAATTGCATTTATTGCAATATAATTTTTTTTTGTTTAAATTAAGAGTTTAGCGAAACATATTTTAAGCCCACTCAGCAATAAATATAAACATTTAGAAAAATCATGCAAATGCAACGACTTCACTGCCCTAGTCATAATAATGTATTGTTCGCTGAACACGCTGCTAGTAATGAAAACCGAATGGGAGTGTAACAGTCGCAATAAGATTATATGGTACCGCGTGGTGAAATTAGAGGTGAAAATTCGTCGCCGATAAACGGATACGCAGTGTACGACTGAGTATAGTCTCGAAATGAATGGCCAATATCATTATTTATGGATTGCGTTATTTACGTATACGGAGCACTGGAAAGTGCCAGTCACAGAATGTTGTACGCATTATCTTCACATGTTCCACGAGAACAAAACATTAGAACAAATTATGAACCGCGTTATCAATTTACATATTCTATATATATATATATACCTAACCTCCTACGACTAATTTGAAAACGCTTTCGGGATAATGTTTTCATCGAAAATGAATATTATATGAACATTTACAAAATACTTCATTATACATCAACAACGCGTACATAATGTAAAATGCATAAATATTAAATCTAAATAAAACTGGAGATAAACTCCGAAACGGGACGTATACTTTATAGAAATTACCGAAAAATAAACCCGTTTACTTGTTTTGTCTGCCGATTACATCTTTCCGGATATCCCCGTTGCACGCACGCCGACATTATCAGATGAACCCAAGTGTTTATTTTATTGAAATCTTATTATTTTTTTTTTTTAAATTAACAAAACAATTAGAAAGAAAATTCAAACAAATTTCAAAAAATGTAGAAAATAAATTCTTAGCACCAACAATTTTCTACAAATCAGGTTCATAAAAATTTGAATTCAAGACGGAAAAACGTTTTGCAATTTTGTTGTAGTGCACGGTTATATGACGGTTTATTTGAATACAAAAGAGAACAATAGTTATTGCATTTGTCAAATACATCTGAGACACTCTGTACATACTTTCCAATTTGCGTCGTACATAAAACATATTTTGAAGAACTTATTTTTAAAAAAAAATTAAGAAAAAAGCATTTAGACTTACAAAAAAAAAAATAAAAAAAAATACAACAATGCAACCTTTGGCGGAATCTAAAATGATGAAAAATATCCTGAAATCGATGTTTGAACACCAATATTGAACTATTTGTCATGTTGTCACAAAGGAAGTCAAAGTGTTCGTATTTTTCATTTGAAAACATACATTTAAATAATGAACTGAATCCTAGTTAGAAAGTGTAACAATTGTATTTATTCGTTGCAAATGATTACAGATTACTGTGATATTAATTAAACACTCGCTCGCACTCGACCACTTATTTCGTATATTATTTAGAAACAATTAGTGCGAGTCGTCGAAATATAAGATCCACAATTTCGCTATAAACGTCTGGCACATATGAACGGAAAATTGCTATTTGTTAAAAACACAAACACGCATAACTCAAATAAAACAATTGATACATTTTACCTGGAAAGCACCTATAGGGATGATTTTCGTTTATATAGTACTCTTCCGATCTGTAACAAAACGGTATTTGCTACGTACAGCGTTGAAATGTTTTTTACATTGTACGAAATTAACGAGATATTCGCTTCACGGTGACCCGGTAATAATGGTCTATTATAGCTAGAATGTTGAAAACCAGTATTTATATATTATTTCCAAAGTCTTCGTACGCACCAGCCGTACGAAAAAAAGGTGATTTAAAATGTATGGCAATATCCTGCGCGGCCCGAATAAAATGTCCATAAATATTTATAAGACTGACATGAGGAATTTTTTTCTAACCATAGAAAAACAATAATACGACATCTCCCGACAACATACACGTGCCGTCGGTCTTATCCCGCGCGTGTAGATGACCGCGTTCTCACGATTGATGACACGATTTGTTTTACCGCGTCTCGTCCGAATGCGGACAACCCGAAAATCGAATTGGAACACACGTAACAGCGTATCAACGAATTATTTTCAAAAAGAAGAGAGAAAAAAAAATCACCGGACCGTTATTACCATTATTACTCGGCGGCTCGTCTCTCAGGAGTTCGCGCGGGCTGCGGATTTCCTCGACGAAACAAAAAAATAAATAAATAGCGAGCAGCAGGTTTCCAGGCATGGTCGCCGTACGTTTATAACAATATGTTCCAGTTGATTGTTATTACAATATCAGTTTAATACGCACAAAATGTAATTTCAACGTTCTCCATTGCGCTCGCGGACCCGCGGTTAATATACGTATATGTACATTGTACACAGGTTTAACACAGCTAAACTCGCAATCGGTGTAGACATGCCCACGCACAACGATATATCTGTGCGCTTTGCATATGCTAATAATGTATCGTAACGACTTACGGCATCCGAGGTTTATAAGTATATTATTATTAATAATTCGATTCGTCTTTTCTGGTTTCCAGTGATAACAAACGGCCTTTCGTTACATCTCCCCTGACTCCTACACACACACACACACGTATTTGAAAATAAAGAACAATAAGCTAACGTGTACGAGTAGCATGTACGAGATGAATTATTGTAGGGGATGTGATATACCGATTTATATATATATGTACGTGACGCATGAAGTTCTTCGCGATAATTCAGCCATGAATGAAACACATCCCCGAAGTAATTAAAACGGGGCACCTTTGCGCCGGAAGAATCTTATTAATACTATAACTACACGCACTGACTTTGGCTTGATAAATATTCTGAAAGTATAAATAATAGAGTACAAATTATTGAAAACTAGGTTGTTACAATGTAACACACCAGTCAACACCAGTGCACAGTACTTTACACTAAGTGTATTATATTCTGTTATGATTTTATGATACGATACACACACAGTGCCGGATTAAACATTGGTGGGCCCCTAGGCAATTAAAATTTTGGGTCCCTACAAAATTATTTTTTACATACATCTTTAACTTTGCTACCCTATAGTTAAAATAAACAACTTTAATAATAACAAACTAATATTAATAAATAATTTCTAAATCAAGTTTCATTAATTTCTCTTGTTTTTTCTTCTTTTTTTCTGCACCACTTTGATACCTTTTCATCTTGGATTCTAATATTTTAGAAAAACAAAAGTTATATTTTATAGAAGCATACCTAGATTGAATAATACATAAAAAATGTATATTGCTTTCATTCATTACCGTCAAACCGGGTTACTTGGGACACTTCACTCTCTAGGTAGGTATTTATTATTAAGATTCGAAATGGGAAAATATGTTAAAAAAGTTGGTGGAAAACCGTATCAAAATTATTCGGTAGAAACTTTAAAAAAAGCCGTAATAGAATATAATTAAGGACAAAAAAAATAACTTTTCGGGACGCAGAGAAAAAGTACGGGATTTCAAAGTCTACTCTGCACAGAAAACCACTGATAATCGACAGTTTACTGTATATTATATAAAATAATAAAGCTAGTTACACTCGAGGCGTTATGAACGCGCGTGTGTAAAAACTAAAAACTTACCTTTCAAAGCACAAAAATTTAGCAATTTGACAGAATTCGATACGATACTTCTCTCAAGTGATAGATAACAAATAAAATGATTAAAGCTATATATTATCTATAATAGTACGTACAACGAATAATGATATAGCCATGTGGTCCATTAAAATCTATTTTTGATATTTATACAAATAACTACAATAAAGTACAGATAACGACGGTTATGTAATTATTTTCGTCACTGCCACCGTCGCCGTATATCAATATATGATAAATATTATCAAGTACTTATTTACCACGACGATAAAATCCACAAAATAATTGTATTTTTAATACTGCGTATAATACCTACAACTTAATTTTTATATTTCATATTGACTTTTGTTCCGTAATCTCGTAAATATGATACATTGATCCAGGTATTATTAAATAAAAAATAGTGTGGTTTTTCGTTTTCACGGGGCCCCTTAAATGAGTAAGGCCCCAAGGCGGGCGCCTACTCCGCCTAATGGGTAATCCGGCACTGTACACACATATTGATATGTTTACGGGACGTGCATTGTTTATCATTCGATACCGCGGTGACGTGTTTTTTTTTAAATGGAATAGAAAACGAACGATATAGTAGAAGCATAAATAGACTTTGTTGAAGAGTGAGGAAAACGGACATTTTCTCTCGCGAATAATATTTTTGTATACGAGTTTAAGTGTAATTCGTATCACACAGTATGGCGAACCAGTGTAAACAACAATCTTGACAGTTACAATGAAAACAAATTAATGATTGATAAACATTTATCGGCCAAAAATTATTGAGAAACATAGTTTAATAATAATCCATTTTCATAAAATTAAATTGCTCATAAATGTGACAGCGTAGACCGTTTTTTTAATAGGTAATGAACTTTTAACTCTTCCATAGTACAGGCATCAGATCGTATACAGTGTGGAGTTGCATTTAATTTTAGTTTATCACCCGATTTGAAGATACCTAGCTCGGGCTAGGTTAATATTTCGTATTTTTAAAACAATGAACAATATTCTAAAAGCCCGGTCTTTTAGACCGTGAAGCGTGTGCTCTAGGGTTGACCCGGGAATCAACTAATATACGAGAAAGGTCTCGGGAATCAACTCGCCTGTTGCGAAATCACGTCTACCGTTCCGTTTTCCATTTATAGAGTCGAATAACTTCCGAGAATAATTCGTATCGCGCAGGGATTTTTGTACATTGTACTAGTGTACCGTTACACGAATTAATAGCCACCAGCGCGGACGGGACGTGTTATAACGCTATCGTCTTCGGCAATGTACACCGGCTTCACTCGTCGCACACGTCATTACACATCGCTCATAACGCACCGCGTATATTATACCATATAACAATATTATACCGTTGACATAACACGATAATTTTCCTCCTTCGGGGCGTGCACGCGCGTGCGTCAATTCAAACGTAAAACCGAACGCAATCATACGCGTCACAAGGACTCGCGCTGAGCTTATAAACAATACGCACCACGGCCGTATGCGGCGATGTGCGCGAGTAATTTTTTCACGCGACAAACTTCAACAATAATGAGATAGAACAATGCGCATAAGCTCTATGAAATTACGGAGGGAAGAAGCAAAAACACTCGGCAGATACGGCAACAAATGAACGAGTCATATCTGTGCGCTGCGACGTACGTTTTTTATACGTTTCTACTCATTTAAAAAATGCTATAGATTTCTCGTGTTACCATCGTTCTCGGAATGCATTGGTTGCGTAAGATAGTTTTCAATTTTTTCTCTCGGTTCAAACATTTTTCCCGGCCAAAGTAGGTACGTACCAAACTACTCCTCATCCCCTGGTATACTATAAATTAATCACTGGAAATCAATTGAGTTACATTCAATCTCAAGTAGACTACATATTATGATGGACACGAAACTCGGTATTCAAAACCTTTATTGCATCTTTTGACTGATCGGACGCGTCGGACAAAAAATACGTCTAAATTAGTTAAAACAACAGATCGTAAGAATTTCTTATCTATTAAGAAAACGAACCGGAACAATGGAAAGGTTTAGCATATTTTTCAAGACGATAGTCGATAAGTAAATAATCGTATTATTTTTAATTGATCATATTTGGTAAAAAATAAATTCTTATAGAACTTTATAGAATAGTTATAATATTTATAACTTTTATCATTTCAGAGTTGTATTGTTTCTGACATAATACGTATCTTTTAATTACAATTATAAAATGTTTTGTCGGGTATTTGAAATACAATTAACAGTTTTTCAGAAGTATTAAAATTTGAAAGTTGATAAAATGTTACACTGTGCACAATAAAAAAACACGGCTTACAAAAACTGTATTCATAAATATTCCTTTGTGAGTTCTTAGAATTTCGAATACGTCCATTGTTGCAATAAACCAAGCTAAACTCCGAATAGTTTTTTTTTTTTTTCAAAAGAGACTGCTGTCAAATTACTAATAAAAATATTACGACTTTGGCTTGCGCTTAGAGGTGAACGGAGTGAGACGAGTGGCGGTTAGCTTAGTGCCAATATTTTATCCGTGTAAGCATAATATAATATTATATTCTTGTTGAAGTGAAATGTTTATCCTATGGTTTGTAATTGTATAGGGTTTTCTTTTCAATATATAATAAGGAAATATATTTTGGATTTATTAAATCCTCAGGTATCATGCATATAATATTATTGTATGCCATCCAAGAATTTCAATTTATCGTAATATCATAAAAACAAATAAATAAGGACGTGAGATAAAATATTACCATTATGTTTCGCATACAATGCATCGGTAATCTTGTAGCACTATTTACGTATTATAATGAACGAAATAGTAACGACTATGCCACGTAACCCCCACGAGTGAACTGACAACGGCACGAGCACCGGTATTGATATGATTAATAATTACTTTTGAAACAGGTGTCCGTTTCGTTAAGTTTTGTCGTAAGCCTAAACCCTTCTCCGCTACAGCACGCCGTATCAATAAGACGGACGCCGGACCCGTGGTCGCCGTCTGCGCCATAAAGTATAAAACATTCAAATCAATATAACCGTGTACAGTGTATACGTAATTACGTATAGTAGCACTGCGTAAGACTCGGTAGTTGCAGTCATTCTTGATAATATTCAGTCTCTCGTTGTTCTTATCTGATCTTCGACTCTTTTGACGATCGAAAAGTTGTCGACCGTCTGCAATCGGTTTATCAGCAATTTCGGTCCAGCACGTCCGCTCGCACACCTAACGAGATCGCACCTCACGCGGCACAGTTTTCCGGTCGGAACCTGATGTCGTGGTTGTGAACGGGTATTTGGGAATACATGGGTACACAAACATGGGTAAATATATATTAAAGCCCGTGTCTACCCGTGAATATTGTATATTAAATTGGAATTCAGACATACTTAAAATATCGATATTTATTGTGATATAATGATACGGGAAATTCCAATATTTATAAATTAATTATAAATTACTCTCAACGATATTGTGACATTCGGGTGTTTGAATACACGGGTGTTAGATACAAGGGTATATTTAAATGCACGGGTATTTTTGTTACACGGGCCTTAACCCCCCGTCTTAGGCGAAAGCACGAATACCCGTGTGGTTCATTACACGTGTAATCGTGACCTCTAGACTCGGAACTGTCGAAAAAGCCCGGTCTTAAGTGGCCAGTGTTGATTTTGAATGTGTCAAGTTGTAAATCGTTCGTGATTTCAACGTAACTTTCCAAAACCGATGGCAGTTACGATTGGCTGAATGACAAACTAAGTATTTTGATCCGTATACCGGGTCTACGATGAAGTGTCAACATTTGTTTTCTTTCCGTTTCTTCCACTCCAACGCTACTACCGTGTATCTTCCGAACCCAGAATCTCCTCCGCATCCAGATACCACTACCGTTTGAACCCTCGTAGTTTGACAACTCGTTAGTCACCTACTGTTTTCCGTCCTCACAGTTCGGGACAAAATCGAGACGGCTGTTCGCCTGTTTTCAACAATATTCCGGGAACAACTCGTGTTTGTCGCCCACTGTTTGTTGGTTAACAGTTTTTGGTGAAAGCGAGAGGTTTTCATTAAGAATACCCCCCACGCATAAGAACTGCTTATACATAGTGCCATCAAAAGACATAAATATATTAATGTTACGACCAATGAAGTCGACGATGTATATTTGATTAATTTTTAAAAAGATGAAAATAATATATCGTCGGCGTCGGTGGAAACGAAAACGATAATCGCTATTATTTTATTTACACATAACTGCGGCGTAATGGCATCGATAACGCGTCAAGGCTACGGGCCCTGTTCGAGATCGTACCACCCCCGCTATGCGGTATCGGTTCCCTCGGATATGGTTATTACCTCTACACCACGTAACCACGATCTTGTTAGTCACACGCCGCACAACCTATATATAATGATCGAACAACTCCCGTCGACTCTCTTCACGATGTCAATATGATTATTGATATTATACCGGTTAACCACGCGACACACGTTTTTGTCGTTAATTGTTGAACATTGTGTACAAATAACAACTACGTATGTGATGTGTAAAATATGTTTATTTACGTCGAACCTTTAATATAATAAACCGTATTTATATTATTCGCATAAGTGGTAACCGTGAAGAAGCTGATCTTGCGCGAAGTACATAGACGATTTGTGATTGCCACGAGGTTACCTATATGACATTTTACTTTTCAGATTTTTCGCCATCACGGTAAAGTACGAGTTTATATAAATTTTTTTTTTTTTTTAAACCACCCGAAGGCTATTTTTATTATAACGATCAATGATCTTTAACAATACATTTTATAGGTGTACATAAGTATTAAATATTAATGAATAAATATTTTAGTAAATATATACAAAAACATGTTTGGGATATCACTCCCAGTGGAGAGGTCCCGGCCTTAGTCTAATATTTCAAGTTATATGGTCTTCGGCGTTTGAGACGCCTTATGTCTTGAGAGTTATCAAGTATTTGAATTGCTGCTGGTTTGGTGTGTTGATCTAGCCTTGTCTCGTGTTTTCTGGCAAACTTGGGAGCATATATTAAAATGTTTGTTTTGAACCATATACGGTGTTAAAACGAAACGGAACACACTAACGTTCATCGTGAAATCGCAGCACGAATGTCACGTACGAAGATGAGTAACACGTTAACGGCGTTCGTCTTCCCCCTTATTGATTACCAAATAATCCCTAAGGGAAGGTCTGGACAAAAACTTAATGTTCTGTACACCTACGTACGGTACACATCGTTGTGAAATAATGCACAGCAGTGTGCGTCGTCCCGAACGTATCTAATGCCGAGCGTCGCGTGATGAACCCATGCTATGTGCATATTACGGAAGGGTCACCAGCCCGTGACGGGACCGGAGCACATGGAATTTATTCTCGAAAACGGACGAAATCCCTAGGTTGGGTGAGATACGGGGACGGGTATTTTAAACTTGAAATCAATATATTGATCTCGAAAAAATGATTCTGAGAGAAAGAGATAGGGTGGACCTGAAGTTTATACCATAATATCACGTACCACCTAATGAAAATTCGTCGAAATACAAAATCTCGCTGAAATGTTGGTTTTTTAGAGCTTATAAAAGTTGTTTTGTTCATTTTTTCTATTAATCTTATAAGAAATCTCGTATTTATGAAATATAAACAAGTCGATTATCGATCTCGATTGATTTTTTCTCTATTTTTCTCAATCATTCGGAAAACTATTGAGAAATTTAAAAAATGAACTCTTCAAAAAACAAACAAGATGACATTTTCTGTCAGAAAAGTGCCAAGTTTCTATATAACGGAACACTCTTTCTGGTCGAAACCGTGTACATGAACACAACAAAAACGCACATCGTATCACCCAGAATCTTTAACTAGGGGAATTAAGGAAATTACAAAAATCAAGAAGCTACACTATAGAGATTTATTTGGTTTTTTTTATTTAAGAGCTTTCAGTAAAAACAACTGTACATTTTGAAAGTAAGGACTACAATATTGCTGGTATTTAATTAAATTAATTTTTCTTTCATTGTATATAATTTTGTTTTTAACTAAAAATGTGTAGGTTCGGCTATTTAGACATTCACATGGGATAACAATTAAAATTGCTAATCTCAAGTTGGCAACACTTCGTTAAAGACAATTGTCGTTTTGCTACGATAAACATGTTGGGAAAAATAATCTGAAATTCGTCAAAATGTTACATTGGCCTTTCTCGCACCGATCCACGGGTATATAACGCTTATGTATAATATATAAATATGTTAAAAAAAAATTATTACATAGTCTCTAATGCTGTTTTTACTGTACGTTTTTAATTGATACGCCATGACTAGACGGCGTCGAATCTTTTTGAGACCAAATGAAATATCCGTGATGAATCCGATTGATGTGCTGTGCCCATTTTTTTTTTTAATGAGAGGCTCGACTTTATCATAACGTTTCGTTATAATAATACGCAACTCCTATCAGTTTCCGAGAAAAAACAAATGACTTTACGGATTACGGATAAATTATTTTTCGCAATTATTTTAGTGTTATTATTCATAATTATTTATTTTGCGATTTTATTGTAGTACACATTATGCATACACTCGCCCGTCGACGTTTCCAGGGAGAAAATAATAACGGTGTGAATTAACTATGGCGATAAAGGCCTCGAAACAAAATTGGAGCCATTCTACATATTATTGATAGGGTTAAAATTTACATTTTTATCTATATTTGTATTGAACCTATACTCGTAAGTACGTGTTCTCGTGATACCGTTAATAATACACAGTTGATACTTTATTAATTACAGCGACTAGTATTTTCTCAGAATGCAAACGTATTTAAAAATAAAATAAAAATGTTTCACAACAAAAATCAAGATTTTAATCGAATTGTTGTAAGAAAAAAAAACAAAAATTAATTGTGATCATATTATTGTATAAACGCTCTTTTTTCTCTTCCGGATCATCCGATTATTACTATTTACTGAAAGAATCACTCGGGAAAAACTGATATTATTGCACTAACATGTGCGTTATACACATTTAAGTATATAAGCAGGTTTCATAGTCATTTATTCAAGAAATACAAAATGTATAAAATACAATGAAATACATGTCCGGATATTTGATCCAACACCATTAAACTCCACCTAAATACATAAGGTTTAAAATAATATATTTTAATTTTTTGATTCGAAAAAGAACATTTTTCTAATTTTTACTGACTAGCTAAGAATGATGCAGCCTTCGGCGACGGCGCGCGGCGTAGGAAAAATAATGTTCTCGAAGATTTATATTAAAAACTGCTATAATACTTGATACGCGTACAGCCATTACACCGTTCGGTTTCGAGGGAGCACTTAGCGATTTGATGAACAATAGCATTATAGACAGTGCATACCGAAAAAGTTTTCGCGAGCATTGGCCCGTCGCTTGCAAATTTAATTACACCTGCCGCACATAACTCCAACACGGCCATTTTAGCGGACCACTCTCATCAACTAACGGCTCGTTGACGAGAAAAACCTTTTAAAAAATATTTCGCAAGAGATGCGCGTTCGACCTCGGCTTGACGACGCGTTTTTAAAACCGTCCGCGTATTATCTTACAGTCCATCGTCACCCGATACCTACGTAGGTGCCGAATAAAACGTTCTCGCGTAAACTTATTGTAACAATCGTTACTACTATATATATATATTAATTTTAGTATTACTATTATAGAAACATAATATAAGCTGACTATACATTAAGTTCGCCCCCCCCACTCACAGTTAATATTGTAAGGCCTATGGTCGACAATCGGTAAGTGAACGCCAGTTCTCCGCGATTACCATCACGCTAACTTGAACTCCGTGTAACTACGAAACAGCCATATGATTGTTAAGTATGTCAGTAAGTCTTAATAAGCCATTATAGATTAATAATTATCTTTACCAATACGCATTTATTTGTAATATTAAGATCCTATAAACCAGGGTTGGCGAACCTTTTTTGGGTCAAATGCCAAAATTTAAAATCAAGTTTTTTGAAATATGTTCGCGCGCCCAAAAAAAAATTAATTTTACTAGGTAAGATGAAAAGAAAAAGCATGCAATAATTTACACACATTTTATTAGGTACAAATTTATTTGTAAACTTTTATTTCGTTTATTAATGTGATTTCCGTGGTTGTTTTTTAAAAGATAACATTTTAATATCTGGAGTATAGTTAGTAGTTTACAGTGAAACACAAGCATCACTAGTTTCATCGATTAATGTATTTCTCTGCTTCGTTTTTATTAAATTCACTATGGAGAATAAACTTTCATAAGCATAAGTTGACGAAAAAATTTATAGGATAGATTGAGCCACTTTTTTTAATGTATTAAATGTGTTTGGAAGCGAGTTCCAGACTGTAAGAATTTCAGTATTTGCATTTTTTTACCAATTTTTCGGTTTTCTTGATGACTTTATTTTCAATATTAGAATTCATACTTAGTATTCTCTCTTTAATATTAGATTAGTAAATTTGGTGTGCCACTGAAATTTGGTCAACGTGCCACTTCTAACACGCGTGCCATAGGTTCGCCACCCCTGCTATAAACCATTTATGCTCCAGAGCTACGGTTAATTATATTCAAAAGGACTGCGTACGAGTTGATTCCCGGGTACCTGTTTACCTGCACCGACACCGTTAGGTTGATTCCCGGGTTATTAGAGGGTACGTACGAGTTGATTCCCTATTGTTGTATATCAATTGTCAATAGATTATTATATTTCTCCAGAAGCTAATTTTCCACCCAGTATATGGGCTCAATTCTCAACTGCTTTAAATAGAACTACGAATAGTTGTGAGAGTTTTCATTCTAAGCTCAACAGTTGTTTCTGTAGTGGGCACCCAAATATTTTTGTATTTATAAATGAGCTGTTAGAAGTACAATCAGAAACGTATATTAAATGCCAAAGTAATGGAACTAAGAAATCTAAAAAACAACAAGAAAAACAAATTTTTTTAAGAGAAGAGATGTCACGGTATACTGGTAATATCATTACCAGATATCAATTTATAAAAACAATGTGTTACAAATTTTTACCAAATTACTAAATTTTTTTATATTTTTTTTACCTAGTTACTTCTAAATGTTTTTAATAATAATAAATATAATATAATTCAATAAATAATTAATAAATAAAAATTGAATGATTTTCAAAATATGAAAAAAATAAAAAAACAACATTTTTGAGAAACTTGTCAGCCAACCTCCTCGTGGTGTTTCTTGGGTTATGCTAATAGGCTGTATTTTTTACTAAATATTGAATAAAATATCTAATGAACTGGGAGTCAACTCGTACGTACCACTTAATGACCCGGGAATCAACTAATATACGAGAAAGGTCTCGGGAATCAACTCACCTATTGCGAGCACAATATTTCCCGACCCGGTGACGTCAGTGTCTCGCGTAGCAGGTACCCATCGGGCGCGTCCTGTGAAATATCGCACGGGGTCGCGGTACAGTCGTATTGTTGCAGTCCGCGGGTGTTCGGCAGAACGAGACGGGAAAAATCTTAAGACGTTTTCGGTGTACGCGAAATGGCGACGGCAACGCGTACCGCGAACGGTTCCCGAATGATTGATTGGCACCGGGGCACCGACTGTTGTCATTAATCTTTATGTATTCAACGTTTTCAATACTAACCCGGCGCGGAATACAAAACGTGTCTGGTATGATAAAAAATATCCAAGTGGATCACGCCGCCGCCCCATTCCACGAAAGAAGAGTAAAAAATGCGCAAAGTATATTATACCGTTCCGGTGGCTTTGTAGCACGCACGACTTGTGCTTAAATTATTAGTGTGATTATATTCCGTTTCGGTTTTCCCTTGTTTTTTTTTTCGCGTGGTTTTTTGACCGTGTTTCGATTGTATTCGCTTCGAAAATCATAAACTTTCAACGCATAACAAACAGCATATTGTTGCTAAGTTTTTTTTTTTTCTTTTTCAAACAACTAAAAATGTAAAATTGGGAAAGCTTAACATTGTAACGAACAAAAACACGAGAGTTATGGAAATGTTATGTGTGCACAACTGCTCGGTTATGTTCTTGACAATAATTATTAGAAATTCTTAATCAAATATACTCTTTGGGACGTATACGTTTTGAATATAATATTAGATACGAAAACTGTCAAAAGCACTTCTGAGGAGAAAAATTACTCCAAATTAAAGTACGTTTAACTTTTTCTAATTTAATTAAAAACTGTGTTATTTTTTTGAAACTCGAACAAATAATATTATGTGATGAACACGCGAACAGTCACAAAATATACCGCAGATAAATTGACACTGGACTGTCATAATAAGACAATATGCCAAATGACATCTGTTTAACATTTATTTAATTATGTAATACGGAACAATAGCCGTAACGCTCATTCTATACAGCAGTCGTTAAAAATGTTAAAATAATCTAAAGCTTAAAATACAATTAAAGCAACGCTTTTTTTTCTGTAACGGCCTTACTTTAAGACTATGAATTAGAAGAATAATTCAAAAATATTTTGTTTTATCCAAACGTATGGAATTCACGAAACGGAAAGTATATGTTTCATATATTTCCAATACAACGATAACCATACATAAAAATACAAATTATGATGCATAAGTTCAATGATATCATCTTCAGGACATAATCTCACGGAATGGTTTAAACATTAATAAAACATAAGACGTACGATTTGTATATTATGATACTCCTCGTAACTTTACAAAAACTTTACCAAACAAGTGTACATTGTAAAAATGATCGAAAACGGTCGGTGCACTCGCCTACGCGGATACATGTGTTGCTCAAAAAGTTGTTCCACGTGCTACATGGATCAGATTTCGACGGAGGTCTACCTACTGAACTATCAGTGACTGGTTCAATTTAAAACTATTGTGTGACAAGGATAATATTTTTCTTAGAAGGCCGAAATATTTTGTTGCAACTAGGATAAAAACATGTCACGAGGCGTAGAGCTGCCGTGGAAAAATATTAAAAACTATCAATGAAATTAAATCGTTTCCGCTGAAGCCGTGTGTGTGTGCTCGTGATGATTTGGTACTGTCCAGATGATTGTATTCGATATGAATACGATATCGAATGATATGAATCGTGAGCTCAATATACGTTTCGAAATTAAATTAATTTTCTCGGTTAGTTAAAAATTAATTACATTTTTCTTACGAGATAAAAATGGAGTTGTGGTGTATCAAGTCATTCATTCAGTTTTCACTGATACGATCTATAATTACTTAACATCGAGAGATTCGACATTCTTCCGAGATGGGTTTTCGACAAACTTATACGTGTACGTCGCTCCTTTGAAAATCAATATAGCGGGTTCATGAATTTCGACAACGGCCTATATAATTCCTTACGGTTTTGCCAAAACTGTGTACGTGACACTATCTGATACAATTGCATCGGTATGCGCGCAGCGCTAGTCATTGACTCTCAAAACACAAATAATATTTGTGTTTCGGGAAACTGTACGTTTTTTATACGTAATATTCATATTAAGAACGTCTTGAATAATAATTTGTTCTACGATAAATTCTACACGTCATCTCGACCGCATTACCTCGTATTGTGTAGCGTATACTTTCAAATAATACAATTTTAAACATCCCATTTTTATTAAAAATTCCATCCTTTTTAGGCTTTGAGCTAGTAATACGAGAATACGTACTTGTATTAAGTCCTTGCATAATATACTTTATGTAATATGATTGGAGATGAGAAAAAACCCGCCAACATTTTCTGCGACCAGAGTGCTGAATCCGAACGCAGAGAAACGACTATTATTCCCTTGTTGACACATATAGGTTTAATGACGTCGTGTTGCTATTTTATTTCGCGCTACGCCGCGGTACTCGAAAATATTTAGTACTATTCAACGTTTGAATAGGGTAAACAACGGAGTAAAAGCAAAAACGCAAAAATATGGACTAAAATTCGAGTCAGTCCCTTCCTAACTCGATGACATGGAAATTAAAGTTTGATATACGTTTAATGTAGAAGAGGTACCTACTAATTATCATACTATGTCCCCCAACGCCCCGGCACGTCGCACCCGTTTCGAGTACTAATCGTATTGAGTGGCACACGAACGTATTTTTTCATTGAATACCGAAAAAAAAAAAACAACTTTTGTCGATTATTTATAAAAACATAAATAAAAACGCTATATTTACATTTTATTCTTTGATCGGTACAAAATTATCGAGTGTATTATAAATAAATAATAATAAAACAATATTATTTAATTGCCATCAAAGGTTGTAGAAACCTCGTAATACTACTTAATTAGATAATGTTATTATGTTGTACCAAAACGGGTTAAAGTAAAAATAAAAACACTGTAAATACAATCTGATTTGCCATAATAGTATTAGCAAAATAAATGTATATAAACATATGAATGACCATGGTTAAAATCAGTAAATTAAGAGAACGAACCAATATAACGATTAAAAATAAAATTATAGTACCACTTGATTATAATATTATAGTTGAAAAACTCGAATATATATTAGTACACATTGATTTGTGAAAGTAAAAAAAAAGCAAGACACGCATAAAGCCTATAGGTTATGATCCGAAGATTATATAAAACATATTAACATCAATATTATTATGTTATACATTATATGTATGCGAAAGAAATACGAATTATGTACATGAGCAGTCAGAGAGTCTGGGAATCGCGATGATGTGCCGATGAAAAACTCGCTAAGCCATGATGATAACATTTGCAGCATGAAAAGTTCAAAAGATCTACAATCTACATCGTTTATGTGTGATCACCGGTGTGTTCTCGGATGTTCCAAAGAAACGACACGGGTGCGTATAATAGAAGGACATATTTTTTGTTCCCTGCGCTTTTCTTTTCAACTTTTCGCACTTAGTAAATTGGGCGTACGGCGAGAGTCGGAGGGTCGCAAGATCTATCTCGTTAAAAATCGCTGACTCTGTGTAACCATAAAAACCATAATGTAGCGAGACATCTCGATAAGTGTTCCCGACGAAGAGCATAACATATAGCTTCACCTGTTGGCGGCGTATGGCGGTAAAACAAACAAATGAAACATGTGAACAGTACCATGTGGTATAGACGGCAAACGCCCAAGTTCGGTACTAAACTAGCGCGTCTTAACCAATTTTTAATGAAACATATTATGTTCTTTTGGTCTTTTTATTGAATCCGAGAACATAATATAGTTGATGTACAGAATAATGCATGTGACGAAGCTATACTTACTACAGTACATATGTTACTTTATAGTCTTAACCAGTAGTACATCGATATGCGGTTCCAAAGTTTCTTAGTGGGTAGTGACGTATAGCCAAGGCTCAAAGCATGATGACGCAAATTAACTCAGTCCCCAACCTCTCACAGCGCTTTAAAAACGTCCGCTTTATAACAGTTTTCCGATAAGTTCAATGAAATGCTTTATGGTTTGATCGAAATAACCGACTATATTATAAACTAGGTACTAATCAGTTGTACATCCGTGGTAAAATGTTTAAATTAAATTGTTTTATTTTATGATCATGAACTACTCGTACACCAGGTCTCAGCAGAGTGACAGTGTCTTACAAACAATAATAATTAATACTCATACTAAATATTATCACTATACAACGCCGTATTGAATACAATTCATAATATGTATACAGTCGAACTTGGTTAACTCAAAGTGCTTCGAGTCACTACAGTTATAGCGCATACTATTATAGCTATTATACAGGCCTCGAACGAGCAGACGACTAATACGTGTGTAGTATGAACTATATGTTTGTTACGTTGATTGGAGTTTTTTTTTTAAATTATTTTTATCTTCGGCAACTATAAGCTGTGGCGTAGGAACGGTTGATTTTTGGTGCATGAATGTCTTCATGGGAAACGGCTTCATCGCTAAATACCCGGGCGGTCACCCATCCTGGAGCTAGCGACGCTGATCAGTGACTGCGGCCCAACCGCTGCGCCAGACCGCGCCCCGTCGATTGAAGTTTTAATACATAGGAATCAACGGTACCTACACATCTCTCATTTTTAAATACATTGCAATGCCGTAGTGCAATACTCGTACCTTATCTATAGGCACGCCACTAAACATACCACACTGCAACGGTGTGATAAAATGCATAAGCGAAAACCCGAAACCAGTTTTGTAAACATATCATACTCACCCTGTAGGCGCAATACAGTACTTTAGATTCATAAAGTTTTTCGACTGTAAACAGCGTGCTTCCCACACACACGTGATACGCCGTGTTAAAACGTTTGTGCGAACGCGTGCGCTGTAAATTGCTTTAAATTTTAATTCTAAATATTATTTCGATTAGTTTTACAATAAATTATTAGCGGAACGACTAATTAACATTCGAATTGTTACGTGTTTAAAAGTTCCGTTCGTGCGCGGATACCTGATCTGAATATTATACTCGTCACGGTGTTTTACACGCCGTAGTATTTACGTAACGATGTATATTTATTTCGTCGTTTGCCCGGTGATTATTCGAATAATGTTAATCCACAGCAGCAGCAGCACCGCGGGAATCTGTCAAATCTTTATTTAACAACACCTTTCAGCTAACTTACCGTCCCGTATCCTTTGTTCGTCTGTGTAACAACTACGCAACAGGGATCAAAGGTTATATCGTGATTCATCAATTATCCCATCCTAACTCAATTTACACGGTCTGCGGTCATATGATGCGTATATTCTACCCGAATTCGTAATAAGTGACTTGCGCGTTATCGTTATTTTCAGCGCAACCAACGTAAGCCTCCTTAAAATGTAAAAGCGCATGCTCGTCCATCCTCTCCATTAGGTATGGCCAGGATACTTCAAAAAAAAATAATAATATCCAGATACTAAATACTACGAGTAGGTCCATTTCATTCTGTTGATAAAAAATCGAGTGTTTAACAATTTCAAAAAATGTACAAGACATTTTTTTTTCAAATTATAATTAAAATGTGTTTTATACTTCAATGTTATTTATTTCCAACAAAAATCACATGATTGCTAAACAATAAACTATCCAATAACACTAAAAATTAACTGTTAACACAACCAAATACCTGTGGAAGTGTAAAACGCATAGTCCATGTAGACTATACACATTACCTATACCTATACACCTTTATCTCGTTCAAGATAATATGTTTTTTTTTCTTTGTTCTAATTTCAACAAAAAATGTTGCTGTAAATTTTTAAAATTGTTATATAAAACATGTTTTCAATTAATTTTGTGCTGTTATCAGTCAACAATGGAAATTGCCTAAGGTAAATTAAAAAATAACTTATTATTTCGTATAATAATTAAAGTATTTTTATTTTTATCAATTGTACCTTTACGTAAACAAAATAAAAAATATACAAGTTAGGTACTCAGCAACAAACAAATATCTAGATACTAGATAGAAGATACGGGCGGTACTCTTTTCGCCCAAATACGATTTTATCTTTTCGTCCAACTCTTTAAAAACGTTATTTTCTTTTCGCCAAAGAACATAATTAATCTTTTAGCACACGTTTTCGTATTCAAAACTTTGAGAAGCATTAATTATGAGTTATAGGTCCTTTATATACACATCGAGTCACACTATAAGGTAAGTGTGCTATACTTAATAGTTATACGATGGGAATACTTTCAAGCTTTAAGACGATGTATTCAAGGGCGTTTTTCGATTTTAGCAGTTTATTTATATGATTATTTTGTAGAGACGTTAAAGTAAATAGTGGCACTTTTAGAAAGTAAACGAGTAGATAGTTCAGTACTCTATGATGATTTTAAATATAATTTTGAATAGACCAGTAAATGAAAAAACGGTTCTACTCATTGGAGATATGTTACGAGAAAATGTAATGCATTTGTACTTTAGAAGACTAATTTCGAAGACAAGTCAATTAAATTAAGTGTTTCCCCAAAGTCTTGGTTATGAAAACGTAGGCAAAAAGAGTAACAATATTCTTGGTCGAACAGAGTCAAAGGTCAAATTTGGGCCAAAAAGGTCATGCATCTACGATACTGCCCATATCTGGGGACGTGTGTTCTCTCAATGGAATAAATATTTTAATACGATACGTTTTTCGCGCATAATACTACTGGTAATAATGATCGCAGTGGTTACCAAAACCGGGTAGTATAATCGATTCGTCATAGAACGAGTGAAATGCAATATTCGCCGCGGCATTTCCCATTAGCGTTTGAACACAGGACGTAAACTATAATATTAATTTATCGGCTGCACGCGTCACGTTTTAAAAACAGGTTGCGGTACAGCTACACGAAGAGATAAATCTGCTCAGGGCCAGTCCGAGTCGTAAAAGGGATTACGGTACAGTTTTAAAACGCATTCGATGTTCGCAGTATAAAGTATATAGCAATGGGAATATGACGTACGCGCTGTACGTTATTTTAATACGGTTATTGACGGTTATTACTGTTATGTAAGAGGTTCGCATAAACAAAGTTTATGGATTGTTTTTCCCGTTGTTTCCCTCGCGTCCGCAATCCGTCTCGCTAAAACATTATAATAGCGTTATCGGCGTACGTCTAGGGTACGTTTTTTAAAAACGATAAATCTAATTACTAACCATTTCGTTTTCAGATGCATACGAAACATAATAATATATGTCTGTTATGTATTATATTCGCACGTTCTTTCTGTTACGATCGGCTTGAACTAGTTATCTCATAGGGAATAATAGAACGACACTATACACGTACCATCACCAACGTATGAGATTTAACGACAACAATGACATTATTACTGGACATTATCACCCGGATTTTCCAACTTACGGTTCACAAAAATGATTCGATACATTTTACCATGTAGACACAGACTGGACTGCGAAAGGATAGTTTATACGTATTATCGATACTCACGCGCGTGCTTAAATTGTATTAATAAAAAGGGCAAAGTTCAGGTGAGACTCAAGGTCGGGCGAGATACAGAAATATCGGTTAATTACTGTACTCATCTGTTAAACTGGAAATTAATGTAGCATTGCTCTTTCTGAGTGAAAGAGGTCGGATGCATCAATTGACATTTCTAAAGATAGTTGATGAAGAACTAAATTTCTTATGAATCCAATTAAGTTGAACTTTTTCTGTTCTAACTGTTGATAAAAAGTACATGCTATGTAGGTAGCTGACGTGGTTTTTATTTCTAATTCGCTGTAATACTATGGTAGAATACTCTTGGTTAATAATTATTATCATCCACCTCGGGTGTGTTATTTTGCTATCAACTGAACAATTGTACACAATCAAAAGAGTACCAGGTTCCTATGCAAAGGAGTAATGTTTCTGGTCGAATTCGTGTACACCGACACCAAAAAAAAACCCCCGAATCACGATAAAACCAATACGTTCCTGGTTTCACTCAGAGTCTAAAATGTTTACCCACGTATGCAGCGATATATCAAGGATTTATTTACTTAAAAATTTAAACGCAGTTCCGTATCGCTAACTTATTCGACCCGGTACGCGTGTTTTGATCGATTACAACGTTATATTATTATTTTGTTCCTTCAATACCGTTCACAATACACGATAATAGTGGCCGGGTCGTTGTTATTCTGTTTGGATGTTCCGTTGTTCTAATCCTATTATATAAATACATAAAAGACCGGATTCTCGTGTATATTGTAAGGGTTTATCAAAATATCAAAACATTCATTATGTATGCTGGAAAATCTGTTAATTCCATACTTTTAAATAAATATTGATGATTTTTTTTTCATGCAAACTTACGACACCGGCGAAAATATATTATTATGATGTATGCGCATAATTATGTAATATTAAAATCCAACATGGCATTATCGATCATTAATTCATAAAATCGTGTTTGATTCCAGCGATACATACGTAACAACTAAATATAAGGGCTGCGAATTTTCAACACTTTTCGACAACGTAGTGTTATCCGCAAGGTTACGAATTTTAAAAGAAGAAAAAATACATAGAACGTATACGGTATTATTTTTCGCACACGATAAATAGTTAAAATCTTATTTATTTTTCTCGTTCTGATCTTTCGAAACGGGTGATGATTTTAAACACCAAAAAGCATGTATTGTTTAAAACTATTTTCATGTAGGACGCAATTCTCGTATAAACTTATCGTTTTAAATTTTACCAGTATGGTAAATTTACAAAAAACATTATTTGTTATGTAAAGTTTTTTTAACCATTTCAAATGTCCAATGATCAGTGACCATTGAATATCAGTAAGTTCTTATAGATTATAAATTAATTTTGTATTTCATCTTAACATAATTATATACATATTGACATATTTCATAAAAGGATACCTACAACTTATACCTTACATTAAACAGCACTCATAACTTATAAGTAATCACGCTGAATTGGCCAATGAAAAGGTGTATTTGGCATTTACTATTTAGTATTCCTGTAGTATTCATATAATAAAATGCCTAATACATTCGTTCTGAATACGAATGTTTGGACTTTGCCAGTATAGATCGTTCAGTAATTATTACAGTAAAGTATAAATAGGTAACAAAATGGCTAGTATTTTATTTTATTTGAAAAATGTGTCTGTTCCGAAATATCGTCGGGAACTTCACCCCGCGCCCGATGTGCCACTCATCGTAGTCAACCAAAACGTTATTTTGGGAAACGGTTCATTTTACTCGTACGTGTTGTGTGTAACACACAGGGCTGTGGAGAGAAATTAAGGGCCCAGGGACAAATTAATTCGGGCTCCTCATAATTTAATTTATCTCACTTCTAATAATCGCATCACACTGCGTCGTTACTCGTTCTTTTAAAATATGTAAAGGAAAAATAATATTAGTTAGAGGTATATAAGAAATTAAAAAGCAAAAATCATATTGTTACTAACACTATTTTGCACCCGATGGCATAATTGTTGGCTTTTTAAATTTTCACCCAGTGATTTAGTTATGCCTTGATTAACATATGAAACTTTGAACCTTTTTTTCACCCCTTTAAAATCAAAATTTCGAAAAATCCTTTCTTAGCGGATGCTTACGCCATAATACCTATCTGTATGCCAAATTTCAGTCCAATCCGCCCAATGCTTTGAGCTGTGCGTTGATAGATCAGCCAATCAGCTTACAGTTTTATATATACAAATATATATATATATATATTATATATACAGATATATATATATATTATATATACAGATATATATATATTATATATACGAGTATATATTTGAATTATATAACAGGTAGTGTATCAGTTCACTTACTTGCAGACAAGTAGACGGACGACGATAATTAATATCGTGTTATAGATTATTGTGCAATAACGAAATAACGAAATCAAAAATAGTGCTGGTCTTTTTATTAATTCATGGAATAGCGGTCATCATCAAAAACGTATGGCAACGCATGTCGATGTGCAACTACACAGAAAACTAAATATATCAAAAAACTATTATTATAAATTTAATAATACATTTTTCGATTTTTTACTTTTAAATACTTTTAAAATTTTAAGTAAAATTATGAATTAAAACTAAAAAAAAATGTTTATATTAATATAATATTTCAGTAAAATATAAGACCTTATTGCTTTGGCTGAGCCCCTATTTGAGAAATGGGCCCCAGGGCCTAAGCCCCGGCTGCCCTCCCCTCTCGTCGGGACTGGTAACACAAATGCATGTGATAATGTATCCGTGTGTATCGTGGTGAGGTTACTCTAACATATTTTTTGATTATTTTAATAAAAGTAAACAGAAATAATTCCGAAGGAAACCACAAGTGTATTGGTATAATCATGATATGTTTGTTTTTTTTGTGATTGTGCACGAGAATTCAAACTGAAGGATTGATAAAAATTTGGTACTTTTTCGAAAATAAATTTCGTCTTATCGGTACTTTTGGGAGGTCGTCATTTTTTATGGTTTCTCAACAGCTCCCCAAAGTCTTAAGAAAGAAAATGCACGAACACTTTTACCGAGATCGAGAATCGAACCTCAAATATAGATATGATATAACCTTATAGAAACTCAAAACATACATAATATATTATCGATATTAGCATTTAATAGAAATATCTTAATTGTTGAAGCATTAATGTGCACGAGATATATTAAAATGACAAAATGACAAAATGTTTTTCCAAAACCTAAATTTTCCGATAAAAGTCCTTTTTGAGGATAATAATAATTTTAAATTTATAAAAATTTACTTACCTATAAAAGTATTTTTTTCATCAAAATGTAAACATTAAAAGGTCAACGTAATTTGGTGAATACAAAATTTAATTCTACTACTATATCAATTATCTTTAAAAATTAAGACTGATGCAAACACTCGTCCTCTCTCACTGAGAATCTTATTTTTCGAGAGCAATGGTACATACGTTTTAAGTTTAAAAGAAAAATACAGCAATCATTCCATCTCTGTATCTCGTGGAGTGTCGTCCTAGGAATTTCGTCTTTTTTTTGTTTGTTATAACCAAATATTTTACTTTTACAACAGTCAACTCTAGATTTCAATTTGTTTTGTTAGTGAAATAATTAAATATAAACATAAAACTTACAAGAACGTCCAGTTAAAATACTAGAGTTTTTGTGAACACTACAATAAAATCCCTAAAAAAAAAAAAATTGATTTTACATAGTTTTCCTTAATAATTTAGTAAATTTACAGGTAGATTGTATAGGGAATTACGAAAAAAACCATTAACGTAAAGTTCCCATAAACTATTCTAGCACAATAATTACAAAGCATTACAACTGTTTGAGCATTTTTCTTTTGGGGATTCAGGAATTTCGAGCACTCCGATGACCTGCAATAGTATGAGGTATTATTGCAATAGTGAAAAACGATTTTTAAACAGTTTCGTAAATAATGCACCGATCGACTCAAGAAAATGTTTATATTACAATAAATTAGTATGCACGACGACGATAATTATTGTTGACATCTCTCGTGTCTATTATTCTGAGTGGTTACATAACAACGGATGTTTTTCCATGACAATACGTGTATTAATAACAAGTACTTTGATGCATTTACGTACGCGAGTAGGTACAAGCATATTATAACTAAGCAGAACGTGCATACATTACACGAAACACTTGATTTTAAGGTCCTATCACACGCGTACGATAAACGCATTGTTTTGCATCGTTTTAAAAACAATCGCGACGCGTGCAGTCGAATAACACTTGAGAGTCGGTGGGGGCGGGGGTTATGTTAATTTTATACATGTATCATAACGTACATCGATAAATTCGTGACTACTTTACGCTGAACATTTAGTAATTAATATAGGGTGACCGTAAAAATAAAATAAAAATACGGGACATTTCAAAAAACAAAATAATCTGATGAATAATTGTTTTGATACATAGTAGATACATGCAAACAATTTTATTTTTATATTAATGGTGAACTAGTTAAGAATTATTATTATACATGTTTTATATAATTTGCCTAACTAAATATAATAATATAATTCATATAATTAATCATTAATAGCTTCGATATCGATTCGGTCAATCTCAGCATAACGGTCATTGGCAATAGCGGAGTACATATAATTTGATTACAATTATTATTATTTTACGAAAACTCAACGTTAAGTATGCATGTACAATGTACATAATATACACTAATTACGCACACACTTAGTTCTTTTGAGGCAAAAACAAAAAAAAAAAACCACCTGAAAATGAAATGGTAATTTGAAAACTCTATAAAAACTTATAATTAACACTCAAAGGAATAACTGTTGATGACGAGAGTGCATTGCAAATTCGGAGTAAAAATACGCGTACGTTGAAAAAGTACTCGGCATATTCGTAATGATTATTATGACACGGTACTATTGAAAGTGGAACCAGAACGAACTTAGAATTAAGATTTGTAGTAAAGATAGTAACACGAATTTATGGTTATAACAGTATGTAATATAATAATTATGGTTTAAATGTAACGTACAACTGGACATCATCAGGGACTGTACACACAGTTTGACGTACTGAATGAGAGTAAGAGTATATAATAAGATGGTTCTATTTATGTTGTGCTTTTGACGTCTCATAAACTATTATGTACATCCGTAAAGAAATCGAAAGGAACGCCCTGACCTCATCACTAAGAAAAATAGTGAAATAAGATACACACGTTCTTATAATTGCTTGTTTTATCGCCTGTTTGTGCATTATGCTTCCAGCTACCTCTGAAACATTGGTATTAGAGCTCGGAAAATGGACCAAGCCCATGCTAATTGATTTTATTATAAATAAAACACTTCCCTCGGGTGTAAAGGTAAGCGATAGTCTATTGTCACACCTCAATACCAACACTTTAGAGCCTTAATCAACGGACACTACTGCTAATGTTGCCACTATATTACAGTCAGTCGTAATAGAGCTAAAAAACATTACCGAAAGTAATCGGTTGCTTAACGTTAAATTGAATAGTATTACAGACCCTAATTCTAATGCAATGTCTCCCCGTGATACATTTTGTCAAGCAGTGAAACACGTATCTACAATTTCGGCAGTTCCAGCTTCAACACGTGTCCAGGCATCTGACCGACCTAAGTTTATTGTTGGTTCTGGTATTATTACCTCCTCTGCCTTATCTGTTGCTCCAACTCAGAAATTCTCTGACCTGTTCGTCTCTCGGTTAAACCCTACTGCCACTGCCGAGCTGCTTAAATCTAAATTGTTCTCCGAATTTGAAGACATCACAGTGACTCAGATGGTTACTAAGCATCCAACATATGCGTCATTCCATATCCCCCTCCGCTTGATAAACTCCAGGATGTTCTTGAACCTTCATTTTGGCCCGACGGAGTTATTGTCAAGAGATTCTGGGGTCGTCTCCAGCCAGGTATGATATTAAATTCTAAAAACTCAAAAAACTAAGCTACCATGGCGTCTAATTGTCACTTGGCTTCTACCAAAACTGTCGTGGTCTTAGAACCAAATTACCGTGTTTTAAATGTAATGTGTCTTTGTTTAATTATATTTTTATCTGTTTATCCAAAACTTGGTTAAGTGACAGTTTTTTCGATAGTGAATTAGGTTTAATTAATTATGCTGTATTCAGATGTGATCTGATTGCCTCATTGAGAGAGTCCAGAGTCGTTTTTGTTCTTCAGCGTCATTTATTCTACAAATTCCACATCCACCACATGATTATTGGCCAGTGATGAATAAACTTGGACTTTTGTCCCTGGCAGATAGAAGAGTTGATGCTAACATGGTATTTTTGCATAAGCTGATTGACGGACGTGTGGATGATCCCTCTCTCCTTTCTCAAATTAATTTTAAAGTTCCCCCTCGCTTAATAAGGTCTAATTCTCCTTTTGCTGTTCCTTTCCACAGCACCAACTATGGTAGAAATAATCCAATCCATCGTATGATGCGCATTTGTAATGAGCACCTATGCTTCTCTTAGTAAGTTCTATTTTGTTGTTGATTTTAATTTTGATACTTAATCTGTTATAACTTATTACTGTTTTTACCTTTGTTTAATTATTGTTTTATTTTTACTTGTATATAATCGCCGTGTATTGTTTGGCGTTTATTCATTTTCATAACTACAAATTGTATTGTACTATTGGGCTCTTAGCCCGTTCATAAATAAATAATAAATAAATAATAATAAATAAATAAATAATGATAGAATACTAATTATTAGTTGTATATTTCTACAGTTACAATGTCATATAGCTTGGTAATATACGTGTGACAAACCGACGGATCAGCACAGCACATGAGAATATTAATACATCGATAGGACTAAAAGGACGTTAAGAATAACACGTGATTTAGTCCCGCGCGCGGTTTCCGGTGCGAACAGTTAAGCGTTCATCTGGTCGCGACCAGTCCCTGTGTATATATTTACATATACGTTCACCCTTTTCCGGACCGCGACCTTCGAAAAGGACTTCTGATCAAGATTGCGGAGGAAACGCCGAACGGCACCGTAATGAATAAAGTTTTCTGGTGTCTATAAACGTGGGCCGTGCCGGAGAACTTATTTCGGCTGCACACATTACCCGTAAACAATATGATATTATGTTATGCATAGTAATACAATGCATACGTTTTTTGTATGTTCTTTGTCATCTAATCTAAGTTCGTGGTCTTACATTTTTTTCGGAATAATTCTTCAATAGCCTGTTGCAGCCCGTTGCTCACCTGTGGTTTCGACGAGCTAAAAGTTACGGGTTTCTTTTAATTATATCCACTCGAATCCTTTAAATACTAGTAAATCTCTAGTTCGTAACAGCACTTCAGATGCTGGTGACGCGTATTATAAACTCGAAACGCACTCTACACATCGCATCGCGAGTAACGATCGAGGGATCCATTCATAAGTCCACGTGGAATCTCTTCCACGTAGTACAACCATCCGGTCCGCGTACACAACATCTTCTTCTATAAACTTAATCTTGTTGATTTGGTTGACTGTGCTTGTAATTTTAACTTCTACGCCATCACGGTTAAGTAAGTCTACCGTCCTTTGAAGGGAATTCCCAGTACGAAACTTTGTATATTATTGGTACACATCATATGAGTACTTCGAGGGTATATTTTTATATTCTTTACTCATTCGCTTACACTGTCTGTATGTATGTCTGTACGAGTTTGTCTGTCTATTTGTATGCCTGTCTCTCACTCTCTCTTTTTCTAATTTTTTTTATTTAATTACAACGTTTTATTTGAATAACTAAGTTTGTCAAATTCTAACCCAAAAAAAGCTTGTATGAACTTATATTCAAAGTAAGTAGCTATCATATTATGAAAATATTTTATAAACCAATATTTATTATAGTCATCAGCTATTTCGTTATTTCAATTATTTAACAAATTTAAAACACACAACTCATCAACTCTCAAAATTTCAATCAACAATACATCTTAAAATTACTTATTGATAAAATTGATACGAAATAAATATTGAGAAGAAAAATATTTTTTCAATTTTGTCAGACATAATTGACTCAGTATTGAGTATGGTTAATTAACAAACTTAAATATACTATTAATTTTTCGGAAATTCCACGTACAAATATAAAATATAACTTGCCATCAATTTCAATTAAATTATACTTTTTAGCAGTGAAATAAATTAAATAACAGCACTTTCGAAAAACAAAAAAGGCATATTTTTTAGATTCGAATTTTTCGACGAAGAATATTATAAATTTTAGTTATAATTTTATTCACATAAATGCTTCATTATTGTTTGATGGTTACAATGCACAGCTACATTTGATTTAATAGAACTCGGTTTAAACTAAAATAGTAATTTAAAACAATATGTTTAGTAAAGTCACTTGTTAAAAGTAAATTCACCAGTACGGTGAATTATATTGGTGCTCTGTGATATGATTACCAAAACTAATTTACTAACTCAATAATAAAGTCTCTGTTTTCTGATTTATTGGTGAAACTGTGCAACAAGTAGGCGTACTTAGTTGCTTAAGAATTTTATCGGTCCCCGTTCACCGAGCGTGTACCATGCGACTGCGTACAAAGAGTATGATACCATAAATACGCACGTATCGAAACATAAAAAGGCAAAAGTGTGCAAAAAAGATTGACGTGAAATAAAAATTATACGTTTCCGTTGAAATGATGAAATCCTTATACCCGATGCAAAAAATATACGTAGGTGATTGAAATATTCAACGAAACGGAAATCAAACATCAAACAACGGTTCGCATGAAAAGTATTGACGGTTTATAATTTTGCGATTATAACAGTCGAAAAATTCACTACCGCGGGTGGGTATTCCAACATGTATGTTTGAGCATAACCTAAGTGGGATCCGACGTATAGAAAAGGAGCAACGTTTCGAGATCATTTTTCGATGTTAGATCCGACACCTCGTATCAAAGAGCGTTTAAGTCTGATATTGCGCTATTATGTCATAATAATGATAATAAATAACCTGGACATTTGTCGGATCTGACTGAAACACAATTATAAGATTTTGTGTATGTGATATCGTTCATGCAAGAAGGGTGCTTAACGCAATTTTAGCAAAAATGAGGTTATCACGGATTTTCATTGTTAGGAGGTATATTCAACGTTTAATGCAAGAAAGGACCTTATTCAGATATTCTTCAGTGTAGAAAACGGCTTGTTGATTTTCTGATTTATGCGAGAAGGGGCCTTATTCCTGGATTAAGGTCCCTTTTTACATGAATTTTTTTAATTTCAATTGATGTATCTCGTCTAATTTATCACTTGTGTTTTATTTCGTCCGTCTTATTATTATGCACTGTTAATTTAGTATCAATTGATATAATTTTAAAAAAAACATTTTGCCCGCTCATTTTTACCATAGTTGGTAATGGTAATATACGGTTATGGTATATGGTTATGGTATATGGTTATATTACTCTATGGTTTGTACAGCTAATTGGCCAACCATTGATGACGAAGAAGATGACAATTTTGAATAAATTAATTTTATAATATTATTTATTATATTATTTTCGAGTTAATTACATAATTTCAACAAAAACTTGACTTTTTTTTACACAACTTCGCCCATTTATGCAAAAAAGGACCTAAGTCCAATTCATTTTTTATTTTTTAGTTTTTTAACAATAATATCTAGAACCAAAATCAATTTGCATTATTGATTCGCATGTTATAAGTAAACACTAAAAAAAATTCATTAAGATATCTTAAATTTACAAAGAAATAGAAAGTTTTTTTTAATTTTCTCAATATCGAATTAAAATGATAAGGACCTTTTTTGCATGAACCCAATCATGTATCAATACACCGCTAGATATCTATGAGCATCCAACATACTTCATGTGTGTATAGTTGTATAGTTTAACGAGTATTAAGTGGGATCCAATGTACGGCAACGTTGCATTTATACGTATAGGAATAATTCTTATGACGTACTTCAATCTATGAATTATTTCGGTAAGTAATGTTTATTATATTATTACTACACCCACGCACCGTAAATATATTTTATTTTTTTATTCCTTGTTAATGTCATCAGCTTTTCTAAACGTTATTTTATCAACATTTTAAGGGTAGATTTTTGATTCTAAATGAAGTCTTAAAAGTGCATTCGAGAAATAATTTTTGCTGTTCCTCTAAATAATTTCGGAAAACTAATGAAAAACTACAAAAAAAAAACCAGCAAAATTTACGGAATATCGATTTTTGATAAATATTTTTTTCAACGTAATTTAAAAAGTATTGAATGTAGGGACTTAAATTTTCACCAAATATTTAAATAGCTATTTTCTGGTGATAAATGGTGAGAATTTCAAATGCTTTCGTTTTTTTTTTTACGCTATTTATAGCAGTTTTAAATTTGAAAGTTTTCTTAGATTCTATTCGTAATATGTCAATTAAATGTGACCATTGTTTTTTTTTATGTAAAAGTTAAGAATACATATTATATCACATGATGTAATGTGAATATTATTAAGCTTTTATTACAAAAGTTGTAGAGAAAACATTTTAAATTTCACAGTCCACGGCCGTTTTGAATCCCCCAAAATCATTAAAAGAAAAATAGTCCAAGACGATATTATATACCATTAAAATGAATAATATTCTCGTATAATATTAATAATATATTTATTATCGACTATACTTGATTTAAAATACCTATCGACTGTGTTCAATTATTATGGTTTAATTATAAATCCCAATACAATATAAATAATAATAATATATTGTGTAAACGCAAACGTACAAAGCGCGCATATGATTTCACAGTTCAACGTTTGGCTTTTAAATAGACCTGGTACAATAACTACGGTACGAGTTACGATGTTCAAAAAAAAATGCCCTTACGTATTACGAGTATTACGTGCGTTCGGAAAAACTCAAAGCAAAATAGTAGAACATCTAAATAATCACGTGCTAAATACTCAAATAAACGTCGGGAATACGATATTTTAGTCGGATTCTGGAGTGAAAGTAAACAATAATTGTAGGAACTAATCGTTCTACAGACGAGATGATGTTCAAAAAATAATGATACACCTGTTTAAACGGAAAATAACATCAATGATTAGCAGATATGTTTTTGTAATATGTTTAGTTGTATTGGCAAGGAGAACGACAACCGATTCGATGTCTTAAGCATATGATATGCTAATTTATTGGCGTATTTTCTGTGGCTCGTAACAATAGTGTGTAGAATTTGAATTATTAAAAAAAGTCGAAAATGGTTTTTTGGTTAATTCTCAAAAAATAACAACAAAGTGTTTATTATAAGCTATACCTGTATATATATATTATACAAATAGGTAATTTAATGAAAAATCATCGAATTTTTCTTATTGTACCACACTAAATGTTAAATATAAAAGGTAAAAAGAAAAGTCCTTAACTAAAGTATTATTATTTAATATGTACAAATATTACACAAATGTTTATAATCGGTTTTCGATTAAAAAAATTACCATCGATATAAAAAATTGCTGATTTCTATATAAACGATTGTAAATTATATAGTTCAACATGTTTTATAAAGTATTAAAAAACGCCCTCAAGCCGTCGTAAAAAACATCGAGGCACATCCGAATTCCTCACAACTCTCGTGTTTTGTTTTATTATGATTTTTTTAAAATGAAGTGTTTTCTTATATGCGTTATTCCGTCTCCGCGTTACGGTGACTCACGGAAAATATGGCGTATTCGTTGGATAATATGTCGAAAAACAGTGTCATGTTTGTAAGCCTGCTGCATTAGTTCGACGACGGAAAACGGAATTTGATATCAAGTATGTGAACTTTGTTAGGAAGGATTACCAATAACTGTCATCGTTGGTCCAATAGGATCATAAAAAAAGGGTTTTCAACCAATGTGGAAGACGATTTTGGATTTTTTTTTTTACCCTGATTTTGATAACAAAATGTTACTTGTTTGTTACGTTGTCACTAACTGGACGCGATGACATGATATCCGGACCATACGGGTACGAACTCTTTGCTGAAAATAACATTTTAATATTTATTCTCTGTGGAAACCCGTGTAAAAATTAGTTGTTCCAGAATCGAGTAATTTTTATGATAATTGATCAATTCCAATTTTTTTTTACAAAAACATGAACATATCTAGATAAGAGACACCTACTAATTACATATAATTTACTATACTATAATTTACATACTCAAGGCACAACATGCAAAATACATTTAATGTTTCCGAAAAAATATTATATACTAGATACATAGTATTTCGTCACCTGGAACAATTGAACAATAATTCGATTACGATGAATTAATTAATTTAGCCTAAGTGACCAATAATTGTAATTTTTAATAAATTACATAATTTTATTTTTTATTTCACTATATAATGTCTATAAATGTAATAAGATAGACCATATTGAACGAATAGTGTTTTCAAACTGCATATTTATTTATTTATTTATTTATTTATTTGTATATAAACGGGTATTACCCTTTAGTAGTAGAAAAAAATATAAGTACAGTAATAATTGACAATGATGATATAAATTTAACAGATAATAATATAATAATATAATAATATAATTTTTTTTCTTTTTCATTATATAGTTATATAATGAAAAAGAAAAAAAAAATAAGAAAAAATAAACAAAAATGAATTAAATTAAAATGATCAAACAATAGAATTTAGAGCATAATATACATTATGTTTGAAAACAAGACGTGACATATAAAAAAAATCAACATAATCTGTTATTCTGTTTGCTAAAAGCAGAGCTCTGGGGAAAAACGAGGTAGAGGTGTAATTATTTTTTGAAGGAGAAATATGAAAAAAATTGGTTATTCTTAATACGCGAGATTGTACATTAAGACCAATATGAAATAATAATTCTGGAGAAATAATAAGGCCATTTAATAAGTCATATACGAACATAATATCTACCACCTTTCTCCTCAATTCACAAGACGAGATCCCCAATTGGGAAATTTGCAATTTATATGATTCTCTTGTGTTGGGAATATTTAATTTAAAGCATAATAGTTTTAGAAACTTATACTGAACATTTTCGATTAGACTGGTATATGAAAAATAATGTGGTGACCATACAATTGATGCAAACTCGAGATGAGACCTAACCAGGGAAAAATATAAAATTTTTAATGCATTGGGATTTTTAAAATTTATCGTGCTTCTATTAATAAAGCCAAGCATTTTAAAAGCTTTTTTAATGAAGGTTTTAATATGGATCGAAAAATCCATATTAAAATTAAAAATAATCCCTAAGTCTTTAATAGAATCAACTCTAGAAACTGTAAAATTATCAATCGAATAGTTAAAGTTGATTTTATTATTTATTCGAGAAAATGTTATCACACTACACTTATTTTCATTTAATGGAAGGTGATTAACACGACTCCATTCAACAAATTTATCTAAGTTTTACTGCAATTTTAATGCATCATTTGGTGATTTAATAACTGAAAACAGTTTAGCATCATCAGCAAATAAAAGAATATTAACTGATCTATCAAAAATAGATGGCAAATCATTTATAAATAAAATAAATAAGAGGGGTCCTAAGTGCGATCCTTGTGGAACACCAGAGCTAACCAAGAAATCATTAGACACATTACTATTAATTTTTACCACCTGGGTACGAGAACATAGATAAGATTTTAACCAATTAAAAAATGTACCATGTATACCAAAACAAGATAATTTATATAATAAAATGTTGTGGTTAACTTTATCAAACGCTTTCTGAAAGTCTATATATTAGTCTATATATTATACATAAAGTCTTATATATTTGCATTATAGATACAAGATACAATTCATGAACGTTATAAGATACAACTTATCAGATACATATTACATATTTTAAACACAAGCATAAGTATAAGTATAAGTATAAGTATAAGTTAATGTCCAATTCCTGATTACTTCTAACTTCCTTGGCTCAGTTCACGGAAAAAACAAGTGCACATTACTTTTATGGTGATCCTTATAAAAGTGCAAGTTGAAACAAACAGTATATATACGTTATGTATCGAGAATAATTTACAGCACTATCATGTGAGAACCGTAGGAGTCGGCAAGTACGCGATGAAAACAGTAATAATAATGATAATAGTGTTGTAATATTATCAACCATACGCAGTTTAAATTACAATTGACGTGAATGTAGTGAAATTGCATACACGACGCGCCGTTTTCTGAAATTTCGTATTCATTTATTAAACAATAATTATTATAAGTATTTCTGCGCCCACAGTGCTTGCGCAACTAGACATGTTGATTGCGGGCTGATAGGTACTTTGAGTTAAGTCCAAATAGTTAGTGCGGCGATAACCGATGGCGAAAATATGTTAACTTCAAGTCACGGTTATTTAAAGTAATAAACGATTTCGATATAACTGATTAATAGAGGTCGTTTATTTTAATACGTACACGTAATTTTTTGTTCCAAAGTTTCAACCGACCATTTATCCAGAAAAAAAGTTTTCACTGTCAGGGTGTATTCATTTAAAATACGTTAACTTTTGGCTTTGGATGTTTCTTAGTGACATTGGCTAGAGGGCGATGACTGCGGACGGAAACTTTCCTTATTAAAGTATCACTTTTTCAACCGCGTCAGTCGTTGTGAGGTATATAATAACAATGATTATAAGACTAGAATAAACATCTCGTTTCTCGGTTTGTGTGTATACAGTTAAGAGTTTGAATCTATGCGATAACACGAATAACCCAAAAGTTGACTGAAATTAAATCGCAAAACAATATGTGATCGTAAAGAGTTTAATTCGTCGACCATTTGTCAGATATTTCGTACACATAATATAATGATGTATAGTCATATATCATATCCCTAAGTAAAATAAAATAAATGACAAATCTAAAATGATTTAGTATCTGCAGTAAATAAAAAAATTTATATTTGGACGATACACTTGTAAATAAAACAAAAAATAAGAAACTGCAGTTTTATCAAAAAATATTAACAGTTATCGCTACCCTGGTAGTTACAGTGGTACCTAATTAAGTTAGACAAACTCGATGCAAATATAAATCAAACATTGTTATATGCTTAATCGGTTTGTTTAAACTCTAAGGAATAGAATTAGATGATTAATTCAACAGGGGTCCATTGACACTCCACTTTTCTTATCCGTTTGTTAGATCGTAATAATAATAATACACAATGAGTTGAATAAATGACATTTAAACATCAATGATGTACAAAGAATTAGATTTTTTGTTTTTATTTACAATACATTCAAATAAAATGCATTCCTCGCTCGTTTGAAAATTGATTCCAGTTTTTGTATTAGTGATACTGGTTCATTTTGACGGATGGTTTAGATTATAAAGGGTAAAGGGTTAATAGATATTAGATATTAAGACGGTTTTTGAAAATTTACCAAGTACAATAATTGTTTATACGGTACAATATAGATAACTTCATCGAAAAACTAAAAAAATAATATAGAATCGTTTACAGGGATTTTTTTTTTTTATTTACTAGCCACCGATGGTACTCCTCGAAATCGTAACATCCTATATGTTTTACATTGCAAAGAAATAAAAGTTTCAAAGTTCAAATTACTCTAACAGACATTATGTTATATCGCTTTCATCGCAGGTGAATGTATCGGTGATGATTACTGCTTCTTAGACAACCATTTTTTTGTTGAAATTAGACGCACGAAATCCTATTACGTATAATCTTTTATGATGGATTACCGTGTACAAGCATGAGGAACATGTGGCGTGTTTTTTTTCTCCGCCAACATACAATCGTGTTCATAATCGTATTTTCGAAATCTCAAAATAAACCCGATTTCAACAGGCACAATATGAACTCGTATAGTGAACCAGCTACTTATCGAAAAGTAAAAAGATCAGATATTTATGTAAGCAAAAATATCATATTGTACTCGATCTGCATTATGATGCAACTATGCACTATTGATGCAACCAAATGTTTTCAAAAGATAAATAATTACCGTGCACAAGTATGTTGTATACGGTTTTTGCAATAAAATGTCGTGACAATAGCAATGGTAACAGACGTACGTACTATAACGTCGTTCCGTTAGGCTACCGTAGCAACAATTAAAATATGACGAATTTAATAAAAATGTTTTATCGACCGTTATTATTAAATATACCGCGAATGAACCGACAATTTATAAAACCAACGATTTTGCTACTGAACCGTTCGCACGAAGTATAATAATAATTTACCAAAAAAAGCCACACGAAATTTTCAGAAAAAAATGTTTTGAATAGTTTATAAATAACCGTCCTTTTCCATTATATGTACGGTTTATTCAAAGTACTCTGCTAAGTTGTTACCGTACAGATTATTAGCACAGTGTGTTTCCTTATTTTTCTTCCTTTTTTTTTTTCAACACTATAAACACTTAGATATGAAATTGCACTTAATATGTTAAGGTTTTTTGATGGATACACATGAATACAAAATATTATGTTATAACATGTTCCGCAATGTTATAACATCTGCAATGACGTGTACAAATGTATTTTTTTTTTTAATGGCCACGTATGACGAGCTTTAAAAATAGAAGACAGGTTACAAATAAAAGAAGCAATAAATATAGTTATGTCGCATTCGAATAGACTTATTTATTTATTAATAATCCGAAGCGATCGATAAGCTATTTTAAATAAAACATTTACCAAATGCTAAATATACCTTAACACAAAAATGATATACTATTATGTGTCTTATATATGATATTATGTTTATATATATATATATATTCTTAAATATTCTGGTATATATTTATGTAACATATTACCGTACCGTCACGATATGTATTATAATATATATTGCTTTTGTCGCAGTATCAATCGTATTCTAAAGATATTCTTAGATTTCAACGTAAATAACACTTACAAATACAAAATAACGACGATTTAAAATTTTTTTTTTATTATTTATTATAAAATCGATTATCCCGTAGTTGGCACTGGAAGATGGTGTATTTTATTAAAAGTATGTTTTTGTTTCAGACGGATAACGGATAAACACAGTATGTGGTGCATAATACTCGAATGCACATCGTATTGGTAAAACGCCAACAGTTTCCTAGATTAAAGCTTCTAAAATATTTTTCACGCGTAAAACGTACGATATGAAAATACCGATATTCGCAACGAACAGATAATTGTAATAGTTCAATTCCGCTACTAACCAAACATATCAATTCCGTGCACATTACCCAACTATCGATATAGTTTATAATTGAACAGTATCGCTGCGAGTGCCGTACATGAGCTGTTTATATTGCAGTATTTGGCGCTGGTAAATTATAAACTATAATGGTCAACGTACTAGAGTTAACATTTAACATCATCAGCGGATTATTCATTGTAGTAGTGAAACCGTTTGATTCCATTGAAATGCATATTTTATCCGTAAACGTTGGCCACCGCATAATAAGATGTGTTGGATATTAAGTAATTCGTTTATAGTTGTATATAAATCGCAATTGATTTGCTTGGTAACGTTGACAGACGTATGTTTTATTCTCCATTTTCCTACGTTTGTTTTGGCACCGTTCGACTTACGATTATTTAACACCGTATATTGAATATATTAATTACAGCGTATTACAGTGTGTTACACGTGATTCTGTTGGGTTAAATTCAAAAAAAAAAAAATTACGAAAACATTTCAAAACCAGATGATAACCCGTCAAAATGTTGTTACGAAATACTACGTTCTCACTTTTAAGTGGTTTTAATGGGGCGTACGTTCGAACAACGCGAACTAGATAATATGCTGGAACAACAATCTGACGAGGTATCTTGCAGTTGTACACCGAGGGAGAATAAAAACAAATGATAGCGGGAGAAGTAGGTGTAGAGAGGAAGAGTAAGAGAGACGAGTAGTGCCTTAGGTATATAGTCCCGAAATTACATTAATGACTGCAGGGGAATCGATACTTTGTTGTCTAAAGTGTATCAGTATCAGCTATCATTCGATCAAGTATCATCAGTCAACGGGTGGAAAACTCGAGGCCGGACCGACGACGCTTTGCGATATATTACACTTACGGTAAAATGTTAACCGTACGTTGAATATCAACATCGTTTCACAAATGCATAATAATCAATAACACTGTCGACGGTGATACGGAACAGTGAACATACGGTTTGTATTAATTTTTTTCTCTTCGTAAATGAACAAAAAAAACGACATTTTTGTACAACGATTATAACGTGCGATTACTTTACGATTACAGCGTTTTCTATGACGTCAAATCGAAAAAACTACGACAACATTTATGATGAAAAGCTTACAAAAATGGTTCTTTATATGTCTTAAAATTTGTTCGATATTTTAGATGCTATGAGAAGCAAATACACTATTTCGCGTCTTCAAAATTTAATAAAAGTTTCTTGCAGCGACGATAAATTGTAGTTGGCGATTGATACAGAGGTAATTTTATGAAGTCATTTTTCGATTTACTTACCCGGTCACAACGGCAAACAGAAAAAAAAACGAAAACATTTGATTCTCTCAATGGTTAGTATTTTTTGTTTTATTTAATTTTGTTTATGAAACTCTCGAGTTATTATTTGTTTTGACATTTTGGAATTATAATGCAAGAGAATTTCTGGCACGTTTTAACGAATTCTAAAATATTTTAAATGTGACAAAAGCAGTTTATATTTCACGAGCACTTATATTATTTGTGTTTAGACCCGTGTACCGAAATAATATATCTCCAGGTCTTTGTTATTATCATGTGTCTAATACCTCGAATTATATTATTTTTGTAATAAAAGATTAAACAATAAAAATTGGTGTTCATTTTCTACATTTCAAAAATAAATTTAAAACTAATAAATAACTTTATATTGTTGATTCTGTGTGTGAATATCATTTTCTTTATCTGGTTGTTGTATTATAAATAATAATCATACCGACTCAAAGATATTTACATTATCAATATGTCAATATAATATAGAGTAATTATATTGGCATTTATGATAAATTGCATATTTAATTCAATATACCAATAATTCAATAATAATAATAATAATAATTAAACATTACATTATAGTAAAATAATTAGTAACATTTTTGATTCTGAGTGAAACGAGGAACGTATTGGTTTTACTATGATGTGTGTTATAATTTTTTGTTTTTCGTGTATTTTATCACGATTCCTTCTAGAAATCTTTATCCTATCATCAATAGTTGCATTCCTTTTTGATTTCAAATGTTCTCTAATTGTTGCATTCAAAATGTCATCTTCTGAATTTCTCAACAGTTTTCCCAATAATGGCGGTAAACTGACGAAAAATTGCAAATAGAGACAACATCTACGGAATGCCAATTTTAATTTTTTTTTTTTAATTGTAAACTATCCATAAGTCACACAGCCTAATTGTTTAGCCGGGACTAAGGGTCTATCGCTATTAGACTGTTCTTTTTAATTGTTTTAAAATATTCGATCAAGCATATTATTACCCTCCCTTAGACGAATTTCAAAATTTTTCATTTTATCAAAAAAATGTAGTACCTACTTGTTTTGTAAGACTATTCATAAAAAGTGCTATACTGATACCTTTATACTTACCAAACTATTGACAAAAACTTTTCTTTTGCCCAGGGATACTCATAAAAAAAATAATTTTTTGTATCTCTAATAATACTGGAGATATCGCTCTTTGTAAATCCCGGCGAGACTCTCTTTATACGCTATGATATAAGAAATAGTTTTATTGTCTAACAACCGAATTAATTCAACACAACATTTATGTTTTTTGTCGAATAATTCTGACTCGTGTTATAAAGAACTAAAATAACCTTAGATATTTTGAAAAACGAAAAACGTGGACATACCATGGCACTAAAATTGAGATAGGAAAGTATATTAACATGTTATAAAATACAATTAAAAGTAAGTTAATTACTTGAAATGAAGTTCGTGCGCGGTGAAGCAATTACAATACAATTAATAATTATTATATCTTAAAACAAAAACCTTTATCATTTGTGTGCGTCAGTTAGTATAAATATTTAATAATTTACGATAAACGTAAGATAATAATATTCACAGTTAAATATATGTTATAGAATAAATATTATATTATTTTAAATTAACGAAAGATAATAACCAATAAAGTCCACAAAACTTTGTACACAAATATGTATGCCACGCCAGTTACGTATATTAATGCATAATGATTAATCAGTCGAATTACGAACTGGACCAACTCAAAAGGTAAAATGTATTTATAATTTCGGCTTGGATATTTCAAGTAAATACAATGAGCGTCAAGGGAGCTCTTCTTGTTATCTGCAACTTGCTGCGAGCCAACCATCCGATTCATTCACTTTATATATCGTAGACTTATAAACTGCAAAGCATACTTTTGAACGTAATTTACTGAGTTTTCAAATTGTAGTATCCCTTTGAGGATACCTAAGTTTACCTTTGTATGGATTATTAAGTTAACCGGAGAGCTTTTTTCCGTGTAAACCTTGTAATTAGTTATACGTGTCTGCCACCACAGACTACTGCACGATTGGCTGCTGCTGCCCTTTTATAACCTTTTAAGCTAACAATTGCATTACACAAGTTATCAAAGTAATTATTACTTTAGACATTTTTTTTTCGATATTAACAGTTTGTAAATCGTAAATGTATCAAAACCGATGGATGGCAACACATTACCAAAATGTAAATTAACAAACATAAACTGTTAATCCCGTTTAGAAAATAAATCGCAGTGCATTTTCAAACAGTCATTATGTTTAACAGTGCTTTGATGTGGATTTATGTACAAGCCAGTTGTTGGTCTTCACGAAGAATAACTTATTTGCGCGCTTCGTGGTTATGATTTTATGCAAAAAATATTATCATTTCAAATTATATTCCGCTCACTTCTACGGGTACATTTCATTTTAAGAATACCCTAATCGTATTAACTAAGTTATAACTATTTAATTTAGAGTTCATAGTTATTTGATGTACTCAAGTTTGTAATTATGATTTTTTAAGATTTTATAAATTTAAAAAAAAAATTAGTTTTTTTATTTTACTTGGAACTTACCATCCGATAACATAAATACGGCATCATTATACTTTTTTAAATTGTATACAAATATAACTGTGTAATGCATTCACGTATCGTATGCGTGGAAAAATCTGTATACAATTCACATTATTCGAGTCAATATTCCTCTGAAGGTTATTTAGATTATTATTTTACGAAATAAAAATATAAGATACGCATTAACATTAATAAAAGAAGAAAATATTGTGATTCATAAATTTAATTGGTGAGAAATTTGATATTTCAAAATGTTGTCACATCCTTGCGTTGTGTAAGAAAAACAAACAAATTAAATATAACAACTCGATCGATTTATTTCACGAAATGTATTCATTGTTTAATTTTCCGATTGAAAACAATGTTAACGGAATTCTTTCCAAAACAAAAATGGCTTCATTTGTTGTGAAAATACAGAATTCGCATTGAACCGAACGAGTCGGACTCATTATTGTTTGCTCGTATACTCGGCTACGGAACACTGCGGCGCAGAAGCAATTAACAGTGCATAATTTATACTGTAGCATATAGTTATGTGCAGTATTAGGCAATGGAAATTATAAATTATAAATTACAACAACAAGAGATCGATATAATATGTTACGTAATGCCAAATCAATAAAAACACTTGGTTACAACGTTCTGCAATATGAAAAGGCATGATCACGTTCATATTGATAAGTTTTATTATCAAGAAACAGTTGTTATTAATCGGGTAGAAACGAGTTAACTACGTAGAGGGGAATTGTATGATAACAAGAGAATAAAAAGAATACAAAAGAATTGCTCGGTGGTTCACGTGAAAATGTACATCATCGAATAATAATGCGTTCTCTTTTTTAAATTATTTTTTATCACAATCTGTATAAAGTATATATGTAGGTAGCTTAAGAACTTAAATTGTAAGCTGTAATTATAAGAAATTTGTGTAACTCATTTATCCCCCCACAAGCTTAGCTCGAAGGGATAAATTAATTTTATGTATTATTTCCATTTAACATTTTGAATGTATTGTATAAATAAAATAAATAAACAAAATAAACAAAAATAAAGTGATTATAGTTCTCATCTGTCATGTTAATCAGTGGTAGTCGTGGGTAGCGATCACCGTAGGACATTTGGATTGTGACATTTGGATTTGGACATTAAGACTTTAATGCTTAACATCTATTTACATTTGTGCGTAACGTCTGTACACGTCGAGGTTATTCAGATTATACGACAAATACTGTTGAGCTGTTCGTGAATGTATGACATCCTTGTTTCATATTATGCAGCTTGAATTGATAAACGTATAGTGATGATGATATTCGAATGGTTATGAAAAAATTTTACTCCGGGAAGATTACACACGAGTTATAAGTAAACAAATTGAAAGTCAAACTAGATGCAGATAACCATATTTATACCGCGGAGCTCGTATGCGGATTAATTTGCGAGAAAATAATTACACGGGACATTCCATACTTTAGGTGGGAATAAATTTTAATAAATTTACGACCAAAGTAACTCGCTTTGATGATTATAACTTTTTGTTATTGTTAAGAAACATATTTCCACCCGTGGGTATAAAGTTATAATAATATACTTAGACTAAAAACTATATATGAGTACGGTTTTTGAAAATAAATTGGAAGACAATGTTACAGCGAGGCACGATCGCGCAGTGCTTTTTAGAAAATGCCATTAAATAAAATCTAATTATTTTTTTTTCTTATTCATCAAACTTACAATATGCTTCAGTATTTGCCAACATAATAAGTAAAACCGATACCTGTAAATGAAACATATGAACAAAAATATAAAACAATACGTGAACCACATAACTAGGGAAGTCATTCAGTGATGGATCCTCCGATAGTTGATCTATTTAATCAATATTGGTTTAATAATCTCTTGAGGCGGCGTGATCGATCGGTTATTCAGGAAGCGTTGAAGTTTGAAGTGAAACTAGTTACAATATATTTTGGTTAGTTGGTCAACTGCTACAATTTTCAAGTCATTGCGTATGATCTCATTTGATACGTACCAAGGAGCCGAGGCTATTAATCAAAGATTGATTGACTGAAAGGCTTGAACGGTGCTCGTTTGAGGAGGTTCGGCGTATCTCCAGATTCGCATACATACGCCCAAATGGGCCTCAGTTAAAGACTTGTACAGAGTGGATTTTGTATGAGACGGCAGCTTAGATTTGAATTTTCGTCGAAGCAGATGGACGCAGTTATCGCGAGGTTTATTCGTTTGGACTTAGAACGTGGGCCCCAGGCTAGTCTTTCGTCAAATGGAATTCCCAAAAATTTTGCCTGAGCAGTATATGTTGTTGTACGTATCTTGAAGTATAAATAGTTTATGGAAAATTATTTTGAGATTTAAATAAAATCTATACATGTTACCGACAATGTGTTAAATATACACATTACTCGTATATTTAACCAATTTTATTGTGTAATATAATCTAATGTATGAATAAATTATGCCTAGGCTTCAGCCTGAACGAATTCTAGGTTTTCAATACAACGCTAACGCTATTTTAGGTAAAGTATGAGGTTTATAATAGTATATCTAATTAAAGGATGTTTATTATTTTTCATGTTATTTTGAATTAATTCTTGCAGCACACGGTTGATGCATGCCATTTTGAACCGCATAAAATGTTGTTGTTTTACACAAAAACCTTTTGGTCTTAAAACTCGGTACGTCATGAGCATTTGACCAAATCGGAGATAAAATATTTTTCAAGATTATATTTATTAATCGCTCATAGTGTATATTTACTGATCGCACTATTCCTTGGGGTACACTAATCCATAGTAATGCACAGTTTATATCAATTTTATACACTTCCTACACGAGGTTCGATATTTTATAGATTACCTATAGCCAATAAATATATCTTATACTTTTCTGATCCTTTAAGATATCTTATAGAATGGCTAAATATTTTCAAGAATGAAAGATTCAATACGTTGCCTGTTAAACCACTCACTGACTGATCATCATACAACCAAAGCTACCAAACTGATTCGTTTGAAATGTTGATAGGGTAAAAGTTAATGAACTTATTGCTATGGATAAGTAAGTACTAAGTACCTATGCTTAGAATGGATTTTCCAAAAATCGCATTTTTTTTTTAACTCTGTAATAGATATACACGTTTTTTCAATATTTTAGGTAACCTAGGAAACATTTTATTTTGTCCAATATTTTTATATTACAATTTACCGTTTGAGGTAGGTATATGCAAATTAATGTAAATATTAATAACATAAAAATCTCCGATGATTATGCATTTTTTTCTTTTCGTTTTAAATATTTTTTGCATCTTAAAAGTATTATTTCTTTTATCTAACATAATTCAATATCTAACAGGAAAGGCCGGATTATTCAGCTACCTATCATAATATAATAAGTGCTTGCGAAAGATAACTGTGAGCGAAATGAAAAAAAGTCATATTTATAATGTGTTGCGAGATCGTGTCGTTCAATGTACACACGCGCACACGTCATGTATACTATATTTCGGTTGGGTACATTATTAATATAACTTACATTTATAAGCTTTTACTTTTTTTTACGACATCATAATAGTATAAGACATTTCATAACTATTACAGGTTTTTGTAAACGATCAATACGGTTATTTTCAGCGACATATATAGAAACTTATACACCGTAATATGGTGGACGGTGCATACTTTTATTGAAATTATAGGCGTAAGTACCTGCACGGCTGCATTATATAATAATAGCTCACTGTAGTACTACACTAGAAATATACTGTTCGAATGTTACAGCCGTCACACGGTGGTCGAAGTTAAACTGACAAATCTGGACTCAATAATACGTTTGGGTACTTTTAAACAATTATTATATTAAAGTTCCGTGACTACCTGTAATTTCAATCGCGTAGCAAATAATATATTTCTATATTATACAATACGTTCGCGGAATTCGCTTCCCTAGCGAGAAGTACTTTTAACAGAATTAATTAACAAATGTAATTTTCCATTCGATTTTCGATCACGCTAAAAGGGTTATTGCTGGCTGTTGTTTCGGAATCAAGATAAATCCATACCCCTATGTCCAGATCAGCGTTTCGCAACTTGCACGGTGGGCTTACTCTCAGGGATTCGCGAGATGAGGACCTCCAGGGGTACGCGTATGGAAATTGGTTCGTTTCGAAAATATATATAATACTATGTTTAAATTGTATTATTTAAATATATACACCTATTCTGTACAGTGTACACTATCATTAAATAATAAATCATTATAGTATTAGTGTTATACAGCGTCATAATAATGAGTAAATTTACATTTAACACTTCGTAATATATGACAATTTTAGTAAATTTTACTCTAAAAGTTGTAAATTTTTTAAAGCTAATTAACAAACAATTTAAGTTTAATAAGTTAAATTAAAATACAGTTTATAAAAAACATAAATTTTAGAAGTTTATGGAAATTTCTGGAAATTTCATCTAGGAAATTTCTTCAGAATTAAATTTCTGAAATTTAACATCTCTACTCGGGATCGAACATCGCGTAAAACGGTTCCGCGATATCGATGCACGAGATACTATGAATACGGTACCGTACACGCGGGCTTTTGTCGTCGTCGTGGTTTGTCGCCGACGCCAACGCGTTGATCGCGTAACGACGTGCATCATTCCAGAGTGTAACATTTAGGCGTTTCAAATAAGATTAATAAATAACGGCTCGTTCGGCACGCGCGCGGAATACATAGTCCAAATAATAAGGGTCCGACTCTAACGGTACTCCGTTGCGAAAAACCAGGTCAATCCTCAAAGGAGACCGCAATTCCTTACGGAGCTCTTCGTTGCAAGTCGTCAGTGCAACTTGCTGGATGACTTACCTCCATGAGTTTTTCTGCTAAGTACAACCACGCGGCGACGAAGAATCAGGTTAGTGTTACCTCAATAAGCTTTTAAGACCTACAGCCACCACCTACATCTGCTCCTTTGCGACCCCGAATTCCGGCCCATAAACAAGGATGAATATAATAAACAATCATAACCACTCCACTCCCCCACAATAATTCTCCCGCCGCCATGTCTCTTATTCCAACTTCCTTATATTTATTTTTACTTTTGCGTTATTACAATTATCGTTTTAAAAATGGATTATCGCTAGGGATTGAATAACCTATAGTCTCACTTGCCGCGTACCGTTTCGGACGCGGAACTCACAGCCGGACGACCCGCGGAAAATGTCTAATATCCAGCGCACGCATTGAGGTTCGCGTAGAACGTTATTGTTTCGACCGCATTACACGCTGTACGATATGTTGTCGTGTAAAGTTTCGTCGACGAACCCTCAGAGCCAAAAAGTTAACAATTGCATCACTCGATTGAACGATACACGCTGTTATTATCGTAGGTACGATAATAATTATATTCGTCTGGATTCGCACGTATTGCGTCATGATGTAAGATTACAATAGATCAAGCAGTTCAACGATCGTTTCAACATCGTACTTTATTTTTTAGATTCTCAGCGAAACGAAGAATGTATCGGTTTTATCGCATTATTTGTGCTTGGTTTTTTTTGTCCGTGTACCCGATTCCGACCACAAGGATTGCTCCGCTGTACACAAACACGATACTTTTCCGAAAGCAAACTTTGTCTTGTTAGTACTTGGAGTAGGTGATTCCTGAATTTTTTAACAGTTTCCCGAATAATTTATTAAAACGCTGAAAAATTTAAAAAACACTTCAACCGAAATCAAGAATCAAACCGTGCACAGTCAAGGAAATTACGTCACGCACTATGCATTTGATTATGTTTCATGTACACGAGAATTTTCTCGATATTTTCTTGGAAGCCGATAAAATATATGTTCACCGGAAAGTCATAAATAACTTTTATAAGCTTATTAGAAGATGCAATGATAACGAAATTAGGTATTTCGACGAATTTTGATCATACGATTTTGGTTATTCGGTTGCCAATTTATAAATATTCATCATAGAGACGAAGTGACTTCAAGAATTTACTGAATACTTATATTGCCATTTAATAGATATTTCATAATTTTCGAATCATTTATATTTTTGTTTTCGCAAACGCAAGAACAATAAAAGTTCAACCTAGGTTTCTTATTAATAAATTCGGATCTACTAATAAATCGGCTGTCCTTAAAAACATAATCTGCTCCAAGTGACCTCTTTTACTCGGGATCGTTTTTTTTTGAGAGCAATGGTACGTTGGTTTAAATTTAAAATAAAATTTAAAATTTAAATAATAATAACATTTAAACAAATCTCATTCGGTTTAGTGTTATTCAATTGAACTGATATTAAGTTCTATTAATATACGAACACCACTCTCGTAAAAAAGTATTATTTGAGTTTTTGTCAATAAAAAATTTTAATTTCAATCGCCTATACGTTTGATAACTAATTTTTAACCTATACCATGTTGATGAAACCATTGACTATCGTGTTATATTTACTTCTAATATTTCTATTTCTTAGTGATACTTCCAGGTGCTCGTACATTTTTTGTGTATAAAATACATAACTATTATTCGTGCATATTATATTCTTTCGGCAACATTTCTGAATTTGAAATACCAAATAGTTTGAGAAAACAATGTTGCGTTGGCACTACTCACGAATTTAAAAATTAATGTTTAAATTTTTTTATATACATACAAATAGTTATAACTTTGGGTTCGTCGATTTCCAATGACTATAATATTCTCATTCAAACTCTTATCGTTACCGTTAGAAATGTCTTTACCAACGTTTTGGACTACATTTATAGAATGACCACTCCACTCCAAAGTGAAAAAGTACATTTATCAATCCCAAACACGGCTCATGGCAATTAATCACTAAACAATTTATTGTTGTTGTCATAATTTCTTTGGTTTCAAAGAACAAACGCTTTAAGAAATTATTTCTGAGGTTCGTATACCAAGGCATTTCGTAAATGTCTTATAAGGTTGTTGGTGCACGAAAAGCCGTTCGTGCGGCACATACAGTGGACCTTTGGCCGAATGTCTATTTTCACCGGTGATCTGCGGGAAATTGCTTGACTTAACCCGTCCACCGTTTGCGTTGGTGTTGCACGGCGGATTTTCCTCGCGGCCGTCTACCATCGCTGTTCGCGCCGGAACATTTGCGCCAATAGTGACGACGTGTCGAATGTGCTCCGCCGCCGGCTCTTAGTATTTCTAGTTTTGCTACGGCATCTGCTGTCGGGTTAGGTTCGCAAAGGCCGTCCGAGAGTCACTGTCTTCTGAGGGTAGACTTACCGTTTGAGGGAGTGCGAATACCGGTGGCTCCGTGCCGTTTCACGTGTGGTGTTTACGCCACAACCGCCGAACAAAGGTCTTCGGTCAACTTTCAGCCACCGTCAATCTTCCACTTCACCAAAGTTCGTGCCATCCGCCCAAGGAATTTAAGTGTCCGCGTAAAAGCTCAGGTGAACATTATGTAACGCCTACGGGTACTGCCGCCTCGCCGTAGAATACGATATTACCATAACTACTCACAATCGTTGTACGTTATCTACCGTACGACCACCGTTTGTTGTTGTCCATCATTATTCGAATTGTTAGTCCACTTTTTAAGCATCAACATGTCGTTACCATTATTTTACCATTCGTACTTGTGATTTTTTTCCCGCCGGTATTCCTCCATTTTCGTATACAGTGGGACCTCGATTAGTCGAAATTCAATGGAAATGTAATTTTTTCGACTTACTAAGGTTTTCGAGTTACCAGGGTTTTAAAAAAAAAAATTCTACTTAAAGTGTTTTTAAAATGTATGTATTAAAGTTTTTAATTATTATGTATAGGTATGTACGATGAAAAAAATGTTATTAAATAGCTTATTTAATTAAAAAAAACTATCACGAAAAAAATATTATAATAAATGTGTACAGTGTTTCAAATTTAAAATAGATAATTTGTTATCCTACCGTGACTTAAAGTTTGAGAACACATGCTACTATCCACAGTATTTTCTATAGTATTTAGAGCAGAGTACACTTTATCGTCCACATAACTTAGTTGTTCGGTGAATGTTCTTAGCAATATGACAGTACCGATACCAAATAAATAGCACGATATGTATGAATGTACGATTATATACTAATGTACATAAGATAATAAACTAAATAATCGGGATTAGATAACAACTATCGGAACGCACAAGCCGATTAGACAAATGTTTATAAAAATTATCCGTCATTATTCGTGTATATTCGGAGCACAGAATGTTCGAGTTATCTATAGTTTTTTAATCGAGGTTTTCGCAAGGGAACGGAATTTTTTTCGACTTATTAAGGTTTTCGACTTATCGAGGTTCCACTGTATATATATCTATTTCACTTAGGCGGTGTGGTATAAACCATCGTAGGGTTAGTGACGACATTAGTCGTGCACCAGCGATCGCCCGTGAGCGAGCTATGCTTATCGACGTCACGGCTTGCTCCCGCCACACACGCACAGGAACACCCAAAGATAGTAATGAAATTACTCCAGAAACGTTATTATCGTGAACACCGATCGAGTACCTTGACCTATATATATTCGATTAAGGCTCCGATACGGGTGAAATGGGTCGGTTTTCCATTGTTCTAAGAGCCGATGATAAGTGAATAATAAACTTTCGGAACTGAGAAACTTTTCACTCGGGATATTTTACAATAAAATTCTAATACGAACGATTTTTGTATTTTTTTCTACATTTTAGAATGGTTTCGCGTGAAATTGTTGTTCCTAGCTGTTTTTTTTTATTATTTGTTATTGATCGAGGGCCTATAACCATTTTGATACTCTCAGAAAATAAATATAAAACTCCTTAGTGTGTACATGTGTACAGTGCGTAGTACAATTAATAACAAATAAATATGGGTACAAGCTTAACACATAACAAATATTAAAAAAAATAAAAATAATAATTTTGTCAAAACTCTCAACTCAGTATTGTGATTGCGAGAACCGTATTTATTTTCTTTTTTATTGTATATTTGTCATCGGTATTAGCAATAAATAATCATAATGTTTATTTTTCCGACAACGCAAATCACAAAACATAATTTACGAAAAACATTTATGAACATATCGAAAATTATTTAACTATAGTTATCGATTGTTTGACTATGTGAAAATGTTCGTATAGTAATAAATGTTATTATTTGTTTATACATAAACTGAAAACTAATCAAAAAACATTTTGAACGGCGCAATGGGTATGCAATATTGTTACATCACAGATGGACGTATGTAATATTTACCTATCTCAAACCGAGTAGTATTATAAAATATAATTATTTTGGAGATTATTGTTATCATTATTATTATTATTATTATTATTATTATTATTATTATTATTAAAGATACGCTGTCTGACTGTTAAAATGCGTTAAAAGCTTTTAGACGTCACTGTAATCGTTTGCATTTAACTTGATAAAATAGGTTTTCAGAAATAGAAAACTATAAAATCTAATATTCTAATATTTTTAAAACCGGTTTTTCAAGTTGAATGCAAACGATTCCGGCGACTTCTAGTGGCTGCGTCCACGTATCAAAATTTAATTAGGATAACCTTCTGTATAATTATATTATCTAACTGGATATGAAATAAGTTTCTTTTAGAATGTTATTTTAATAAAAATACAAATTGTTGGTAATAGTGAAAAAATATCAATAATATAAATATTGTCGTATATCCGTTTGCGATATTGTCGTCGTTCCACCATCGAAGTAAAGTTATAGAGTCGTTAGACATCAAATCTGCAAGTACCAATAGAATGAGTATGCTGTTCTGCGGTAACGTTCTAAGTGGCCGCTAACATTATAATTCCAGTAGGAGTCCCTACAGAACTTTTGCCCTCGTTTCTAGCATCTGGCAAACGTTCGGACCCGTTGAAAAAATTGAAAGTATTCGCATATTTCGATTTCATTCTGCAATATCTTACAAAATTACCTTTCCGTTTACTTTACCGTCACTTGTTCTCCACAATTATGTTTTATTTGTATTGAAATTCGTTTCCTCTATCCTACCTCGACATAAACGCATCACACTCCCCGTGGGATGTACGTGTAGTCACACCCCTGCTGTTTTTCTCGCTCGCCAAGGGTAGTTACACGTCGCGGTGGTGCGTTTTATTTTCGCGTGTTGCCACATCCCGGGCCGGGCGTTCGTGTCCTATCCGTCTCACACGCTGTCGCAATCACGCGGAATGCACGTGAGTACACTTCGTAAGAATTTCTGGGCTCCACTCTCGCACTTCACTCGACACCTGGTGTAAGACACGCTTTCGAACAGCTTTCATAAGTCACTCCCCGAATCTGCAATCATCTTTGGAACCGAGTTACTAGTCTTCCCGCATCAGACCACCCGCATTTGAAGCCTATTGTTTGCGGACATATTATATTATTATATGTGAATAGGAGAATTCGAGTTTTTTTTGCGCTCGATTGATTACGATTCGCGAAGCGAGGACATTTCACTTGTTCAGCTGAGATTATTATTTTCCTTTCGTTAAACGTTTTTGTTTCTGATAGGGCATTCGCGCTAAAAGTTTTCCGCAACAAAGATGCTTTTCGACAGTGTCGTTGGGTAAAAATAAACAATACGAAACTTTTAGATTTTTGCAACAATTCTCCGATACGGCGAAAAAACTAAATCCGAAACGATCGTAGATTTGGTCCAATAAGCGTTAGTACAATTTTCATAAACCCTTTTAGTCCTCAATTATTTTATTTGACCAAACAATTTTCTTTTTCGTAATTTAGTTTACTATGGTATCAATTTTTATAGAATTTGGCGAAGTTAGGACTTAACGATTGTCAAATAAAGTTATGGCTTTTTACGAGTCCACTGGCCGTTAAAGGAGTCAGGTAGTTTGATTTTTGAATGTGTTTCATGATGAAAAATTTGGTGATATAAATTAAAATAATTGTTTATTCATGTTTGATGTAAGCTTCATTAATATTATTTTTTATTGACCTAGATTATCAAAGCAACATATCCTCAGCACCATCAAGGTTTGAGATATATTTTTTTAAAATCCGGTCAAACTCTCGGAACTTATAATCATTGATTTATCATCAGAAAATTCGTAAAATTGGAATTTGTTCCATCTACTGACAACTGAAGGACAACGTCATCGTATAATATTTTTTTATGACATGGTATTTGCATACTTCAATTTAAATACATTAAAATATGGCCACGTGGTCAGTTTATCATTATTATAATATACTTGAAATTCAATTTTAATTGGTTCCGTAGCTATTATGAATCATATTCGAATTTCTTCGTAAAGATAATATTGTTACATATAGATATATTTTTCTCGATATTTTATGTTTATTTTACCGTTTATAATAATTGTTGAGCTGTCATAGTTTACACACTAAAAGCTAATAAGAAAAGTACATCAGACAACTGAAGCTTTTTTATAATATATGTAAGACCAATAAAATGACATTATTTCCGATCGCGCATAACGGACAATAATATCACAACTATTCCATTTACATCAATACATACAATAATATAATCAGCCGTAACGATATCATAAACGTTCTGTGGCCTCACCCGAAGCAGCATAATTTAATCAAATTTTGGCAACAATTTATTAGTGTTTTCAATTGACCAAACGACATGATTGATATTTTGATTTATACGCACAATGTAACTGCAAATCTGGTAGTCGTTGTAAAAAATGTGCATGCAAGATAGCAGAAATGTTATGCGATTCGAGTGTTACAGTCATAATCATAATTGTGCTAATACTCAATTATAAATGATAATAATATGAAAATGTGTTTTTCTTATGATTATTATTTCACGTGCACTTACGTAATAAAATAATTATTTTTTTTATTTTTATGAAAATTATAAGATTTATCATACGAGTAGTTTACCGACAATCTTAATAAATTACGTCATTGACCATTTAAAATAGTAAATTTTAATTTAAAATGCCCTTTTTTACAAAATGTACCTCCATAATTGAATCATTTAGGTAAAATATATATAAAAATATAGACCATAATTTCCTTTTGATAGTGGAAATGACATAAACAATATGCACGTTTCGTTAAAAATCGAGTAGTCTATAGTAAAGAAACAGAGCCCGCGGAAAGTCCTTGAGATCACATTTAACTAAAGCTTTTTGATTGATGTTCTAGAAAGTACATCTCCTGGAAACTTTTTACGTGTAATGGCTTAAAGGTTTTATTTAATTGACATGACTTCCGAAGTTCCAACGGAATAAATGTTTATTTTGTTTGTAACTTTAAAATTATACAATTATGCGAGTTGTGTTGTTTTCTCTCTAACCCTTATTTATTTATTTTTGATTTTCTTGAATAATATTCAACCTGTTATTTACATAACATACTATTTATTTATCGAGTCAAAAGTATCGTAGAAAAAAAAACCAAATTAACAACAGTAGTATTATTGTTGCTGTACACATTCCACGTGCAAATGTGCAAGGCTATCTAAAGATTAAACTATTATTATCATTCGATAATAATAAAAATATATAATTTGTTGATCCGTAAAAAGTAATCACGCAGATACCCATCAGCCAGATCATATAATATAACATTAGGCAAGAAGTAAAAATAATGATTATCACCATGTATTCGTAAGTATGTATTCTATAAAATTATATTATCTTCTACCAACAGGTGATATACGATTTTAACAAAATTTGAATAAAACCACAAAAAACAGTATAATGACTTGACAAATCATACGTATTCTAACTAATTCTTCGCTTATGTATAAATGAACACTATAATTTAAGTATAAAACGTGACGTAAGAGAATATTCATAATGATAAAAATAAACATTTTATGATAGTTATACATATTTGCGAGCACGTGTTTTCATTTTTGTGAAGACTCACTATCCAATAAGCCAACAACATAATATAAATGTTGAACTAGTTGTGCGTGTTTGTGAACTGTTTGACTAATCCGATCAAAGTAATAATTGTTATTATTCCGATTCTGCAGATAATACACGGAGTTATTCGTGTAGTCCATTAACAACTTTCTCGCCGGGGTTGAGTCTTGTAGGTAAGCGAAGCAGACCGAATAAGCTGTTATTTTAACACTTACTTAAACCAATGATCACGTGATAGAAGATTATCGTGTAAACCGTTGCTCATACAGAACCGACATACTGACAAAATAATTAGATTCAAGTTAACTTCGTATGAAACTATCGGCAGTAGTTGTACGGTAAGCGCTTGGAAATAATTGTTGTTTATTCTATTCCTGAACCATTTACTGTTCAAATTCGAACAAGTTTATTACTATCACATATTAGAAACAAAGTTCGTACAAGTTGTGTAAATGTTAATCCGTGGTAATCATTTGACGCGTGTGTATTTAACCGTAAGCTGAGAATCAACAGTTTTACCGGACCACGTATACATATTGCCGATGCGTATGAAAAAATGTAATCGTTCACCTCAAACGAAACTGCCATTAATGAAAATTATCACTATTTTATTGTTATTTATTGTACGTTGAAGTCGACGTGTAAGCTTTGTTTGCGATTCGTGTTATATTTTACAAGTAATAATGTTCGAATCGCGTAGGTATTCCGTCGGAGGTATTTCGATTCATCCCGCATGTGTGGCAATTATCATTAACCTCCACCTAATGCCGTCGTCTAAGAAAAAAAAAATCACACATTTCTAGTGCGTCGTAATACGGGGTGAACGGAAACGCTTTTGGACGCTTGTAGCAAATATAAAACTTGACAGTTGTTCAAAATAAAATATCACATCAAAATATGAGTCTTTATGAGTACTTCGGTTATAGTGACACTAAAATGTTCATTATGTGTTATTCATTAAACCAGATATGATACTGGATTTGATGCCCGCGAAAATAGTTATTTACTAAAATTCAAACGATTTGACACATTTTATTTTATGGATAATTTTTCATATAATTACACCTTTAAGAATGCAGGGAAACATTGTAGAAACCGGCGATTCGTACGAACATCAAATGGTCAGCGAAATTTCTATTTTCGTTTCTGATCATCGCATTGTTTCTATACGGCAGTGGTGAATGATTTCTTTCGCGATTATGGTACTAAAAAGTTACGACCCGTTTAAAACTTGTGGCCGAAGCAGATACGCATCGTCGTGGCTGTAGTGCTAGCGCCAGCTCATGATTGGTTTTCTTCGTCTATGTGTTGTCAAAAGTGCAGCAAAAGAACGCTATACATATATTAAGGAACATCTGTGAACAATTGTGCGGCGTTCATGTTCTGATTTTGGAGTTAAAAAGGGTATCATGAAATTCAAAGAAAAGAGCATTTTTGAGAATATGACATATTTCTCGTAGAATATCTACTGGCAAAGAAGTAACCGTTTGAAAAATCAGTGTAACTTCTTTGTTATTCGATATTCTTAAAAAAATAGATATGTCGCCTTGTTATGGGTTAAGACGTTAAATCACATGTGCATACTGGGTAGACCCGGAGCCTATATGCAGCAGTTGACCGTTATTGGGCCAAAATTCTCTATTATGCATGCGGCAATTTTTAACAACCATCGTATGTGATACATAACACCCAGCACAAATTATTTGAAAAACTCTCGTATTCCAAGGTCCCAAACGACCTCGATGCAATAAACTTTCAATAAGTGCTGTTTTTATTATTACTATTGTATACAATTTTTACCTAATATTATATTTTAAGTATCCTATATATGAACTAATAAGTAGTATAAGTTTCGTGTAAGAACCGACTAGAAATAATTTATTTTCAGAAAAGTTGCAAGTTTGTAGGCATCAGAGCAATCATTTTGGTCTAAATGTTATACGCAAACACGCAGAAAAGATACTAAACTCACATCATGATAAAACGAATACGTTTTTTCGTTTCAATAGAAATCTTTAAAAAATTTATTAACTTATTCATAAAATGTTAAATTTAATTTTCAGAAATATCCAGTTGATAAACTCAATTAAATTACTCGTAAAACACGTAGGAAACATTTTAGACTCGTACTACATAATATCTCGTTATCTGCGTTCAATGATTTGTTTTTTCTGTTATATATTCAACAATAATTTTACGATGTATTACAAAGTGAGTCTCTTCTCCCTTTACACTTGTTTTACGAAACATGATTGCAATTAATTTTGTGCTTATATTAGTGAACTATGGAACAATAACATTATTTTAAATTAACTTTTATATTTTGTTAGAAAAGAAACGTGTTTTCCTCTTGTGTGCTTACGCAAACAAAATAAAAAATATACAAGTCGCAATTCATAGTTGATGCTAAAAGATACAAGATACGAGTGCACCTAAAACACTGCCCATCGCTGGTTAAAGGGTATAAGCTGCAGTTTTCAGACCTTAAACGGTGCATCAGAGGTAATAGTAATAATAATAATAAAAGTAGTAATAATAAACATTGATGATAATGATTACGGTGTACACTTCATAAACTTTGAATACGTAATGTCCGATGACGGAAAAAGCGTAAAGTCGAACATTCTTATTATAACCGTGATCTATCAATACCGTCGGGCGACGTTTCGTTTGTTTTTTCCGATCGTGACGAGCACGCGAAACGGCCGAAAAGACGTGACCGGACACGTAGAGCGGCGCGACGACGGGAAGTCTGTTGCGAGCGGAACACACCGGCTGCGCTGAGCTTTTGTCGCCCGGCGTGCACGGTTCGGTCGGCCGGCCGCAGACGCGCAGTGCCCGTAGCAGTACGCGTGCGACTCGCGACCGACCGAACGTCTAGCGCGCGCGCGCTCGCGCACACCGGATAACGACCCCGCGACGATTGCCGACGACGATCGCGAAATAAATCGCACGTAAACCGTGATAATAAATAGGAAGAAAAGGAAAGACCTCCGACGATTGCGACGGTTTTCGAGTGGATCATTTCGAATTAACATCGCGCGCCACTTGTGAACGATCGTCACCGTCGTCGCGATTTCGTCAGTGGGCCAGTGCGAGGACGGTCCAAACGCGGGATAACGTCCTGACCGGACCCGCCAAGGTAACAGAAACACAACTCGCTATCGAATTCACGGGGCTTTTAGATTTTTTTTTTTTGTTCGCTTTCCGCGCGACTTTATTCCAAGTTTTCGATTTTCTATTGAAATCGCACCACGTTCTTCGGCTAAAAGGATTTTTCTCCTCGCGAGATGCCGCCAAAACATACATTTTTTTCTTTCTCATATTTTCCCCGTAGCCGGAAAATACCGTGGTGCCGAGTTCGTTTTTTTTCTCCGATAACCGTGCGCGCAAGTAATACGTATCGACGTGCGCACGGAATACATACGTACATATTTATACACGGTGTACTGTCAGCACATGATAATAATACGTACAAACACGTTTCTCTTGTCCACTTATTTTTTTCATTTCCCGCGCACCGTGCACAGGTTCATCGCATCGCACGCGGGTACTTTGATAGATATTTTTCGTTTTTTTCTTTTTTTCCCCCCAGTCGTTTATCCCGTTTTCGTTGTCCGCTATCGATAATACACGCTCTCGCCCCTTATCCCTGCACACGTAGCAGGGCTTGTCCACCTGTTGCTACGCGCCTGTTCCCACTACCGACCGCGCTCCGTGTACGTACACGGTTTTCCAAACAATTTTCAAAACAATAATGCGTGTTTCTCGACGCGTTCACAATGATATCGTAGTTAGCCGTAGAATTATTTCCGGGTCCGTCGGCGAGCGCAAAACTCAGACTTGGCCCACGCGGTCTCTCCTCGAAAGCACGTCCGTACGAAATTCATTTCATTTACGTGGCTGTCGTTCACCCGGGGGTTCTTACTCGAAAAATCTCGAGAACACTACACAATTATCTGTGCGTGTGTACGTCATGTGTACTCGTGTGTGCTCGTGTGTGTATTCGCGTGCTTGTACGTGTGCGTGTGTGCGCTTTTTCATTACTAGCTAATTTTTCACGAGCTCGTAAAATCAAAATCAAATTTCGCCTCAAAGCAATATCGGGTCCCGAGTACACGCCACGCGTATATCTATAGAACGTGTTTTAACATCGTCACGGGAACACACGTTTAACTACCCCGATCTTATTATCGCGCGTTTCATAATTATTATAGGGAGTTTTTTTTTTTTTGTTATTTTTTATTCGTTTTTACGGTCTACTGCGAGCCGGTTGCATACGCGCGCATAAATATAATATCGCGCGAAATGTCTCGAAGAACATCGTATAATAATATCGCACACGGGCACCGCGTTTTTATGTTTATTTTTTATACTCGCGTCGTCTTGGTAGTGCCGCGTTTATCTCTCGCATCGCCCGATTTGATTTCAGCGTAATAATATATTCGAAAACCGGATGATTTTATTTCATTAAACGGCCGTTATTGCCGGTGCAGGCGCACGGCGGCGCGGCGGCAGCAGTACCTGGGTACACATTTCTATACCGTCGACTAGCAGACGCGTTATTTTTTATTTTATTTTATTTTCTTTTTTTGTTCGTCATGTGTTCGCGGTACAACTGTGCGAATAGCGTGATGGTAGAACGCGCGCGTACCTATGTACGCACCGACTATAAACATATTATTATTATTATTACATACAGTCGAGTAAATAGTGTCGACAAATAATTTTCGAGACTTAATTATCCAAAACATGTTTTAATTCCATGTACAATTATTTGGATAAAAGTATTGTACTCGTGTGTGTGCGTATGTGTGTGTGTGACATAAATATAATATTTTAAATTAACTACTTCAAATGGTCGGTTTGAAAATACCTAACAAATATTAAATGTATTGATTAAATTTAAATGAATAGTTTTCCATGTTTTAATATCGAAACAATCAGACTATGGTACGAGTAAAAATACCAAGCTATTGTTATGCGACTGATAGTCATACGAAATATTAGAGTTCCTTACTTACCAGCTGTAGTGTGGTGTCTTAAGAAATAAACTGTCGTATTGATCATTTCTATAGAGAATAGTATAAAGATATCGATTTTAAAACAATATTATAAGGTTAGTAGTCTGGATATGCTTATTAAAAATTTACAAACGCGAAGGACAAATGTACTCATTTATTTATAAATCCTTATCATTTGACTATGGCAATTATATAAGTCCTAACTCCTAATTTGTGTGTTGTACACTCGTATCAGATAGTCAAAAGTAGACAGTTTTGTGTTTTATTTCGTTTAATCAACTTAGAATAATATTATTTTTTCCTTCTCGATTAATTAACATTTATCCTATATATACAATTAAAATGCCTCTCACTTGTCACTGACTCACTCACTGATCAGCGTAAAGTTAAGACTATTTACTTTACCGATTCATTTGAAATGTCGATTGAATATACATTTGTGCACAAAGAAAGGGTTATTTGAAAAATCGCGTTTTTAAGGTTTTCGGCTGAGATCTAGATGTATACATTTTTTCCTACTTTTTGATTACCCAGGAAATATTTTATTTTATTTAATATGTAGATTTTAATTACTGCTGTTTGAGGTGAAATAATATAGAAATTAATATAGTATAGATAAATAAAAAGAAATATTTTTTGACTGCAACAATTAGTGCACTTTTTTCTATCAACATTAATTTTTTTACAGTGAGTTATTACTTGCCCTAGTCTAAAATGATAAAATTTCATCCAGGCCGTGTAATTTGCTTATAATTTGTAAATTATTTTTTGTTTTTGTTTTTTGTTTGTTGTTCAAAGTCATTTTTAATACACCAAACATTATCTCTTATCCTTTTCAAGTAGCTTGAAAATCTTAACTTTTTATTAGTATAGAATTTAAATGTGTGCTTAAATCGGATTTATTGCTTAGAAACGGTGCATATACTTTGTTAAATAATTCCTACGTTTGCTGTGTTTGCGACAAGTAACGTTGTTTATAATGCATCAAATTCCCGTAAAAGACCGGTGTTGATTGGTAGGAGCCTCACAAATCCGAATGATATTGACGAACATTAGTAATTAATATGTCATGCGAGATACAGAAATGTCGTGAGATATTTTTCTAATACGTCTTTCTTTGTTTAAAATTGAATACCGACAAGTCTATTCAATATCTACAGTGTTATTTTATTATTTTCCTATTGCATTGCATTATTTTATCTACAGTCAACCGAACGACGGTTTCATAAATGGAAATCAATAAAATAACATTTTGGAAAATGCAACCATGGATAAATAAATATATAATAAAAGATCGCAATGTAGATACTTGATATAGAAAAATAACATACTAACATACACATTAGATACCGACAAAATAATTGAGTGCTTTGCAGATTCTCGAAGTAAGGATCCCGAGGGAAACAAAGGTTGTATTGGTTTTACTATATTATTTTATTATGGTTTTTTTTTTTTTTATTTATTTTTTGCTCGGTAAATATACACCAAAAGTTTTTACAGTATCTTATTAAGTCATAAATTAGACCCGGAAAGTATTTTAAAGTGGTCACTCTTAGATTTTTTATGCACTAAAAAAAAACTTTTCAGTATTATTGAACTTTATATAGCAAATATGTTTAAACGTTTTTTTTAACTAACCTAACCTTAACAGTGATAAAAATTCGGAAGATTTGATACAGACATTTTTTACGTTACAAAATTCTTAACGTATAATGTCTAATATTTCAATTTTAAATGAAGATTTTTGTAGATATTTCGAATAATTAATTCCGAAATGAATTTCGTGTATAAAGATTTTTAAAATACATTTTCTAGATATTTGCCGTGCATTGTTTTTTTTTTCATGCAATAACTTATCGTTGCTTTAATATGTATACGTTATATAACTAAATAATAAAACAACAATAGATTTATACTTAGAATCCCAAAATGACTTGCTTCTAATGTATAAGTTGTTTTTTATTTACATCCATCTAAGGGTAATAAGAGTATTATATAAATGGTGTAAAACAGAATTATTTTTTTTTTCTGAATTTTAGTTATAAATTAGATATAAATACTAATTAATGTCAACGAAAGTTGAAATATATTTTTTAACATAAATCTTTCACTATCCAAAGTATTTATCTTATATATAGTATGTCCCGCAAATGTTTGAGGCAGAGCTTACTGCAGTCGGACGAAGATTTTGTGTTTAATTAAAATGCGCCAGTATAGTTTTTCATTGGCTGACGGAAAAGTTGACATGGTGGGGAGTAGAAGACGAATATGAACCCAAATAATGGATAAGATTTCTAGTGATTGTTCGGCAAACGAGAAGAATAATGTCCATCGTTGACGGGAAAATGACGGTAAAAGTAGTTGCTTTTGTGTGCCTTTAATAGATCAATTTTTCAAAACAAAAAAAGGTTCGATCAATATTTGTACATCAGTCTCAAAGGTTTGAAAATACCTTTTCTACGAAACTCTATAGCTATAATATAAAAGCTTCCGTCTATACGTTTCTATAAGTATGTGAAAAATGTTTTTTTTTTTTTTAGAAAAACTTGTTAAACGTTTCAATAACTATGCCAAACTCCAAACTTTAGACGTAGATAGTTAACTTACAAATACAATTCTCTGATACATGTATCTTTATAAAACCTCCTAGTGATGGATATACTTATTTTTTTTTTTTTGATTCGAAAGAAACCCATTTTATATTTAAATGCATTCTATAGTAGTAAATCGTAGGGATAATAAATATGATTTTTAACTAAATACGTTATATAATACGTAATATTTCGAACCAAATAGTCGCATCATATCGATTGTTTCATATAATTATGTTTTTTTTTTTTTTGTTGTGACTAATACTTCAGTAGTTAAAATGTTTTAATTTTTAACTGTTGGTCACGAATATATTTAGCATATAGAAAAATACCAATAATGTTCTTAATATTGTATCAAACTGTTGGGAGTTTTTAATTATTTTTTTTTTTTTAGTCACGAAACGTACAATTTACAGAGCTATTTTTGCGTAAAGTGATAAATATCACATCGTAATTTTAGAACATTTCAAATTGTACCGGTTTATGTTCATTAAATTTTCGACAGTTGAAGAGAACTTCAGCAGATATTATATTTACTTCCTATAAAATAGGTTCACTCACAACCACTTCTAAAACTCATTGTGCAAGACGTACCAGTCTCGTGTTACATATAAATTACTTATAGACACTTGATACGCTTTGATAATGGGTAACTTAAATTGATAACAAAACATCAAGCTGTTTCAACCGAAACGAAAATCAACACGCTACGGCCGTGTGGTATCAATAATTGTATCCATCGAAACTTCGATATTATAGTGATGATGATTACGAACACTCTGCGATAGTACGTGATGGTAACTACGTACGGTTATTATTTAAAATTGAAAACTATAACGCGCAATGAAATCATCACGTCTCGTGTCGAGCGCGTAAGTCGAGCAACAAATAGTCCATAATATCCACATGGCCCGCGCATAACTACGCCATGATAACGATGCGTTAAAGGGACGATGATAATAAGAATACTATTATACTCTACAACGCAATAATGATGCTCAATATTCCGCAACGGTTGACGGATAAACAAACGCACGGGCATATTATTGATGATTTTTCAGGAGGGATGTCCAACATTTTAAGTACCTCAAAAGTTTGTATTTAAAACGTGTTTATTGAAAAAAGGACAAATCACTATGTAAGCGCATCACATGAGTAATTCGAAATTTGAAATTCTGCAGGTACATGCGGTATAATAGACGGGCTGAAGGTACTTGCCTAATACTGAACACTAAAATTTATTTTAAAAATACGTTGTCGTACGTCAGTTCACTTCAATATTAAAACTAACAACGTTTGAACCGAACGCAAATTCGGAATTTTGTGTACGTTCGTTAGACGGAGACAAGACATTCGGGTTTGGCATCCTCTTGACCCGGTTAAATTGTAATGACCAATTCACGGATGCTCCTGGCAATATGTAGACTAATTTTCGAAACCTATCTCGAAATGCGCGTCGTCGGATCTAGCTAAGTTTTTTCACTTTTGCAGTCAGGATATAAAATATATTTCGATAGCCATAAGCAGGTGATGATATTGCTAGGACAACGAGTTATTTTTTGTAAATTCGGGAGATGCCACCAAATACGCCTCTGAACAAATTGATACCTGATTTAGCCGTTTCCGTATTTCAACGTACTTATGATATGACGTAGATCGGTTATCGAACAGTTCAAGTGTTAGGCGTGCGCGAACAGTGTATAATATTTATGTGACAATTTCATTGCTACGACAATCACTTACTTATTTACAAAATGAAAATATATATATTATATGCGTGTTTATTTTAATTTTATTTGAAAGCGAAACGTTTATTGATTTGCTATATTATGCGAGCGTTAAAATACTATATAGGTATGTCTCAAGAGTGTGTGCGTGCGTATTTTAATAGACAAGGCGCATGAAACGTGTGTATTATAATGTCTAAAATGAAAAGGAAACTCGTTGAATACAAAGTCTGCCCCGATCAGTATTCATCAAAAAGCACAACTGCTGATTCGATGACCCATAACAAACCATTATTTTTTATATGCGCGTGCGGGTGTCTGTAAGTGTGTGTGTGTGTGTGTGTGTGTGTGTGTGTGTGTGTGTGTGTGTGTGTGTGTGTGTGTGTGTGTGTGTGTGTGTGTGTGTGTGTGTGTACATTTTTCTAAAGGTAAGAAAAAATGATAAATAGCGATGCTTACAAACAACTCGTTTTTTTTTCTGCCCCTCCGTTGCTGTTAGCGCATAACGATTACTTAGACATAGCAATTTATTTTATTTTTACATAAACAACGAAGAATAAATGAATGAGGTCACGTCAAGTTCTTGCTGCAGTAATTGACTTGGAAACGTTTTAGCTGTAGATTATTAATTTCATACAATGGTGCAGTGGCAATAATTATCATCAACGCGTCATAACAATTCTTTAACCAGCTCTTAGGATTTATTTTAAGACCCGTGTAAGCAACCACTAAGAATCGTTTTGAAAATTATTTATAAGCGTACAACGTGGAAAACTTTTTTTTTTTAACCTTATAAAAAAATCAAATCGCACCAATCAATAGTATAAATAACAATCGATCGTACGTGTTTTGAACATGAAAAGGAATACGGTTTCGATCTTAACATTAAAGTTATAATATAACTGCATCGTTGCTTGAGTAATATAAATATTTATACTATATAAATGTAATTGAATAAAAAATTCTGTGTATTTACTGGACGAAAATAAATATTTTATTTACTGTAATGTAAGGAACATATTATCGATAATCTGAGTTATAACAATGTTATGTATCTTTGTAACTAGCAACAGTGTGATAAACTTTTTCAAATCATAATGAACAAGTGTTTTTTCAGAATACTTGACTTTAGACGCGAACAAATTATATATTTAATCGTAATTAAACCGATCGATGAGAAAAGCAACGTCAATATAGTTCGTTCGTGCAAGTGTGTGTGTGTGTGTGTGTGTGTGTGCGTGTTGTAATGCGGTAACAATAATGGACTTGAGTACTTGGCAACTCGAGTAAAATAATCAAACCCACGCGCAGCTTCTGCGCGAAACCAAATCGACCATGTTCAATGCACACACCGGCCCGACGCGACCGTGAAAATGTCGATTTTTACGAATTTGATAACTTACACGTAACTTACAAACTTCCGGCAAAAGCCAAAACCACGCGCGTGATATACTGACGGATGGACGATACACAGTAATCCTTTCCCTAAATTCCCTGCACGAAAATACTGTTACGCTAGGTAATCCTATAATTGCATTTATGTGTTTCGGATACTATTGTGGCTGAAGATTTAATGCGGAAACGTCGGATTAATAAATACACGTTTAAATATACCTAATTTAATATCACGCGGTTGCAGCGCCGAAACACACGTAAAAACCCGTAGTGACATGTGTCGTTATTTCAATACATGTTGGCAAGCTGTATAATTTATCAGCATAAAAATTAATTGCGTTTTTTTATCTTTCAAACGTGTTTAATAAATTTATAAAACTGAATTCGAACAATAATTGCCATACGCGTGTATACATATGTAGATATAAATAAATAATAGTTATTTTACAAAGAAACAAAATGTAACTCAATTTGAATGAAATAAAATTCGCGCAAATTATTACAGTTAATCAAGTACAGAAAATAATATTATTTATGAACGTTCGATGTACTATTATGTATGTATATTGTATGTATATATATATGTGTGTGTGTTTATAAATAGTTTGCAACGAAAATATAATAAACATATTTTATTTCGAAAGTAGTGCGCAAAATGAGAATAAAAAAAGTAACTTTTCAATTGCATTAGCACACAAGACAAATCGTTTATTATGTATTTGTTACAATAACGGTATCTTATTTTAGATTTCAAATGGGTATGAGAAACAGTTATTGATTTTACCACAATGACGTGTTTTTTAATCATGTATTATTTTTTTTCGACTTTTCTCAGACAGTTCATCTGATGAAAAATTGGTGATGCATAAAATTAGACCTACTATACCGTCATCGTATGTACGAGTACGCGTTCGTACTTTATACACATTTCGTTGGATTGATATCTGCGACTAGACATTGTTGAAATACATAAGATTACATGGAAATCGTAAGATAACCGGCAATATGAAGTATAGCGTTTTTTTTCCCAGTTTGTACTTAGTAAAATATATTATACACGCGAAAATATAATGGTGTTCGATAAATTATTTATGTAATTATTGTGACGCACTGACAACAAACACGGTTCTCCGTTTGATTTCAGTTATGTAAACATATTATATTTTCTTCTCACTAAACATAATGCCAAAAGAATCAATATTTACTTTTCATTATATTATATAATAATATACCTATAGTAGTTCGGAATAGTAATAATTTGCACTGGCACATTTCTTTTTCAAAGAGGAGATCGCAACGATTCTCGGCGTAGAAGTCACCGCTTCGACCGAACGGGCTTTACCGTGTAAAAACGAAAATTCCCGTTTTTTCGAGAACGGTGATTTCAAACGACCATAGATCGTGATCAATGGATTTAATCAAAGGTGATAAAGATAAAAAAAACCTAAATCAGTCATTAAAAAAACTACGGTTTAAGTTGTGTATATATTATACGTTTGAAACTTTTAATTGTTGTCAAAAACAACGAATAACGACTGTACTTACGAATTCCAATCATGTTTCATTTCCAATCAGTTCGAGTGCTATAAAATGTTCGGAAAACATCTGATTATTATAATAGTCATCTGCCTAGCGCGACTATAATAATTGGTTCCTACGCGTCCATTCATTATTTTAAAACTTTACCGAACAAAAATAATTATTGTCAATTCCATGAATGTACATAGTAAAGTTACGGTTACGGCAATATAGCGAAAAATACACCGTTGAAGAAGACACGAACAACTTTTCTTTCTCTTTTCTCTTTTTTTATTTTAATCCATCTCTGCATTTTGTCGCGCGTGCGTAGGTGCCGGGCAGAATACACCAGTGCGAGTGATGTTTTTAACAATATTCAAAGGAAACCCGTTTGGGGATGCATGACGTATATACTCTATACATGCTTATAACCCCATTAATATCTCTAAACGAGGATTACGTGTATAATATTATTATGACGGTATAAATATATAGTCTTGTTTCATCCCGTTCAAAATATTATACGGGCAAAATGATTATACCGTATTCGTGTAACGATTAATTATCGGTTAAATTGGCTTGCTCTGCGCGTACACGGCATACACCTAGCCGCGATAATAAACCTGTAGGATTACAATATATTATTGTTGCTGTTGTTATTATTATTATTATTATGATTGTGTGTTGAGGCGGCTGGACCGCCTACGTTTTTCACGCGTTTAGACCAATAAGCTGGTATGAAATTCACCTAGTTCCGATCATCGGATTTCCATATTAAATGTGAATCGTCGCCGTCGTCGTGATGATGGGTGTCCTTTGAGGCGGGGAGGTACGATACGGGGTGTTTTCCGCCCTTGGAAAAATGCGAGTAATATAAGCTTGTAATTTATTAATTATCATTATTATTGTTATCAACATATATAATATAGTTTATTATGAAACATAGAAATCTACGGTTATTTTTTACCGATTTTTAACGATAGATTTGGTTATATTTTATTTACTATTATAGTATACGGATACGTCCTTAATGTAATTCATGAAATAACATTATACTTTTGTTTCGTTCACACGATTTTTTTTTTTTTTAGATTGCTCTGCTCCCCCACTCCTTTTAAAACTTTTCCAATGTGCCCCCATGTCGAGGAGTTTCCGCGCTATACACGGATGCATTGACACATTGATATTATTTATTACACACAACACAAATACAAGTAAAATGCAGCACCGTTCCCCTAACAACCATTTTGTCGTCATAGTAAAATCATGTAGTGTCGATTGGTTCTGCTTTTACTAACATTTTTACACAAAATGTATATTGATTTTGACTACGATTTTACGATATGAGAACAGAATCGTTGTTAAGCAGACGGTGCGTTTCACTTGTTTGTACTTTTCACGTGACAAGATCTGTGACGTCCGGCGAAACGTTTCGGACATAATTTCAGCATAACTCCCAGCGATATGACACATCTATGTCAAAAAAAAAAATAAAAAAATAGAGATTTAATCCTTTACATAGGATATTAACTATGCACGATACAAATAAAAATTGTATGCTTACGTTATTTTTTAAAACATAAAGAAAAGATCAAGTTATTTTCAAACGAGGTTAAAACCAACGATTCGCACCATTGTATTATTGGTTCGCTTTCTTCAAAGATGGTACCACGGTCACGTAGTCGCCTACGTTATGTCCAAAACAAAATTATACTATAATATACACGCAAGCTTACGTCGTTCTGTGTACGATAAAACTACATATCGTACGAATGTCGAACGTAATTTAAATAAAATTATAGCCACTGAGGTATATTCAAATATTTCAGATATATGAAGAGATGCCAAACTTCGTTCGTACCCGCAGCATTCTTGAAACTTTCAATTCGAATAAACCGCAGCAGTATTCCAAAACCTATTGCCGATCCGCTGGTAGTGTTCACTTAAAACTAAGAGTATCTCGCGCAGTGGCGCAACAACCATGAGCTGGTTCACCGAGGCCCCGGGATTCAAAAGGAGCCTCATCGTGATCGCTCCCAAATATGCCCAAAACCCCAAAGGCTTCCTACTGCATAATGAGAATAAAGAGTTTTTTATGCAAAAACAATGGAAAAAAGGACGAAACTTCTAGGTTGGGTGGGACTCCACGGTCGAGTGTGATGTGGGGATTGGTCTTTTAAATTTGAATCCGATATATGATACTCTAGAAAAAACGATTCTTAGTGAAAATGATCTGTTGGATCAGCTTATATTTCTAAATTTTTTATAATTTCATTTTTAATTGTTTTAATTATTTGTATTTATGATGATAAGAAAATAGATTTTTTAATATTAATAACATTCATGTTTACTACAAACATATTGGCTTTGTAAAATAAAATAAAAACGTTTTACTCATCGTATTTGTATATTGATAATTTAATTCGATTGCGTTTCATAATATTGCAAATTGAGGGCCTGATAAATAACTCATAAAATATATTTCGAGTGGAAAAGAGCATTTTCCTTGTATTATTATTAATGAATCACCCCACACTCTCTTCCGAACAAAATATTTTTTTTTTTTGTTCAGGACGCAGTCGTTAAGATAAGGCGTTCCATATTCACTTTTTCATCGGGGCCCTAAAATCCTAGTTGCGCCACTGATATCGCTCCTTCAAAGCGAAAAATAATTCTAACAAATGGTTGCTACAACGTTATCATGCGTGCTCGTATAGCAGAATTCTTTTAAGATTTTTCGAACTATAAAAATTATATAAATTAATGATATACAAAAACGGTCGTAACCTCGTAGGTACTACTATTTTAAATAACATATTTTACGTCATTAAAACCGAACTAGTCGAGAATTTTAGTCACTAATATCAAACGTGAACAAAATTATAAACAGTCGTTGATGTTTCAACATTATTATTTTTTTTTTCTGTAAATTATCTGAAAACGATAATGTAGTTATATTGTAAAGACTAAAAAAATAACCAATCTTAGGTCCTTTTTTGCTTAAATTAAAAGTTATGATCCGTCGTCGCGTTCAAAACACTATTTCGACCCGAGGTTGTTATAATTTACTTACACGTATCCAATATCTCATATGATTTAATAATCGTTTTCATATGTAACACGTAAAAATGTAGTTCACTTCATTGTAATCTATAACCTTGGAACACGAAACGTTATTTTATTACTTTTTCTTATCTGAAAAAGGAACTCTCGAAGGTTAAAAGGAAAATAGTCGTCAATATTATATTCGTGAAAGTAATCAAAAAACATCGCGCTTAAAACTTAAAAACGTTAATAAAAAAATTTCACGACTTTAAATCTGCTGAATTTCTAGCGTTAGGCAAATTGGTTTTCGGTTAACGTCGTATTAAATTTCCAATCCATAAAACAAAAAATTATTCATTTTATCAAAATAAATAGAAACGGCTGCGGGAGGAAATTTATCATAATTTTCAAGTTTTTTTTTTTTCAGTGTTTCCTTACGCTCGAGAAAATCGAAATATCGTTTCGTGAAACTTTCGGTTGTATAAATTCATCGCCACAAGACAGTCCCTATTCTCCCTTCGATTGAAATCTAAAATTTACTACAGCTCATTCTCGACAACTAACTGCTCATTGCTATATTGTGCATTGTCCAGAATTAAAGCTATATGACATCTTGACTCTAAAAACCCACTGTTAATAATATAATATTTGATTGTTTTACAAGACGATTACATGCGATATATTATACTTTAATTTACACGCTGATAAACTATAGAAGCGATTTGCGCTACAGCCCTTGGGGTTTTTTTAATATGTTTTCCAAATATTTTTGAACTATTTACGTATGTATAGCGAGCATTGCAGCTGCATCGAGTTAGTTCTTCATCGGTGATGACCGTGATGTTTTTGAGCAAATGTGTTCTTTTCGCGTAATGAAAGTGACGTTTCACAAAACAATTATACGATTGCGCGTAGTTAAGACGTGTTAAATGTTTAAATTTCAAACAACATTGCAACTTGTTCAAACACTAAACAGTTTTTGTTATTGGTGTTTACGGCCGAAAACAGCCGATAATCACGAGCGGCTTAGTAACTTATTGGTTTAAGGTATTTACCGTTGCGCGAAAGTTTTGTTATGTTTTCCTACGATAAATGGACCGTAATAGTTTTCCCGTTGAACTAAAAATTATAGCTTATATTGAGCTTCATCGCGATCCGCAAAAGTTTCACAATTACTGTAAAACGTAAGCGGAAAACGATGTGTTACCTATAAACATTTTTCGTCTAGGGCAGGGGTACTGTGCCTGATAAAAAAAAAAAAAACGAACTATCCTAGGTCGGGTGAAGATACGGGAATGAGTGTTTTAAACTTGAAACCAATGTAACGTTGCTCTCGAAAAAACGATTCTGAGGGAAACAGCGAAATTGCATGGATCACCTTATATTTGTGAATACGGTGGATATAAGAATAGTAGAATATAATTCCTTAATCAGGTAAATTGAACTTTCAATGTTCTAACTTTTGAAGTCTCATGAAATGTCAATTAAATGCTAATAAATAAGTGCTCAGTTATTGTTTCGAAGTAATATCATGTAATCAAAAGTCGTTGTAGCACCTAAGGTCGTCAACATTTTATTTTCTTACTCTTATAAATAGATTGTGACTTTCTGAAAACATTATTTTTTTTTATTGGCTGCAAAGAAAATCTAATGAAAAATCTTGTATCCATAAAATATAAACAAGAGGGTAGTTTGTGACGAAATATACTAGACGGCGCGGCGCAGTGTTTGATTCACGATCTCGATTGAAGTTGTTCGCAATTTTTGTCTGTTTCTCTCAGTTACTCGGAAAACCGTTGAAACTAATTTCCTATCAGAAAAGCGTCAGGTTCGGTTGTATCGGAGCACTTCGTCCGGTCGAAACCATGCACACATACGCACAGGAAAAAAAACCACCCGATATCATGATACAACATATTTCTCGTTCACTCAGAATCTAAAAATTGATATGTATCATACGAATTAACACTTGTCGTATCCATGTACTTGCTTAGCATAATATTTAAATCAACGTTTCAGTAATAACAATCGGGAAGTTCCTCTACGGTAATAATTATCTTACAATTTATAATACGGTAAATATGTACACGATGGTCAACATTCTTAATGTTATTTTGACACAATTCGTGTGCGCTATTATGATATTCACGACTTGAATGAGAAAATGTATTGCGTTGAAAAATATAATTTAAAAATTAGTTTTAAAATTGATTGTTCCCGTTCAAATTATACGTTATTTTACCTGGACGCTGTTGTGCCGTCGAATAACCACAAATGTGCCACAAGACCACACGTAAGGCATACGCGTCCCGGAGGTTGTTCACCCTGGGTCTAGAGACTTTTTTATCGTAAAATGTTTAAAATTAATGTGAACGAACACTACAGATCGGATGGGTCTACGTATATTTATATGATATTTTTCTTCCGTTCTTTGGTATTCAGCGTAAATATCCGTAGCAGACAATATTTAATAAGAGTTATTAATCGTGTGGTGTACGTGCAATATGTCGTACGTATCGCCTAGGTTCCAAAGTATTATCTTTAAACATGAATAATTTATAAAAAAAATATATTTACCATACTGTTTACGAATCGAATAATCAAATAATCAAAAAATGAATGTACACAATTTATGTGAACCCGACGATGTTTAATTCTTTACGTTGCTGCGAAATCGATATAGCGTCTTAGGGAAAATAAAGTCTCGGCCCTTTTGTTGTCGTCGAATGAATGACTTGCCGAAAGTTATCATGCCGAAACTTATCGCTCAACAGCAATACAACAATATCTCAATATTTATTTGTATTTTCTTCCACGTTTTGAAACGGTGTTTCGCATGAAATAGTCTGCTGCAGGAACATCGGTTGTAGCAGCATCGGGTTCGACGAATCTCCGTGGGTTGTTTTTTTCTCTCTCTCCACGCGTACCTGCGGGCTGGACCGTCGAGACCGCAACATTGAAAATATACAGTGTCGACACAATATATTATAATGCAGAACCTGCCGATATCTTCTCCGGTTTCCTTCGCGTTTGACTTCACGTCATTCTACCGTTTTGTTAGGGCTCCGACAAAAATCTGTGTACACAATATGCAATCTGATTTCCGTCAAACGTGCACACCGACGATGAACATTTTCTTTTTTCAATATCCTGTAACCTATCCATACGCCTACGCGTACGCATTGAACGGCCATGCAATAATTAACAGTCACGGCGTACGTTCACACCGAGATCCATCCTGTAATACGGCGTACAATGCGGATTTCGGTGTTTTCGTACACCAATGAGCACCGGCTTACGTAGGAAGTTTCGCTAGCGCTCCAGGCTAAGTTCGAACAATTGCAGTAAAGGTAGAATAAAAACAAAATTAGTACGTCATTACCAGGGCACGTGAGTTCATGGTCTAAAAAATGCCTAAATAAGTATGCACTTATGCACTAAAAGCTGGGAAAATATGCATTGAAATATGCCTTTAAAAGTTCAGAAATATCCATTTATATGCACTAAAAATCAAAAAAATATGTATCAAAAATATGTAGATTAAAATGTTAAAATACTATAAGTAAATTTTGGAACACTAAAGCGTTTTACACTCGCGACTTTCACTTCGCAAACCTTACAATATAATATTTTACTGTCGGCCGAGAATATATTTTCACCAAATTCATTTACCAATTGTCTTAGTTTACAGGCCGTTGACGGTTTTTCTTTCGGCATGATCGATAATTTCACGACGTTAAAAAATATATGAGATTTTCGAAATATTGTTAAACTGAACGAACGTCCGTACACTATGTCACAATAACGACTGAAATATTCAAATATAGTCAAGAATAAACCACTGTAAAAGTATCAAGAAGATAAGAGTCAGATAATATTACATATTGTTACAATATAACACAAGATGTTTTCCCACTAATTGCTTAATGCACGGGATATGTACCTATACGTTCGTATACGTACGTTTGTACTCGCCTTATCTGCTCTATACGTTTTATTTTTAATAATTTGATGTTGCGAAAACTCCCATATAATTTATACTGTGTGAAAATATAAATTATTGCATTTTGATCAAATGTCGGTAAAAATATGCATAATAAAATAGAAAAATGCATAAATATGCCAAATAGTTAAAAAAACCTCTAAATATGCAACATAAAATTTCACATACTTATCCACAGTACCTTGAATTGGATTTCTATGTCACCTAGCATTAAATACGACTTAGCACGATTGATATGCAAATGCATGAACTCACTAGCCCTGGTTATGACTGTATTATTGTGCGCCCCTCCAAAATTTGCGCTCCTCTTGCGGGCACGGTTCGCCATGATCTTGCTACGTCACTGCGGTCTGCGGGTGAGGCATAATAATATGTTTTAGAACGTCATTCGTGCCGATCACTGATATACATCGTAAACGCGACTTATATAACTGAGAAAAAAAATTGTACCGAACACGCATTATTGTTGTACCAATATAATATGGTCGGAATTATGATAACGCTACAATTTTACTGCGGGATCGCATAGACTATGTAATAACACTACATTAAGCGTAAAAAGTTACGATCAAAATAGGTATTGCAGGTAATGAGAATGCAAAACCAAAGTTGATGTACGTGACCGCGGTTATTAAGGAACTCCCATGGATATTGTTGTAGAATTCGTTTTTGAAGAACAATTTACTATGCTTTGTTAAAACTAAGCGGTCAGGTATCATATTTTAATTCATTAAAGATTTGTATGTAGAGTATATACGATTTACTATGTGTAAAAATATGCCGCGTAACGCATACAATTTACCACCAAAATCTGTCTACGGACGCAGAAAATACAAAAAAGAACGAAATGAATTAATTAATTTAATCAATCGTATTTTCTTTGTAAAAAATATTAACTTGTACGATAACGCTAAAAAGAAAATTTTTTCAAAAGTACTTCGTCGTTGATTCACGTTAAAAAAAAGTGATTCTTGTAAGTTTTATTATTTATATTTTAGTATTATAAGAATTATAATCATCCTCGGTATAACTGAATACTTGATGAGGTAAGGTGGTCCGACATTATCTTTTCAGACCTTGGTCTGGATATTTAAGTTTTTATCGTGGAATGGATACGTTGTTATATCAAATTGTTGATTGGGGACATTGCTGAAGTACCTTCATTCGCTGTGCAAAAGCAATCCGCTGCTCTAGTTCTGTTCCGTATTGTAGTTTTAACTAAACTTAAACTAGTTGAAAGCGTTAATTTAATGTTAACTAATAAAAATAATATGAAAATCGTGATTATTTTAAGCTGACCTACATTATTATATTTATCAAATATAGATGCAGTTTTCTAAACTTTATACAATGCGCGTTTGAATTTTGCGTCTTTATAGTTAAGAACCGTGCTCAATAGTTATCGAAAAAAGGTTTACTTTTTATTCTTTTTCTTTATTTCTGTTCATTTTCTTAGAAATGTTTATAAATAATATATGCTTACTCATAAAATATGCACTATTGCGCTTATTTACGTCACTAATTTTTATTTATTCATCCCTCGACGATTTCATAGATTGAAAAAAAAACATGGATTTAAGGAATGTACATATTGTTATTACACGCAGTTATTTTAATCGTCGAACAATTTTTTTTAAACTTGAAAAACTATTGTATTGCTTTTGTAAAATAACGTATTTATCATGAAAATCGATTATGTTCAATACAACTGTTAGTCGAACTAATTAAGTTTTTAAAATTATTTTTGATGATATAACTTTTACGTTTTTGAAAATTATTTACAACAATACTGTGTACACGGAATTGAATATTATTTGTCAACCGCACATGTGTGTTGCAATTAATAGTTTTATGGTGTTGCAGTCTTATACCGATAGTACACCAGCCATGTATTATAATTACGGAATTTTTTTTCATTAGTTTTTTCGCGATACAGTTTTCCATTTCATCAGTTTCATTTCATTTTCGAACATTCTTTTGAACACGGTAAAAATGTACTACTTTCCATTCATATCACTTATATGTACTTATATATTCTACTATATATTTTATTTTTCTTCGCATAAAACGTACGTCTCAGCTGAATGCCACCGAGATCAGCTTACAGTATAATATTGTACTTTTGAAATATCATAGGTACACTGAAAACTATACGTCTACATGTACATACGTAATTTACTCGCGCAGTAATTAAAACGTAAAAAACGGGTGAAACTCCACGGTCGGGTACTCGGGTGAGATACGGGAATAGGAGAATGATATTTTTGTATGAGTGTTTCGAACTTGAAACCTATGTACTGCTGTTGTCCATTGGTCTCGAGAAAACCATTCCGAGCAATAGAGGTCGAGTGGATCAAATTATATTTCTAAATATGACCGATATAGTAGTAGAACCATAAATACCGTGGGTTGAGCTTTTAATGTTCTTAGGATCTCATTTCTGGGAAAAAAAAGTGTTTCGATCATGATGAAATGTCTAATGACTGTTAAATGTAAATATAACAACTCAGTAAATGTTCCTATATAGTTGCAACGATTAATGGTTACAGAACGACAACCAAACTCGTATCGTGTAATCACATTTCGACAAAATACCAAATTTTCTAAATATTAAATGTTACGACAGTTATACAATTTTCATTTTTTTTTTTTTGTTTTACTGGCTTCAAAGAAAATCATTTGAAAAATGTTGTACCTATGAAATATAAACAAGTCGCTTCTCAATCTCGGTTGAAATTGTTTGCATTTGTTCCTCCGTTTTTCTCAATAATAAGGTAAACTGTTGATAAATTCAAATAATGACACCCCAAGACTAAGACAACCAAGACAACTAGTCGATATACCTTTTCAGAAAATTGGCTGGTTTGCTGGGTCAGATTCGAATCAAGTATATAATATTGAGTATCATAAAACTGTAATTTCTGTACGCGGTGTAATTTATCAAACATTAATTGTTGCATGAAACCTAGTTGCATTACTTTATACCGTTTACTTTGAAACAATAAAATTCGAAATTGCTCGAATAATGTTACACAAAACATCGTAACGTAAGACGGAGTCGGTTGTAATTATTATTCATAAGCCCTTCGACCAGGCCCGTTAATAAAATCAAGATTTGGCTGAAGCTGTTAAGTGTTAAGATGCAGCAAAACACAAACTTCAGCAAAGAAGACAATATTTTACAGATAACTTCAACAATATTTTTGTGACTATAGGAGATGTTTGTAAGAAGTACAATATACCTGTGACTAAACCGAGACTTGCCTCGCGTCAAAACTAACCGTTCTAACATAATAACAGACTCCGTAGCTGATTTTCAAACCCCCCCCCCATTATGAAATCCTGCGCACGGACCTGCCTTCGACGTAAGCGCACACGGCGCGCGGTGTGCACGTTCATGTTTCCGAAAATTGAAACCACTTAGTTCGGTTCTCTCGTCGCGTCACCTACCCGCGCTATGCGAGGGATAAACGAAAATATTTCTTTTTAAAATATTATATTCACACGCGCGTTTGATTAAAAACAATTTGCCAATACGTACGATGTCGAATGGGTTACAGAACCGTATCAACGTATAGGTATGATCCGGTGTGATTATTATTATTATTATTATTATTATAGTATAGCGTGTCGGAATACCGTTTTAAAAGAGATGTACAGCGTAAACGGATAATTTATTGCGCGACGAGCTTTCGTGCGATTCCGAGATCGTATTATATTTCCGTTACGTCCGCGCACGCACACGCCATACGGATAATTTATATCCACGTGTGTACATATAATTCTGTTATTCGGCGAAGTTGTCCGTTCCCCCGTCGTTAGCGCTGCGAAACAAACGTTCGAATCGACGCGTAGTCTAAATTTCTTTCTTTTTCCCGCCCCTACCCGCGAACGCAGGTACATTTTACGGGATCGGAGCGCGTGTGCATCGGTAAACACTGCACGTCATCAGTCGACGACAACGGGAACGTCAGGAGGAGCACCGCGTACCCGCGCCGTCGTGCTGCTATACGTCTTCGTTCACGTGCAATGCGGTTGTAAACGGATCAGCAGAGATTTTGCGATATTTTTATGGATCACTTATAAGTACCGCCGCCGCCGCATCAGCTTCTTACGCGAAAAACATCACGAACCTACCGATGTACACCGTTGTACGGTTATAACAAAAATGGACGTTATTAGTCCGTCGAGCGTTTTGCGTCCGTCGCGCCTGCGCGCGCATTGTTCTACGATAACGTATTTTTTTTTAACGCTTTGAATGGAACAATCAGAAATTGGAAAAAAACACACACTAATAGTACATGCAGGGTTTACCACAGTTCCGTCGCACAGAAATAACTCCTGTGTAAATAGAGATATTCGAGTTGTGTTTTTTAAAAGACTCGCAGGGTTACTAATAAACAAACCAATATATAAGCCCTATTTATAAAGGAAATTTTATGATTGCAGTTCAACTTTTGTTGACTTCGTGGTGTTTAATAATTTAAGTAGCTTATTGAAAGTATCAGTGGTCAATGTTATTGTAAATCGAAACAGCTCGTCTTCAGGAAGTATCCTTACCTACATTACGATGGTAATTTACGGTTAAACAAAACACGACGTTCAATGATTGTCGATAGACTTATCGGCTATGTATATTATTATGTGATGTAAAATAAAATGTATATAATTTCAATATCTTCATTATCATTTGTGGGGAGACATAATCACTGCGGATGGATCCCGATGGGACGCACGCTGGTTTTCTATCACAATGCACATCATCCTATGGTCGGCCGTGCACAAGTACGGGATTTGTCGTGTTAGCAATCATACTATTATACCATATTATGCATAGTTAGTCTATGGAATGGATTCATTTTCAGACCGATTTCGCGAAGGGTGAAAATGATGATGATGATGAGGACGGCGGTGGGACGATATTGGTGGCAATAGGTGATGATGGTGATTACACCGAAAAAGGTGATGGTTATAACGGTGATGGGAAAGTTCGTAAAAATGGGCCGCAACTATATTAGTGGGCCTAAACCACATTTATTATAATATTATACAATGTACGGTTCAACGTTTTTCCCTGAAAATATCGTGTACCGCGATAAGTTCCCTCTTCCGGTGTCCTGCGAAACGTAGCTGTTCTCGCGTACTGCACTTGACTACAAGTGTCTGCTTGTTGTAATAGCATATAGTTAAATACCGTTGTTGTTGTTGTTGTTGTCAGGTGGGTGAACATCGCATGTGCCGAACAAGCGCCCACGGCCGGCCGTCCCGCTGACACACCCTCTGCTCCGGACGCCGAGCGACCGGCCACCGTCCCGCCGGCTCCGGCCACACGGTCCGTCCACAGCGCATCGCGATGCGCCGTCCGACGTGACCGTCGGCCGCGGGCGGCGGCAGCGACGGTGGCCCAGTGAGGTGGTCGCGGTGGACGCCACGCGCGCACGGTGTACGTCAGTAGCAGCGGCGGCGGCGGAGGCGGCGGCGGCGTGGTGATCGGCAACGACACCGCCGGGCCGACGTCGGCGTCGTCGTTGCTGCAGACGCCGCTGCGGCCGCCGCAGCCGACGCCGCTCGTCGGCCAGCCGAACGTCACCGGCGGCGGGGCCGTCGTCGGCGGCGGCGGCGGCGACGCGTTCGACGGCGGCTACTGGTGGTGGGCCCTGCTGGCCGTGTTCCTGGTGCTGGCCACCGCAGCCGGCAACATACTCGTCTGCCTGGCCATCACGTGGGAGCGCCGCCTGCAGAATGTCACCAACTACTTCCTCATGTCGCTGGCCGTCACCGATCTCATGGTCGCCGTGCTCGTCATGCCCGTCGGCATACTCACCCTCGTCAAAGGTACGTGCTCTCACAACCGTCACACGCTTTCCCACCCCGTCGCGGTCCTTCCTCCCGGCTCGTTGTTTAAGGCCATCGTCATAACCAGTGGCGGCGCGTGAACAATTTTCTGGGGTAGACAACTAGACAACCGAAGATATGGTCATATACCGTGTGTTCAATTTTAAAGGTAACGGGAAATATTTCGATCCTTGAATTTGATTCGGGGTTTTTATATTGCATATAGGACTTATAAATACACATTTTTTTTAATAAATTCAAATTTTTAATTTTTTTTTACCACCGCATGCGCGGTAAAATAAAAATTTCCTAAATAGCAACCACTATTTTGGAGACAGGATTTCGATTTCTTTATTTTTTCTGAACAACTTTGATCTTTACAGTTTGTTGATATCTTCAAAATTGCCATTTTCATGACGGTCGAAAGTTTTAAAATAGTTAATTCGTAAATATCGTATTTTTCAACGCTCTATCTTCATTTATATGTATAGGTATCTTAATTTATAACAATTTATTAAATTAAAAAATTAATTAAATAAATTGTTATAATAATACCTATAAATACCTATTGGGTTGCTGAAAAATGTTGACGACTCGTATACGTGATCGCACTTTGTTGCGAGAAACCGTGCGGGGTAGTCGTTACAAGCTGTATAATATGTCTTGTGCTCTCTCGGCAATCAACGTGTACACGCGTCGCAGCGTCACACCTACGTCCACCTATGTCCAACAGCACGTCGATAAAAGTTGACAAAACGGTTTCGTTATTCATGTGCGACCGATACCGATTGTATTTCTACGCCAACACTATAATATCGTGTCCGGGTGTACAAGGTAGCTACCGCGTCGTGTAACTCGATATCGTACGCTTTTCACAGTCAAAAACCCCGTTGAATCACATTTCAAGGTATTGTAAGTTTATCGATTCGTTGAGGCCATCACGTGTTTATCAGTGCTGGTGTATTTATTAACGTTAACATTATGCAATTAGTAATCGGCCGATCGATCACTGGAGGACAATTCGTTGAGAGACAATGCTTGAAAAAAAAAATCAAATAGTAGGTACATCACTATGTATCAGGGGTGACCAGCGATAAGGTGAGTCGCTCAACATAATGAAAAATATGTAAGAGCCCAGAGTTGATTTTAATGGGTAGATTTAAAAATGTAAAATTACTTACCTAAACAGTCATTTGGATTTTTAGAAAATCTTTTTCTAGTTGATGTTGTTCAAAATGGATGCCTAATATTAAAATCTATTTCAACGCATATAGCAGTTTTGAACATTATCGATTATCATTTACATGTATACGCGATAGTATCTCCATTAATTCAACTTATAAAAATTCTTTTCACTTTAGGACCTACTTTTTTTTTCAACGCAATATTAAAGTATTTAATATATTGACATAGAAAATTATAGTATTTTAGTTTTGTCATAATACATACATTATATGTGTATAATTTTTATTTTATATCGATGTAGCAAACGGTTTCAATATAATTATAATAGGCTTCATAAATTAAGAATTAAAAAATACGTTAACATTAATAAAATTACTTCTTATTATATTATATCAAAAACACTATTTTTTTTTAAAAATATTGCTACTATAAATGTTTTACGTCTTACGATAAGACGAGAGCCTCCATTTGGCCACCCCTGTTATATATTATAGCGATAATATTTCGCGTATCACTCAGTTGAACGTAGTTCGTCCTTTAACGTCGCGAAAACGAGTTTCTAAATAATATAAATAGTGTAAAATATGACGAATACTATGATAGAAACGCCAACAAAACGAACGGCTCCTCGCCCGTAAGTCTAAGTGTGTCTAGTGTGATATGTTATCGTGGACGACTTATACTAGTGTCCAACGAATGTGTTCGTCTCGCAATTCCAATAACATATTATTATCGCACGGTATTGCCGTGGAAATCGAAAGAAGCGGCAAGACCTACTATTCCTGCACCCACCGCCAAAAGACGTTCTGCGCGATAAAGCCGAGTTAGCTCGGGTGACCATTTGGGTTATCGTAATCGATAACTGATGTGTGCTCGGTGCGAACCGTCGGTCGCCAAGTATAGGTTCGAACCTGGGGTCGGATTTATACGACGCATGAGACTGCAGGGCCGGTAAAACGAACGGAATGCGGAAAATGAAACGAAACGTGAACGTTTTTAAACGAATCCGTCGGACGAAACGTTTTTTCGCCCTTTTATTATTATAATATTGTAATAAGCATTTTTCTCGTGACCCCTCCTCTGTCCTCGCCGCCCACCGATCACGGATCGACGGACGTGATGTGGCTGCTCGGCCATAAACGGGTTATAAAGTTGATAATAACTTTTTGATGTAACAAGTTTATTTGTTTTTACCGTTCACCCTCGTGACTTCATAAGTTTTTGAATTTTTTTTTATTTTTTTTCACTATCCTGACTACAGTCGACGTTAATTTTCACTTAATTAATGCCAAACCGAATAAGTATAGAATTTCTCTAGGTAATGAAAATAAAATGAATAACCACCGCTGAACACGTCTTCACTGAAACGTGTCTTGATTATATATTTTAAGGTAGTTGAACTAATTTCGGGTTTCGCGTTTTACCTAAATTGCATTAAAAAAATAAAATGTAAATGGAATTAAAAAAGTTAATTTTAACTTGAGATAATTTTCAGAATTTTTTTTTTAGTTTAAAGTAGCTATATAGTCCACCCCGTGGTGTTCTGACGTGAAAGAAATGTAGCAGTATCGTACGCACTACGTAAGGGAACTATTCGGCAAATCAACTGATATCTGATGTTGTCGCCCTCTAGTGTACTTATTTCAGTAATGGTACGTTTCAAGTTTCAATTTATTCTTTCTACGACAATATTTTCACAAAAAAAGAACACTGCTATTCACAATAACATACTCACAACCATAATACAGGCGTATAGACATTCATTTTTTTGAGGATGAATAATATTTATGACATTTATACAAAAATAATAATATCGTTAAGACGGATTAATGTTACAATAAAAGTTTTTTTTCCCCCTTTAATTTTCTATTTTATTTCGTTACTCGTTCAAGTCTAGGTACACGTGTTCATCTAACTTTTTCCGATACGCATGAAATTCGTCATGTTTTTCTGCATTACTCGTGTATTAGCATGACTGAGTAACTTTTATAAACTACTAATACTCTTTTCGGTTATCATCAACGAATATTTTTCTTTTACGAAAATCGGTTTGATGTTTAGCACTAGAATTCTTAATGTCGAACACCGACAATACGTCTATTTCAACACAAATAATAATTACTGATGATAAGTAACAAAATGTTAATCTACTTTAATACGAATAATAATAAACGGTGAGTAATAAAATGTTAATAAGTGACCATGACGACAAAAACCTTACGAAAATAATTGGCCTCGCTGAAAACCAATGAGTACTCATCACATTAAAGTTAAAAAACAAAAAAAATTATACAGAAGACTCATCTGATTGATTTTTATATTCCCGTGGTGAAATAACGGATGACACTGCGCAGTGCACATAATATCACACAGTGTCGTCGTCACGATTTGTAGTAGGGTAATAAACGGACAACAATGGGTCTTGTTCCGGCGCACAATGGAATAGCGAATCGGCACGTAGAGGTACAGCGTAATACCCGACCCTTTCATTTAAAACCTGCCCGCAAAAATACTTAACATTATGCTCTCGTAACCAACTCACCTCTCCTTAAACTTTCAACGCCGCGACCGTGGTGTCGTAACTCAATTTTTCCTCGAGCCCGGCCTTGTTGCAGACCGTCAACAATACAAGAGCACCGCAGCGTAAAGCAGATACCGCGGTATACCGCATCGAACGCTTCGCAAAAATTAACATAGAATTACCGGTTTCCGAGTGGTACAAGACGAGTTGCCATTATTGCGATTAGTTAGTACAGCTGATGGTTACCAAAGTTAAAATATTTATTTGCTACAGGAAGAAGAAGAAAAAAAAAGCGAACAAAAAGGTGAAGGTACTTGTTTAATGTATAGTCACTAGAATACTAGATGAACGTGTTGCGTAGTACTTAAACATGGGATCGTCCCAAAAACTATATATATAGTACTTGCTGACATCCTAATACAATTTTGGTAGAGTTCCGAGTTTGTCAATTGCAGTGCATTCGTCATACAATGATGATGCCCATGGACTCGCCTTTCTTTTAAAAAGGGTTTAACATGCCATTCGGGTTTTGATCTGGTAAAAAAATCATGATGCGATAATTACTAATGTATCTATATAAAAAATGATATTGCCTGTGGTTCTTGGTCTTAAAGTTTTGAAAGGCTAAGTAAGTAAGAAGAACCTTTCTTCGATGCATTCCGCTTTGACCGTTGTAGAAATATATTTCTTCCATTTCACAAAGATTATAAACAAAAAGTATGAAATGATAAATTATATAAATGTAAAATATCAAAAAAATTTTAAATACAAATTGCAATGATAACGACACTCAAGAACCGTGTATAAATGACCATATATAACCCATGTTACCACCGTGAAATGTTTGGGGACCGTGTTGACGTGTGTGCTTAGAACACGTACACGGGAACGTGTAGTGGAAACCCACCTTTAGCGTCCGTAATAAAAGTATCGGTTACCTAATCGTAACGTCGTCGGGGTGAAGTCCCGGTTACCGCAATCTGTTCTCACAACCTCCGGTTAGGCCACCGGTATAGCTATCCCGCAGTTTTACCGCAAGCGGTTTCCAAAACCCCAGCAGATGTTAATAATATTGTTGTGCGCATGCGTGAACGTCGAATTTTCGTGTTATCAATTTATCACATGATCTTCATAATCTCGGCACTTCACCTTTACGATTTGTTTGATTATTATTGTAATGTGCGTGTGTGGGCGGCAGGTGGTATACGGGAATAGCCGGTGACCGGTCAACGCGACCGCGGCGACGGAGTTTCTTGTGGCCGTTAACGGGCGGCAACAATTATGTTATCACGGGTTTTTTAAATTCGAAGAATTCTATAAATAAAATATTGTTACACGTAATACGTAACCAGTGAAACCGTCACCGATAATATCGGTCATTTTATCGTCGTGTGCGCAGGCGGTTTCATCGATAATCATCTAAAATAATATATTTTATAACAAAAGATTATGTCATACAGCGTTTCTTAAACTTTTTTATCTATGGAACCCTTTTTGATACCCACTTTTAACGTGGAACCCCTACTTTTTTTAGCTTTTTAGCTTTTTTTGGGGATTATTTGCAAATAAATTATAATTATATAATAATATTGTGTTAAAGGTATTTAGCTAACAAAATAAGAAGCCTCGGTTGCTTTTTCATTAACGGTTTTTATAGTTGGAACCATACAGTAAAGTTGATTTTAATAGTTCGTCATGCTTTCGAGCAAGAATTCTACATTGGTTTCTTTAAGTTCACCATGAACAGATTATGAATGACGACTACGTCTATGATACATACTTTTTTCCCTAATACTAATCTTTAGTTGGAAATTTTAAAGTAATTTTCTTGAAAATGTTGAAAAAATTACTTAAGCTTCGCGGAACCCTGAAGTTTAAGAAACGCTGATGTAATACATTGTAAATATGTATATAATATATAGCCATATAAAAATAGGCTAAATCCCGGGCCCTAATTGCTGATTGACCTCCCGGGATCCCCAACGCCCGGTCCGCCCCTGACTACGACGCAATACAGACACGGCAGTGTCATTCTTTCCTCTAAACCAGTGGTTCTCAACCGGTGTGCCACCATGTCCTTATTAATTATTGTGCCAGAATGGCCGATTATTTTTATCTTACAGCATCATGGTTACTATTTTATTACCATTGTTCAATTATTTTAGTTCCTATTTTTTCCATAGTCTTAAGTACACATAAGACACAAAAACATATTATGTACACACATTTACGCACTCACTAACACCTCGTAGCTCGTCAGATTTGCGGGGCGAACCCAACCACTCTGGCTGAGCTACGAATACATTTTTACACGCGTAGGCCGACACGGTGACATTTCGTGCAACCGGCCCAAACAGTAATTGAACGTGAAAGTGTGACGAAAATACTGTGTATAGTAAATGAATGGTGTTTTCCCATTATATTTAGTATTGTAAATAATTTTTATTTATACGACATGATCGAGGGCCCGGGAAGCGATTGCCCCCTCGCCACCCTGGTCAGCCCGCCCCTGGTCGTAGTAGTCCGCGAGTCCACTCGGGTCTCGAGTCCCGGTATCGAATTCCCGAACACGCTACAGCGGAATTAACTATTCATGTCCGTTGGAACAGAGTTTGACGTTTGCCCCACTTAACCCATCATCCTTGACTTCGCCAGTGTTTCGAGTCCGCCCGACGTTTGGGCCCGGCGACAGGTTCGCGGTACAACAATAAGTTATGCCAATTGGACCTACCCCGCCGTCGGGGGTGTGCACGCACACGCACCTCCGAGGCCATAAAATTACATTCAATATCACCTATACCGTGACCAAAACAATTAACACGCGAGCAACCGGCGATGTTCACCGTCGGTCGAAGTGCAAGTCACCCGGACTATAGTGCGAAACGTAAAATACCATAAAATATTTTAATAATTTCTCTCCCCCCCCCTCCCCGTTCATTTCGTTTTATCAACGTCGCATCGACGTGACGACCGGATACGTGGTGTGACACGGTATTAGGAAACAACATAATATCGTACGTACCACATTTTATTATACCTATGTGTAGTGATTCGTTTTTCCTGAATTCGACGGGACGCGCATACTGATTTTTATCGTTTTACCGTATATATTATGTACCCGTACCTAAACGATAATTTTTAAACCATAATGTAATAGTATAACGGCGCATTGTTTGACCGTGATTTTTTCCCCGTTTCGTACCCTGATAATATCGTTATCCATTTTACATCGACCGTAGGCTGCTTTAATCTGATATGTATATACCTATATTACCTCGAGTAACCAGCCGAATTCGTATCTTCTAAATGCGATTGTCAAAATACTTATTCTTAGTAATTATTACTACCCGGGGCTTAGAAGCTGCAGAAATTATAATGGAGTTACTCGCACGACTTGAGTAGATCGTCCGTTGGAACGTAATTGTGATTATACTCTCAGATTTCCATTATTTTGGACATTGGCTCTACAAAATCCAATAAATTTTGTACAATCTGACCAAGACGGTTTGAACGTATATACAATTCAATTTTCTCATTCAACAATCGATTTACTTTGTAATTTTGTTTAATTGTTAAAACGTTAGAGGTGTACCACTTAACATTTTTAGAAATCAACTTGAGTAAAAATTCTAATTTATTTAGAACTATGTGTTTAGAATTGTTACCACAAACTGCTTTTATCAGTACTGTGCCTTCTGATAGAAGAAACTTAAGTTCCCTTTAAACTGCGATAAAAGCCACGATTTCGCTCACTGTAGATTTTATGTTGTTGATATTAGATTATACACTACATATGTTTATTTACTCGGTGTATATGTGTGACTGACCCATTTTGATTTAATTACAAAATGTATTTTTATTGATATGTATACGAATATTATGAAATGTGATAATTCTATGTCTTAAGACCAAATTTATTTACATTTATCTCAAACTAAAATTTTTCAGAATTAAAAAAGTTCATAGGTAATATCTAATAATATGTTTTATTATGCTTTACATCCTAAACCGAGTATTTTTTAAGATAAATGCGTGTTTATCAACTTTGGAGTCAAAATTAAATTTACTCAATCCGGTCTTTAACACATAAATTCTGACTAATTTATTATAAAAAACCTTTCACGCTAAGAGTCAGTAGTGGGTGACTTCTTAATCATGCATACCATGTTCTTTTTGTATTGTCTCTTATCACTTATACTTATTATGCTACAATGTATAGATCGTATAATTATTATAATAATAAAAAAAAAATTATTATAAGAAACGAATGAAATTCCTTAGTCGGGTAAGACTCCACAGTCGGGAGTGACTCCATGGACGGAAAAGGTACGCAGGATGGGTCTTTTAAACTTGAAACCAATGTACCATTGTCCATTGCTCTCGAAGAAACGATACCAAGAGGAAGAGATGCATTTGGATCAAATCATATTTTTGAATGTGGTCGATATATAGTAGTATAGTAGTAATATATAGTAGTATTATAGTAGTAAAACACGTTTTTGAAAATAGCTCGTGTAGTCGAAATTCGTTGAAACACCCGATTTCGTCAAAATTTTATTTTTAAATGCATTTAAAATTCGTTTGCGACATTCCGGTAAAAAAAATGTATTTACTAAAAAGAATTAATGAAAAATATTTTATCCACGAAACGTAAACAAGTCGATTCTCAATATTATAATATTTTAGCAGTTTTTCCTAAGTTTTTCTCAATTATTCGGGAACGTTTTTGATAAAATCAAAAAATGACGTCTTCAAAGTACCAACTAGACAACATTTCCTGTCAGAAAACCACTAGGTTTGTATTAATCTGAGCGATCCTTGAGTGTATTCGTTTCACTCGCAGAATCTATTTGTAACATAAAATATTTTTTACCGTCGGTTGATTTTTACAGAATTTTCGTTTACCACATCAAACTACCATACGTCTGCAAACAATGGAATATTATGTACTAGAAGTTTGCTTTTTTCCCTCCATTCGACGGTTGTAGCGATGAGGCGAAATGTCACATATTATATAATAATAAGTTCTGGCGTGAGAACTTGTACGCTGCTATGCGCTGTGCGCACAAAGCTGCTCTAACAGTGATTGTGCGAGCGACAAAGTTTTGCCTTTCCGTCGGAGAAAACGGGGTTCAACGTGCGTGGGAAGCAGTAGTTCGCAGTCCGCACGACGATGAAGGTCCTGTTAATTTTTTTACCTCTCCGTTCACCGTGAACTCTCGCCTTTGTGGATAGCTCGCGATAAATAGGTGCACGGAGTAAAGTTTAGTTCCTGCCACCAAGTCGAGACGGCCAAAAGTCGGAAATTTCATTAACCGGTGACTCGCGGAAAAAAAAAATGCTGATTCCGAGACATTTTCCCTTATTCACTCACTACTACCCCACTACCCATTACCCAAACCCCTTCCCAATATAGTGTGTTTACTGCAATCGTGATATCGACGTTTTTCACTGTGGAGCTTTATATATACAATATCGCGACGGAACGCGTTTACACAATAACTCGGAAAACTTTTTTTTTACGTAAACACAACATTTCACAGCGTTCGTCGGTGATTTTTTTTCGGGGTAGGGCCTTTAATTTTGTTCGTGTTGATTTTTCCTTTATTTTTATTCATTTTTTTCGACGTTGCTTTTTTATCGGCACACAAAAGCAATTCAATATAAATCCGTGAATTCGCAATACGCGTCGCAGCGCATTCGGTGTATCAGCAACACGTGGTCCGTTCAAGAATCTTGTTAAATGTAAAATAATGTAAAATAGTTTTTGGTTTGACTTACACATACTAATTGACGTTTCGAGAGAATGCGGGATATCTGAATTCCTTGTCATTTCACTGGTGTTGGAACCGTATTTTTATGGTGGTGATTTGTGTATTATTTTTGTAGCGATTAGTACATACCATTAGTACACTACCTACCATAGAGTTATTCGGAATATTAGCTTTATACGGATTTCGAACAGGTATCTGAAGTCTGACGTGAAATTTGTTAATAAGTGTTAAATTAACGAATATATTATTTCCAATTTTCGTGATAGGGGAAAATGTATTTGATTTGTATACATGTAGGTAACTTTTACAGATTTACCGTACATTTTAGCTTGATGACCACCGACTACTTTCGGGTTAAATTTTTTTTCATTTTTGATAAACGTGTCTTACTAATATTTATAAGTTGCTGATGTTCTGAAGCTATAACTGTCATATGTACACCTCTCATTGCCTCATGACACATACGTTTCTATAGTAGTTCAACCAAAGTGTTAAAATTCAGTGAAATTATATTTTAGAATTATGTGACATATATTTTGTTACTATTATATCGTCTTACCCTGAAGTGGATACGTTAAGAGCAAAACACTAACATTACACAGAACGAACGCAGTGCGCAAATCAATTTAAAAACTTTATGGTTATATTTGAAATACAAAAAAATATTAAAAATAATATTTCAAATAAAAGCTGTTTTATTTTTATGAATTTGTAAGTTAATTTAAATCTTGGGAAATATTCGTGATTTTTATAATTACCAGAGTTATACGTTCTGTCTTATATTCTTAGATTTTCACGCACTCTGCTTTTGCTATCTAAGATTTAAGAAAGAAGATTATTGAACAAAACTTAAAGTCAAATGTAAGATTACTTGAAAATTATCAAAATTAAAAAAAAGTTCCCTAGACCTTTTTGAATTGAAAAATGTTAAAAAATTCCAATTAAAGATAGAAACCACAAGCATAGCCTATAGGATTATAAACTTATGGCAGTGTTTAACTGTTTAATGATATGTTTTATTTAAGAAAACCCAACAAAAGTTTACAAATGTTGCCCAAGATTATCCTTTAATAATAAAAGTGAAAAAAACATGAGTTGCATAGTGTGATTAATTGAATTAATTAGAAGAGACGCGGTCATATTTTAATTATTGTAAATAGTGAGGTTTTCAAAAGAAAAAAAACCAACTAAATTAAAAATAAATTGGTTTTTACGCGAAAAATCGCACTTCATTTTTATTAATACAATATTATGTCTTTAAAATACCGTTTTGACCGTAATAATTATGAAACCAACTACTGATTGAATTGAACTTGATAGTTATTTTTATATTTGTTCGTTAATAATTAGTTATACATTTTACGTTTCTGTATTGCATGAATAAAAAAACCTTTTTGTATGCATAAAAATACAAATCTATTCAATAAATGATTGATATTTTCGCTTTTAGTAAAATGTCCAATGTATAGTTATCTAAATGTACGGATAGGAGGGGGAATCACAGTAATAAATGAATAGCGTGCGGGTGTTCTAAATTGAAAATAAGACCACTAAACAAAAGTTGTAACAAACAACAATTAAATAAGAGAAACACTAGAATAATATTTATTAATAAATAATAACGAATTCAATTTCGCTTTCGGGAAAATAGGTATTTACAACTCTGTTTTATTCTGCGTTTGTTGTGTGAAACTACAAAAATACAAATGATTACATTTTAAAATTACCAAACGGTAGTGTTTAAAAATAAAATGCAAAATTAAAAATGTTCCGAAAAGATAAATTGCATGTATAAAAATGTACTGCTCATAACAAAGTCATCGTTTCTTATTTTCGGACTAATTTGTTGCTCGAAACGTATTAACGTTTAATTTAAAAACTATTGCACGTCAATGCCATTATTATAGTTACATTATCCGGCGCACATCGTCAATATAATAAAACACCGGTTTAATGATTACGTATTCATTATACTCTTTATAGGTTATAAGAGCACTGGCTTTATATAGGGTACATATATATATATAGATAGATATAAGGGGTGATTTAGGGGTGTTAGTTTCCCAGAAATTCCAAAAGCTCCCTTAAAATTGATGCTTTACTCGAAATGTTATTATTATTCATTTTACTATGGTTTATTCCCCCTTCCGCCATAAGAAGTAAAACAATAATATCCGCATATTGTTAGAGGTATTATCTAATGGAATATAAGACTATCGTTTTAAATTTTTTGAGTATTTCTTCGGTTTTACTGGTGTTCTTACATTTCATAAGATACATATCTTAAGACTTAAATGAACATAATACTACACGTGTTTATTGAGATGAAACCATTCAATGTACTGCGTATGTGTACAATAATCTTCATAAAACATAACGAGATTTGTAATATTTTAATCACACCGAAATTATTTATACTTGATATTTCAAGTGATTCGAATAAATGCATCTTTTTTTCTTTTTTTTTTCAAAAACCACCGCTGTGGACGTTTCGTAGTATACCGAGGATTCGTCGAACTTTTTAAGCAACATCGTTTAAAGTTTTTTTTTTTTTGCTCGAATTATTATTGCCTTCGTTCGGCCGATATTTCACATATGATATCACGAAGCGTGTGATTAGAAAACGTTTTGCTACACATTTTGTTTATAGTATCCAATATTGTTACGTCAAGAAGAAAATAAACGTAGTAATAACAAATAGTGTACCGTTGAAGTACATATGTATACATGCGTGCACGATGGTGCAGCATAGCGTGACGAACGTACTTACGAAAAATAAAGTGTGATTTAATTGAAACGCGAGTCCACAACTATTATGTTATACCGGTCAAAACGCATTTTGCTAATGAGCTTCGTTTTTTTTTTCTTTTTTTTTCCTCGCGTTTCACAGAATGTAATTCATTAGGCTTACGTGTAAAAATGACCACGCGAGATTCAAAAAGAAACGTTTTTATCCGAACTATTTTCGTTTTATCCGTGGAGTGGCGCATACATATTTTACTAACCGTTCAAGATGACGGACGCATTCGAAACAACAATCATACCCTCGGACTCCGTAAACTCGCGTGCACAGGCCCTGCGATTTACCGATTCGTGGGCTCAGCAAAATTCACAATTTCGCGCACAAAATGGCCAATCGCTATTTCTTTCGGTGCATAAATCAAACGTGTGCGCAATATATTTTTAAAATAATGGTCCATATTATTGCGTGGCGTAAGAATAGTTGAAACAAAAAATAAAATTGTAGAGCTAAAACCATATGATTATTTAACACACACTTACACCATAATTTGTCAGTACTTCTAATATTAATATTTATAATCAAGCACCTGTACGAATAAATTAATTTTTTAAAAACAATTTTTACTTTTGACATTAATACAGCTAAAAGAAATCAAAACGATATTAAGATTGTATTCACTGACAAATTATGACAAAAAGGTGTACAACTAACTTAGTTTTCCTGTCGTCAAGGGGTCGCTCATATAAGTGGGCCGAGTGCAACTGTCCTCATTTGTCCTTGCATAAATATGGCTAAGCGGATACATTATATAATATTCGATTCGAAATCTGTCGGTGTTACACAAAAACAAAACTACATCATCGCATATAAATGACAAAATATTTTATTATTCTTCGTAAACACTCGCTTTTTGTATAATGTACGATGTACATAAGACGTAACTTATAAACGTGCGAAACTTTTTCGCGACATTACGAGATAATTATTAATTGATCGGTTCAAAGTTAATTCATCACTATTTTACGTTTCAACGGATAAAAATGAGCTAATAACATTTTTGATTTAGCGCATAGGAATTGAACATTTATTGTCTTTGGTTATATTTTCGTCTTTACCTATCGTGATATTATAATATTATAAATTTATAACATATATATTGAATAATAATAGTATGTTCTATCATAATATTTAAGATCTATACAGCCAATGCGACTTGCCTTATTTTTTCTCCTCCCAATCGTCACTTTTACTCGTTTCGCGGAAAAGTGCCGGACCTGAATATCGTTGCGTTCATTCAATAATAGGGTTTAGCGATATCAAAAGTTTCGTTGAGGTCCGAAAGTTTTACATTTGGCTGTGTATTTCTTGGTATTGTGCATTTGTACGCCTAATGGTGTTGCCGAAATGCCAACTTATTTTATACTCAGCTTGTTCTATTAGCTTCTTCTGGTATCGTATACTGCAGGAGCAATAATAAAAGCGAAAAGACCTTTTTAGTAAAGAGGGCTTTTAACTTTCAACTAAAATCTAGAATACGATAATCGAACGCCACAAATTGTTTAAGCAACGTACCGCCCGTAATCGGACTTCTAAAATCATATGCACGACAACGATATCAACGCTCGAGTGAGCGAGTTAATAGTAAAGCGATTATACTGTTGTTGAGACGCGTTTGTTGCTGTGAACTTAAGCCACAACGTAGTCCCTGTTCTCTTCTTTGTTTTAAAAATATAAGTTTTTATTCGATCCATACATTTAATTGCTCTTCGTGTTCCCACATAATAATTTACTACTTATAAACAGTTAACACACTTTTGTAACGTTCCGTATTTTTTTTTTTTTTAATTAGCATTCAAACATTAATTCGCAGTACTCTCACACGGGTTTTTCTTTTCATTGCATGACCCAATTCGTTTATTGTTAGTGTTTTAGCTACAAATGTTTAATTTCCACCCGCATTGTCTATTACAATTTATTATTCTTACGGCGTTTTATCATCACATTTTAATGTTCCGATTATACACACTAAATCTTAAAACTACAGGTCAACATTATAAAGTTATGGTAAACTGCGAGGGGTTTGTGAAATTTAAGTGTGCATTCTCATTATAACTTTTGTAAAAGTTAGTCCAAACTGTTTTTTTTTTTTATTATTATTTCGAAATCTTTGGAACGCACAATTTACACAAATTAATCAACTTATTGACTTTTAAAAACACGAGGCGAAACATTTTCACAAATTAGCTTTCATCCGAGCGTATCGGAAATTATACTCGTTAAAATATTGATTGTGATACGCTAAATTACCCGGAAAAAATAATTTAGAAATAATGTGGCAAACCATTAAAACCGTATACGTTTATATATACATTATTTAAATGATGAAAAATGTTATTACAAAAGCCGTGGTATGCAGTTTTCCATGTGTATTATGTGTATATATGAACGTAACAATAACATATTTTACATCGCAGTGGGGCGCCACGAATTAAAATTATAAAGCAATCGGGTTTTATAAAAAAAAAAAAAAAATTAGGATGAACGAGGTCTTAAAAATTAGTTTTTGAGTAATTAAAGTTGAAGTATTATGATATATTTTACGATATTAACCGTGACGGATAAATCATGTACAGTTTTAACGCCCGAACAAACACGTACCTGACATTATTATGTTCGTATCACAGAATAAACAAAACACAGGTTTGTTTTCGTCCAATACATTAAAATGTAAGCACATAGAATTATAAATAATTAATAAGATATAACGCGATCACCGATAGTCGTATAGCTGTAAACTAATTCAAAAACGATATACGAAATGCTCAAATAATGTTAAATACGTAAGCATAGCTATCTCGTTATTATACGAGAATATTTTACAGAGTAACCTCGGGTCGATTTTTCACTCAATAAGTAACTTGTTCCCTTGCAAAACCGACAAACTAATTTCTTTGTCCCGGGAGCAGTTTGAAAACTTTAAGCTTTGACGAATGTTATTGCATACGTACATGTTATCTATATTTTGTACACAATAAATTACAAAATATTTGCACGTCTTACGTTTCAATACTCGTGCGTGTTGTTTGTTATAACGACCTGCAAACCCATACGATTGAATTATCGTTCTTTTATAATATTTAAAAAAAAACCCCAATTTACGCAATCACAAGAATAATCACTACCACTTCGGTGGCCCTAACTAAAATTAGCAACTGCAATATTGGAAATGCTTTTTTTATCTTCGCAACTACACATTGTTTCACAATATTGTAATGCTGACGGACAAACAGATAGAGTGAGATTTTATTTGCCAGAACATTTAACCTCTTCACTGCTTTATCATATATGTTCAGAAATCTGTCTATTCTTCATAAAATTAAATTTTTTAAATTTTTAATATTTTTGAATTAATTGATGAGGAGATTGAGTCATAAAACAAAAATGTGAAGTTATGAAATGTTTGAGATCTAAATTGACTAAATTATTTAAGTTAAAGATAGTTCGAGACATTTAGGTTTCCTATAACATATGTAGTATAGGAATATAATACATTCCAATCATTTTACCATCTTTCATAATTATTGAAAAAGAAAGGAATAGGTAGGATCTTGTATCTAATAGAAGAAATAAAGCATCTTTTATGTAGTATGTCTTTGGAAATGTCAAATGTATCTTGTGTTTTGTATCTTAGATGAAAATTGATAAAACTGTATAGGTATTATGTTGGCCGTACGTCTGCAGCAATGAAATGGTAAAATGATAAAGAATTTAAATTATGAGTCAGCCACGGAGTGTACCGTACTGGACGACCGGATCGGAAATAATCGCAAATATACGATGCTCACCTCCCCGGTCACCACAGAGCACTATGGGGAGGTGTTGATTATATCGGTTTACACGTGTCATGGAACCTGGGGTGGTTATGCGGGAGGAAGGGGGTGTCCAACGAGTGGGCCGTAATATGCCGTCGGGGTTTTGTACATTAAATCACAAAAGCATCGCTGGGGGTTCGGCGAGATGCCCGAAATAGATTGTACACCATAAATTATTTTTACGTTGCCACCTCTAAAAGGTCTCACCGAACAATAAACGTTGTTGTCACCTTTGTCTCCGGACCACTTCGAACGCGGTGATTTTTTTTTTTTGTTTGCTTTATTCGCTTATTATCATTTTTATTTCTATTTTATTAACTAGGAGTTTTCCAAAAAGGGGTTGTACGACGTGTCCTTCTCCGCATACAGTGTCGGTCGTTTCAAAAATATAATTAATTTTTAGCGACACGTTTTGTTTGCTTTCCGGTTGTCTTCCTGCGTCCGTTGCTCCTACACAATATCCAGCTGCGGTATTACAAAATAATATATATATATACGAGTATAGGTTAAAAAGATTGAAAACAACACGTCTTCTCCGATTCGTTTCAAACTGCAGTGATTCAATTGGTCGAGCATATTTTTAGAATACTACTGTAGTACTACGAATAATCTAAAGGGCTTACAATATTATCATTGTTGTTCAAAGGTTATAGTCCATTAACTTGAAAGATTAATGTTACAGTTAAACGTATAATGTATACATAATATTCTAATCACCGGTTTAGCTTTTGATTTCGCGTCATACATGATCAAACCATAATATTTAGCATTAGAAAACACACGTTCATATTATATTTTGTTTTTTTTTTTTACACTCAAGCGTGAGACTCAGAATCCAGGTATTATTATAAAACATATACATTATTATAAAACACTATTTATAACACTGTGGAAAACCAGTTTTATATGAACGAAAAAGATCATATTCATGAGTTGAACTAGAGGAAGTTTTTGGAAGGTCTAAAATTGTTTGACACTTATGTGAACCGGTGAAGCTTTCACTGCTTTTCCCCCGCACTCCCGGTGTACTAATTTAATTATTCCGAAATCAATCCAATGATAAGTTACAGATATTTACGAAAACTATTATTCCGTGTTGTTATATAATTGTAAAAGTATAGATTATAAATTTATAGATTCGTCTTAAACACTACATGTATAAATCCGGGAGCGCTAAAGCATATAAATCCTATTTAAAAATAGAATTGGAAACATTCGATGTTGAAATGTATACTATGCTCATCATTTACTATATGACATTAACCGATTAACGTTCTAAACTATTCCAACAGTCGACATTATACAATATAAGACTTTGATGGCAGATCACCGTAGAACATCTCAATTATTCACGCTAACCCTCACAGTTCTGCAGTTTTAAATCTGAACCCGTCTTATGACTTTTATCCGTGATTGTTAATGGAAAAAATCATATGGAAATGTTTTGAATTATTTTTAAAAATCGTCAACCACGATAAAACATTACGAAAAACGTAAGACTACGATACTACGCTAATTATTGAACAGTAGTATTAAATATTATTTCGAAATGATGAGGCTTTCGTTTTAAATGGATCGCAAAAATCCTTCATTAATATACGTCATGAAACACGTATACTGTAATAGAAAATATAATATACTCACTTCGCTCTTGTAAACCAAAATTGTTCTTCAGTTGTTATCAATATATATTATAATGTATATACAATATATACAATAGTTATTATAATAATCACGTAATCGAAATTATTGCAAGTATGCGACGCGCGAAAAATATGTAACAAATTATTCAACATTTTCTAACGAATTATACTAATTAGAAAAATAACAGGATCTGCCATATAATTGTTAACATTTTTTATGTGCGCGATGTCTTCGCGAGGTATAAAGAAAGTAATCCAAAGTTTTTCTTTGTTTGTAATCACTTGCTATTTATATGACAAGGGAACACGATTTGTACATTAACAAAACTCGATCAAATTTGATCCATGGGTTTATGTCAAGTTTACACGCTCTCGTAATCGCGTTGAACTATTTTTTATTTATTATTTATTTTTTATTTTATTTTTTATTTTATATTTTAAATAAACTTTGTTTTATATTTTCTGGTTTTAATGTTTTATAACATAAACAGCAGCCTCGGTGTTCGTCCGGAAATCAAGTTGGTATTTTTACTAATTTATTTCTTTACACAATCAAGTTGGTATTTGACTTGACGAAAAAAAATCATCACGTATTTCCAATCACGTGATTTCTTTAAAGTTAACTCTAAATTTGGGAAACCCTCCACCACGTCATATATCATCTAGACCTCGTGATATAACACTCTAGTTCGAACCTTAGGTGATCAGCTGACTATTAAATCCATCCCAAAATGAATGATACTGAATACATGTGTAATATTATAATATTATCATAGATAGGTAATATTCCGTAATGATTATTTCGTGCGCGGCATGGTTTATTCGACAGCATTTGCGCTGTGTAAAATAAAAGGTAAAAAAAGTTAAAAATCCTCTCGGAAATATGACAAGACGTACGGTCATATGCAATAACGCTACGCGTCCATCCCTCTTGTTTGTAATCGAACAACACGAAATCGTAAACGAAATAATTATTATTTAACAACTGCAGTGGCTATAACGATAATTTTGTCTATTTACTATCGAACAATTACATGAACGTGTCACTCGTAAACTTTAAACCTGGAATATTGCGCTCCGATAGTGTACGTATATGTGGTACTCTAAACTCAACTGAACTCCGTATAATACAGCGCGATCGAAAACAATATTGAATTTTCAGGACTGCGCAGGTGAAATATTATCGGCTGTGCAGAATATATAAAACCATTTCCGCGCAGCGAAATAATTACATTATACTCTGTCGATTTGTTCCGCTTAATTATGCCGTCGTGAAAACAATTAAAACGATCGGAATTATCGGAGACAGCTATATAGAGTATGACGTTTTAAAGTACCGAAATTAACACGTGGAATTTTGAAGCGAAATCGTGTCGCTTGACATACTATTCATTAAACAAACAATACCGGAATATAATATAGTGCACAGGTGCGTCTGAAACGAAAAAAAAAAAATAACCATCGAATAATATTGAGCACCGGCAACCGTGGCAATCGCGTACGCGTACACATGTACAATAAAATGTTCTATTTAAATAAGAAAAGTTATTTCACGTACACTCGTCCTTGAACAGAATACCCGATCGTCATCGCGACAACATTAGTATTCAACGTTTTGTTTTTAATATTAATTATTTTTTTTTTCATACTATCACACCGGCGAATTAAAAAGTTGAAGTGTGATGATTACGCGAGACGATAGCTGTTGTTTTAAATGCCAATTAAACGTGCAATTGTTTTTATTAATAATTGTCATTTACGTTTCCCGCATATCGAATCGATTAAGCCGAGCCTCCTGTCTGTAACAATTTTCCCTTTGTAGTCCGTATACACGCGGAATAAAAAAAAAAAATAAAAAAAACCTGAACGACCGCGTGTACATTATAATATTATATTTATACCGCTAAACTTTTCGTTTTGTTCTAACGACGTGTTTAGTTTCGATGATATTTGAACCGTAATTACACGCGCACACGTTTTTACTGTACGAGCTACGAACCCGTGTTAAAATGTATAATAACGACGGGAACTCGTTCACGATGACTGCACGTGCCCGACATGTACGTTTATAACCGATCTCACAATAATAGTTACGGCACTGAATCATTATGCGCTACAAAAATATTATGTTAATTTCCGCGCTTACTCGGTTCGCTATCGTTCGCACACGTTTATCGACAATATCCGGCCAATTCAAACGGCTGATTTCTTGCTCAGCCATAGCATACCATGTGCTTGGGCAATAATTGTTATCTGTTAATTACTGCTTGTCGCGATTTACTTGACGACGGACACAATAACGAGATTTCCATTTCGTTTTTTAGCGCTATCAAAAAGCGTTTGGCTTTTCCGCGGGGAATGGTGCAAGTCTTTGGCACTCTCTCCCCTGTACGGTCACGCGACATAGCCGGCACTATACGTACGTCATCGTCTTCGTATAAAAAGCTATTCAAACGGTTCTTGAGATCAATGGGTCGGTCTTGCTATAGAATGTAACGCTAGGTTTGAACAAAAGTGTGAAGTTGGTCTAGTGTTGTAATATTATGATCAAAGACAACAACTTTCTTAAGGCTGTTTCGCTTCATTAAACTGGGCAAACACAATAGTAAAAGTTAAGTTATACAGTAGATTGAACTTTTGGAAGAATAGCAACAATAACCCACCAGAGAAATCCGTCCAGTGCTCTGCTATAGTCGTAATGAATGCGACAACTTTTCCACAAAGGTCTGCGTACCCGAATGACAGTATTTAAAGTTCACGTTTATTCTGAAGGGGCATTTGAACAAAAATCGCGAGTAACGTTATGGAAAGATTGAAAAAAATAAATATATCTGCGTTGTGCGAGGGGAGACTATTCGCAGGTTTTGCAACACAGTTGGTATTTTCTTTTAACACTTTGACATCAAGTTAATCCAATACAATACAACCATGTATATTATTGTACGTTTCGTCCAAGTACTTTTGTCATCAGATTTTTTTTCATACACACATTGTATGATGTATACAAATACAACGCTATGATTTGAACTTTCAATTTTTCGAAATGACTACAGATAATTCCTAGCTTGTATAATTGAATAATGTCAGATGTTCAATAAAATATTAAAATGTATTGATGTCGTTCGTACCGTATCGTTTCAATTATGATATTATAGATTATGAGGCACACCTATTTCAGAAATCGAGTACCTTCGTGGGACGCATACGCCTTTGCTAAATGTGTTATCGCCAAAATCCTATGTATAACTTCCGCGGCTTCGCGGAGCACGAATCATCATATTGCTATGTCAACAGCGAGACGTGCGTCAGTTCTCACGTTGCCTGTCATAACGACATACCAAGGGTGCTTAGAAGAAAAAAATGGGTATTATCTTTGCAACTAACTAAAACGATGATTACGATCAATTATAAGTTGTTGGTAAACTGAACACCACTATCATGATACAATTATTATTGAATTCGATATCTCGCGTCGTTAAATGTACGTCAATGTCCAGCGTTCAACAATGGAACCATAAAACTAAAATTTCCCTAAAAATTATTTTCAATTACAAAGCTACTGGGGACAATTTAATTTTTGATATTTTAACAAGTGATCAACAGTAAATAAAAGAAAATTCGTTGCTTAAAAATGTTTTTAATTAGTTCGTACCACAACGTTAGAAACCATTTAGATTACAGGAATTAAAGTAGTTTTATTATAGATGTATTATATATACCATGTTTACCGCGTATAGCGTATAAAATAATGACGTATTTTTGTCCATCATAAACCTTTTCCTTCTAAGAAATTTGTTTTAACTTTTTTTTTTCTTTTTCTGTGCAAGTTCTAAGTCACGAAATACTATAGTAATAACGTGTACACATATTATATGAATACAATTAATGCTAGAGTCGTGGTTTTATATAGCTCAGTGGGATTATAAATTTCTGTGGACTCTATGAACTCTATTTGTTAAACGTTCGCAGAGCATTAGAGGTTATTCTCGGAAATCTCTCGGATTATTTTGCAGTGCAGTCAATGCGATTTTTACGGACGGTACTCGCTTGACGCCTTTACGCTACGACTAGAAAACTGAATGATACAATTCTATGCGTTCATTTAAACGTTTGTTTTAGAAAAATTTAACTTGCAGAAACTTATGCAATATCAAAGGCCGTTGAATATATTACCGACGACGTCGGGTATATTTAATTAATTTAAATATACGTATGGTTTTACGGATTTACTATGTTACCGACTATATAATATAGGTGTCGAAACACTGACAATATTAGGTTCTGATGGGAAATTGTAGACCCCATGGTGTAAATGTCAACCAACTGTTATAATGTGTAACGCCTACTGGTGTTTATTTTGAACAAATACAATATTGTTGAGTGTAAGATTAGATATATAGGAATAATAATCGCAATGTTGTCAAAAAAACAACACATTTTAACAGTGCTTTCTGTCTGTTTAAAAGAGTAACCCGTTAGTAATTTTTTTTTTTTTTGGTAAGTACTAAGCTACAGAGTACACAAAAGCAGAAAAAAAAATAGCAACTAAACTTTTAATTTAACTTAACTGGTTGTGTATATAGTTTTTTTTATTTTTATCTTAGGATAAATATATTAAATTTATAGATATTATAATTTTAATACTGTTGTACTTAAATAAAAATGAAAATATTTACCTACATTTATAATATATTGTGTTTATGTTAGATGTGATATAATAAATATGTATTAAGTTAACCATTATAAAGGCATTTTATTTTTTTACTTTCATATCAATGTTAATATCGAACACCGTCTAATATGAATTTATGAACAATAATTTCATTTCGACATAGGACGATAAACCATATACTTCAAAGTGAATGTTATGCATAGAATAGTTCTTGTCAATATTTTTCATGTAGTCTATGGAAAATTCAGAACAAAATCGGACACAACTAAATTAGCTCATAATTATTGTATATTGAAGTTGTGAGCCATACATGCATCAATATGCAATTAAGTCCCTTTTCCCAAATTTCCGTCATATTCCTCTTTTGGTATATTAATCTGAACAATTGATTCACGATGAAAAAAGTTTGGAAATTACAAAGCTTATCGTTCGCAGGATTGTAGGAGTTTGTATACTGGAGGCCGCCATGATAACAATTCGTCTAAGATTATTTTCAAATATTCGCTTAAAAGATATATACAGAATGGATTTTTAATTTTTTTGTCAACAGTATAACACAGCGGCGGTGATTGTGAAAAAATATAAATAATTGGCGGGTTTGTGCGTCACATAATTGTTCAAATTCTGATTTTATAATATATTGATCGGAACGTTGCCGCGAATATTAGCCGTGTCGACGAAAGGGATAATACCGTTATAAGATTGGGCTGGAGAGAAAAATAGCGATGTGGTGATGAGTGGTAATTTCAGTCGGGGGAGGAGGAGATGATCAATGTGGAAAATGAATACGTTATTTTTGCGGGCACGCCGCGATGAGTGCAATAGGGAAAGTCGTTAGGAGAATAGCTTACACGGTGTACACGGTGAAGGTTACGTTCAAATCCAGAGCACGAGTGGGAAACAATTGCTTCGCGTGACAGTTCTAAGTTATCGAACCACGGTGCGCTAAGAGTATAGCATTAATTTTCTTTGTCCCGCAGTAAACTGCAGCGAGTGAGCGAGATTCAGACGCGTATGCTTTAGTAGCGACGAGGACCGAATAGGATTTGGTTTGCCGTCAAACTTGAGTGACGGCGTGGGTTTGTGACAAAGACGAGGAGAAAAAAAAACGCACTTCAGAGCCGCTTTCAAAAGGAATTATAAATATTTTCCTTTTTTTACGCCGTCCCGTGATGTTCCTCCCGGCGGACTTGAAGTGAACTATTTTCCTCATCGGACGTCTCTGTTGATGTCTGTCATTCGACTCTGAGACACAGCGCAAGCGTAAAATATGATGATGATAAAAATAATAATAACAATAATAATAATAATCATACGTCGAACCAACTGTACCCGGTGTGAAGATATACGTGGTACACATTAAACGCAATCGGACCAATCGCATAGCCCATAATAATTATACGCTGTTATAATAGGCAGTTTACTGCGGAGAAAACTCGATTTCGCCCCGTTTAGACATAGACGACGGATATATCATGTCAGATGTTTTCGAACAATTATATTATGTTAAACAAATAATAAAACGCTGATGCGAGTTCCAGTCAACAGTAAAATTCCAAACACGTTACTCGGAAACTTCGAAAAGATCAATGCAAATAGTATATAGCGTGACGTAATATTTTCCAGACAACTTGCTACGCGTTTAAATAATTAGTGTGTTGTGCAGTTTTAAGTAATCACGCGACGTTGTGTTTTAGAACAATGCTGCATGAATACAGATTGCAATTGTCGAGCATACACAAGGCTTCTATAAATCGAAAATGGACATTTTGTTTATCTGCAGTGTATTGCGATGTTCTTTACTAAAAAAGAAAAAAAAAAACACTGTTTTTCCTGAGAACAAAATAGGATTTATCGAACTGCGGTGATTCGAATTGGTTTTGGCTTTATTATTGGTTGTTCTTGTCCCGTACCCGGTACCGCATTGGTTGATTTTTCCATACCATTAGATTAGACCGAAACGAGAAACCGTATCATATTGTGTTGGGGCGAAAGTTGGTATTTTCCTTTTGCTTTCCGGAAAATTTGAAAAAGACATGTCTTTTGACTGTCGATGAACATATACAAGCTTAGTTAATTCGCGAGTTAAGAGTGTTCACTTGCCCACGAATCGCGCGTGCGTTCAGCGCAGACCAATCGCCATGGTATTGGCGAAAACGTATTGTAAACGGTAAAAAACTGTTATCGAAAATATTTCACTGCACACCTATATAACCTAAGTCTGGTGTCTAGTGCTGTATACAAGGCCAAGTATTGACAATTTGATTATAATATATTACGAGCAATAAATAAATAAATCGGACAGTGTGCTTGTGCTCCTGCCCGAATTTGAGCCCCCTTCAGAGCTTTCCAAGAGCCCAGCAGATCATGAAAAATCCTAGCGAAATCCCTTGAGTATACGAGTGCAATTTTTTTTCGAATCGGACAATGTGCCGGTGCGCTGTCAAGCTGGAACCGGCATGATTGTTTTTCAATTTGCAAAATGTTGGTTCCCCAGCAAAATCAAGCGAACTCCTAGGAAATTGCTAATGTTAATTTGTTTTGCCTAGCGTCAAGGCCGTAACTGAGGAGGGGTCCAGGAGTCCGGACCCTCCTCCCCCCCCCCGAAATGATTTTGTTTTCTGTTATGGCCTTGCCGAGCGTAAGGTGCCGGCGACAAGTTGTCGGACATCGTACCGAAAGATGTATCGTAAACGGTAAAAAAAAAAAAAACTCTTGGCGAAAATGTCGTTGCGAATATGTGTGGTGTCGATGTGCCCGCGGGTGTGCTGCGTACGTGGCCGAGTATTGATATTTTAATTGTACATTACGAGCAATAAGTCATATCGTGCGCACAGCTTTTCGCATGATCGAATCACCCGGGTGCACGCGTGACAAATATTTGTCACGCGACGCGTTACCATGAGACGTTTCACTCGAACGTCTTGCGCCGTCTGATTGAACTTCTGACATCGCGTATCGCATAACGCCATCGACAAAAATGGCCATTAGTTACAATATTACAATTGAAATAATTTACAAGTTCATATGATTGCCCTAGATTAGATTTATTATATCGATTTGTATAATTTAGATATTTTTAAGAATTTTAAATCTAGTACTCGTAATTAGTTATTGTAGTATTTCTAGTGTCTAGTAATTTAATTAATTTCAAATTTATTTTAATATTGATTATACACATTTAATTTAACTTTCGTTCATTAAATGCTAATATCTTTATAGTCATACGGGTCCTAATCAAACCTAATAAAACGCTTCATACACAATTGATAATGTATACATTTTTTTGTAAGCAAAAACAGTGTTTACTAATATTTAAGTGGTGAGTGAAAATGTTCAAAATGTGAAGGTGGTACATGGAAATAAAAGGGTTGAGAACCGCTGCACTACGCGGCTCCGGGCATTCGGTTTATCACGTTTAGCTCGGCGGCGTGTGGTCCAAAGATTTGTACGGAGGCTATTCAGTAGCTGATTTGACGAGACACTTCGCTACAACAATATCTCACGTTGGTTCTGTGTTTTTTTTTTTATTGTTTCCCTTTTCTGCTTCGGATTCTTAGCGGTTTCAAAACGATCGCGCGCCGGCGAAACGTGTAATCTCAAGTTTGGTTCACTCGCTGCGCACAAGCTACACTCGTGCGACGCGTGTATTATACTGTAGGTACTGTATTGATTCCGTTCCATTATGCTTCACTCGCGAGGCAGAACTATGTGCTTATTGCGATTCCACTCGGAATACAATCCGATTCCAGTCGATAAGACTGCGGCTACCGATAATAGGTGTGAAGTAAAATGTTGTTGATTCAACGCAAGTGGTCCGAAACATCGGGTCTTATGTTATTATTTTCGCAGCGCAAACCCGTGCGACAACCGTTTGATGTATTTATATTTATGTCGATAATATGTGTGTTTGCAAAAAATGATTGTAATACGTTACCGTTTTTTCATAATAACTTGCGCGTGTTTTATTGCCCGCCACGTTATCCCGAAAATGTTCCGACACCGAGAGCGTTACCGTTGTTTTATCTCTACGTCTCGAATTCGCTTGTTTATTCCTGCTATACTATTATTATTACTATCTTATGCCGACTGAGTTCAGCACCCACAAATGTACCGATGTATCTGAATGTAAATAATACACCGCAGTTAACCGCGTTCAACCAACTTTAATTATGAATACAATATCAACACACAAACATTATAAGTGAGAACTGATTTGGAACCTCTGTCCTCGTTATGTTCAATAACTATAATGAGTAATAAATCATAAACTTGGCTTAGGTATTATATAACCCGTATTGGTCCGTGAACCGAATCGATATTAGTGTAGGATTTAGGTCGTCGACCACCTTCGCGCGTTGCCATATCATTGTATTGTATAAATTCGACGGATAATCGGAAGGATACGAGCAGCCGGTCAACACAGGCAGTCCCGCGACGACTTACTAATCGCGGTGTTAATCATAGTATAATGCTGCTGGAGGAATGACATTTTTATTTCTTTCCTTAGCAATACGTTTTCGTTAGTACATCAAACGAGATCTTTAAGGTCGTTGACCCCATCTTTGCGTGTTATACCGTGTAAATACCGTGTTATACCGCACAGGGTAAAAAACCGAACTCTATCATAATATCCTTGTACCGTCACGACAGGAGAGATTTTGAAATTGGTAAATCCTCGTGGGACAACGTGCGTGATATCCGTGTACACTGTACATGATATAGTACCTATTACGATAAGGCGGTCGCCGATCGGGGCACTGAACATCGATGATATGGGGAGGGAGGATAATATTGTAATTAACTGTGGATGACGATTAGCTCTACATCTGCGTTCTCCGATTCGAAATTATGTACGGTCACTAGCGTCCATCAGGGAATATGGACATGACTAGGAACTTGCTATCTCCTGGAAATATTTTATGAAATCGTAATTCAATAAATATCATTATTATTATCAATGTATAGGTTATAAGAAACAAAGCAATTTACAGCAGTCCTTTTGATTATATTTTATTCGCTGTTTTATTTTTTCTGTTCTTAATGATATTCATGAAACATAACATTAAGCCTTTATTTATTATTTGACGAGTCGATGTCAATATAATATGGAAACAATGTCTGACCCCTACCCATCACTTCAACTGTTTCTTTTAGCGGCGGTGAGTACAGTTTAATTTAATCGCATAAACCGTGTGCCCACCAATCGAGGTGTTATTCAGTCACTCGATTGCATATCATTATTTTGATCTGCGCGTTGTGTGGACGTTGAGCGCGGAAAATAACATATTTTCTCGAACGAAACTTTCGATTATTACGAACATGTAAAACGAAGACCGTGCAGAAATTAAATGTATTTTATTATATTTCTGCATTTCCCGTTATTTTCGGCAGCGGTGTGAGTGGGGCAAATATCGCACATGGATTTCTGAAGAAAAAACGTTTTCAAACGGTACCGCTAAGGGCTGTGCAGAAGCAAAATTGACGTAGGCGTAAAGTGAAGTTCTTGGCACTTTTTCTCAAGGAATAACGAAAAAAATCGCGTCAGTTTTCCGATAAATTTTCATATTTCCAACCCGAGGTCGCGGATGAAAAAAATTAAAAACCGCGTCTCAAACATTTTCAACGTGGACGATTACACATTTTAAGTGCCCACACGTGTGTGTCTCATTATTTATATTGATGTATTGATTCCGGCCGCTGTGGTGACATATTATACTTGGAATCGCGGTGTTTGTATTATTTTGTTTACTACCTCTACACGTCGTCGTATTTATTATACGTCGGTTCGTTACGGTTGACAGGTTTTGAAATCGGTGTGACGCGATATCGTCGCGGTGTTCTCGGAAACGTTCGCGTTTGGCACGGCACGTGGACTGCCCGACTATATCTAATTGGTCTGGACGTATATTTATATTATTAGACTCTATCGTCGTGTCGGCAAGTCGGCTGGACGGTTCGACGACAATGAGGTCGTTTTCGTCGCAATCGATACGTATTCAAGGGATCTGCTCTCGTTCTCCGACACCGACCTTCATCACGGTGCCCGTCATCCAGATGAGGGTCAACCACCGCGGTCGCAAATTTTTTTGTCACCCGATAAACCGTGTAAACGTCGAGAAATACCGTTAGCGGGTTTCTCGTTGTTTATTGATAAAAAAAAAAAAAAAAACCCCCCGTAGCGATCCGTCGGCGTATCACCACCGTATGCGTTAAAATGATAACAATACGTTGTTGTACGGTCACAACTTTGTCGGCGACAATCGCAGCAGCGATTGCACTTCCGAGTCTGCGCCGGGATAACAGGTGCGATGGAACTCGTGCGTATTTTTAATTTCCTCGAGACGTCGAATCTGCCGCTAGATCCCTATCATAGCAATAATCGCGATTGGATTATTATTCATGATAATAACGGAAAGTTAGATGATGTCCCTCGGGTGTCGGTAAAGGTGTGACCCTTTGTTTCGAAATCATCGGGTTTCTTGGTACGACCGTCTCGTCGTGATCATCTATTGAGGGTTTCGTATTAATGCGCTTTTGGTATCCGCATTTAAAGGGAACGCTGCACAATGGTAGTTTCATTCGAAAATTAATACTATGAAAAGTTTTGTGGAGTTCGTTGAATCGCAATATTTTATTATTGTACAATTAGTTCGGATTGATTGTACCACCGTACTTAATAAACGATGTTTAATCGCGGACTACAGTTTGGTGGTGAAAAGCGAAGGTTTCATCCGTACACATTAGGCGTTAAAGCGGTATGCATCTTATATAGTAACTACTTGAAATCACCATTCACGAAGGACATTCATGTTGTCTACAAGCGAACTCGTCTTTGATTTTTTGGGACATAATTGTAATAAGTGACTTGTTAAAAACAGTACATGTGCTACGTCACACGAGTGTATTTTAAGATGATTAAACAACATTAATCGAGATTAAATGGTATAATGTTGTACGTATGACGTTAACCACTGAACGACATAATTGTACAGATTTTATATTATCATAATGCACTAAGCGATTGACTTGAATAATACTTTTATAAAAGTTGAATTTTAACGAAACATTATGTGATTCAATCAAAATAATGGCAGTGTGAAATCGAATATTGTCCGTACATAAACTTTTTACTATTTTAATAATATCAAATCATTGATGAGCCTATTTCTGTTATTTCCAATCACAAAAATGCGTGTACCCGGACATTTGTAGTGAGCCGAGTAAGCGTCCGCCTAATATCATTATATTATGGTTCCACTGCTATTTAGATAATTTGCTTGCGATAGTCAAAGGATGTCATTCGGTTGTGACATCATTCAATGATGATGAATGACAATAATTGTTGTCCAACCGAACCGCATGGCAGTATTTCGATTATAATAATGCGATATCGAAATAACGATAGCGTGACGTGTACATGCGATCCTGTTCGGTTTTTCTGTTATTTTTTCGCTACGCAAAACACAATATTCGATACGAACATCTCCGAACACAATGCACAGCATGAGGAGTGTTTCCAGTTGACCGTAGTGAGATCAGAAGAGTAACACCTTATGAAGGAAAAGTATCACGTGACCCAGTGACAAGAGAGCATTTTAACGAGACGAGAATAGGACGGTGTGACACGATAATCCACTGCAGACGGATACTACCATTCATACTGAGTATAACGGTCGACGGATTGCCAAACTTGCCAAATTCCGACTTATCTAGTCTGCCAGTACAGCGAAATAATTTCTCCTTCTCTTCAACCTTATTCCAGTCGAATGCAGGATCAACACGCTAAGACCTGAAAACAATTTGTATTTTATTCTCCTTCTTCCTCCATTCCCCTCCCGCACAACCCGCAATAACTGAAAACACATCGATGAATAGTTAAACAATCGCATAACTCGTCAACGTTAAAACGTTGTAAAACACGCGACGAATATTACTATACGATTTTTACTAAAGCTACAGTATAAAATAATGTGTCTAAAAACGGTATTATTTTTTTGTTTACTAGAAGTCGTAAATAAATTTTGCCTGTAACAGGAAAACTTCATAATTAATTATTTACAGTTTAATGATCGGGTTTTATGTATCTTGGACCTTTCGTGGTACACGCAATTTAACATGATTATCTAATGACATTAAGGGTACTCTGATTTAAGTGATAGTTTTCTTGTTTTATTTTATATTTAGCTTCGCATAATTATACAGAGGTTACAGTTCTGTTTGTTTTAGCCTCAACCTGAATAATTAACAAAGGAAGTATAACCATTATCATTTGTAACACACTGTTAATAAGCACGCTAAACTTTAACTCGCTAGTAACGAATTAGTATCATAATATGCAACTGAATTACGAAATTTGTACGGCGTTCTGAGTGTTTTATGATTTAAAACTTGCTATTCCTTCTGGTAACTAAACGTGGCACCGTTTTATACTCGATACGATGGATAAATAATTATACGTTTCTATTGTTCACGGACGGTAAAAACAGTTTATTGTTTTTCAATATAGTATATAGTTTTCATCATATTTGGTATCATTACAAAAGTCCACGGGAGCCGTGGGTATTCGATTTATTTTACGTTTTTTGATGCGCGACATGTATATAGCAGGAAGTCAAAACAGGCATTAACCAGGTCTTGGAACCCAGGGAACTGAAATTCTGAAACTGGGTACAAACCGAAAGCCGACAAATATTTGAACCCAATTTTTCTCCGAAACCGAAACCCGGAGATGAATTAAATTCGGTTTCAACTCAAAAACTGGTGTATGTATATTTAAATGTAATCTAAATTTTTAATCATGAAAAATATTGTAGACTTATCAGGAATAAATAAAATGTTTTATATAACATTTCATTATTTTATAATTCATAGTTTAACTTTATGATTTTTTTTCGGGGAACGGAAATTGAAAATTGAAATATGTATTTTTAATTCATATTCTTCACCACCGATGATGCCGGCAGGCAGAGGCAAGACTAGTTGAACTCGGAAACACCTCTGAAAAACCTAATCATGTAACTCGTGCCCGAAATCCGAAAACAAAATTTTTTAACCCGTTGTCTGCATACTAGTTAAGGACAAATTTTTCTGACTGATATTAAAACACAACAGTTATGGACACGGCCGGTTAGGTTATCAACACTCTGCGGACATACAATTCATAAGAACCATATGAGTTCCAGACGAAACCTAAAAAGGTAACGTACGATTTCGGACACATTTTTCTAACAAAATTATAACATTACAATTTTGGACGCAACTTAAAAGTACAAAAATGTAAAACAATCGTTAGGTTAGCTTAGGAAATTGTTCGAAATTAGTATGTTGATAGCCTACTCCGTGTTTGCAATCGTCATGTTTTAATTTTGTCAGAAAAATGTGTTCGCAATTTGAAAACTCGGAACCCGTTTACCTAATTCAGGAAGACATTGTTCCCCGTTGTTAACGGGCCAACCGAAAACCGATAAAACATAGAAGCAGGTCGTAACTCGTAAATCGGAACTCGAGAAAAACTCAACCATTTCGACTCCCCGGTTGACAGTGGCTTTCATACACGGATTTATTTGATGTTACTAGGCCAAGTCGTGCCGAATGCGCATAGCTCTAAAGCATAGCATCTGCCAAACTTCCTTTGAGGGCACGTGTTGATCACTCCGCTTCGCCCCGTAACCGTACTGCGCCCGACGACCGAACAGGGTGCGGTTGCGACGAGAAATACGATCTTGCCAGACTATTGCGAAATGTCAACCCCACGCGCGTACCGTTATCCGGTGTTACCTGAACGAGCCCCACGACCGAGCCATCGACACGAGTCGCATCGTACGAGTGATTCGCATTAAATTTACGACGGGCGTGTGCATCGTGTGTCAGACACCCTCATCCGACGACGGGCGGTTTCCCGTTTCGGGGACGAAAGTATTGAGTAGACTGGAGAGACATTATATAGCGTTGTAACACATTTCCAAGACGCTCTGACCGTCGACTGATCCGGGTCAACCGCATATCCGCACGTGCTGACCGGGTTTTGCTGCGGGGAAATGATATGACGTGCTGTTCAAATATATATATGATATGCGAAACGATTAAATATATTATAATCGTTCGCGCGAAACCGATACCCAGTGAAAATATAGTATCGCAAGACCCGTAGGTACAAATATCGTAGATGATTTTTCGTTTTCCCCATCACCCTATTTTTTGAGCCATGTAAAATATTCGCCCAACCGAAGTATATCTCGAATTCCCAAAGAATAATCGGGTTTCTCTTCGGTAAATATACACGTTTGATTATTTTATTTATTTATTTTTTGATTCTCTGCGAAACGATTTTTTACCGTTTTTATCGTTTATATGCATATTTTTTTTCGTCTGTTTATACACAATTTTGACCAGAAGGATTGAACTAGACCACTTTCACTCGGAATCGTTTTACTTTTGAGGGCATTGGTTTCAATATAAAATACCCATCCCTGTATCTCACCAGCCTTATGATATTCATCTGAATTTCATAAAAATTCAACGTCGTCAAATCGTGTTAGGCAAAGCGATACTATAAAGGCCTACTTTTTTTAATTAAATATTTAAAATGTTCTATTGTGCATGGGCAGCTACTTTCCAAGTATTCCTAAGGAAAGTATAGTGTACAGACATCTTTGTTTTTGAAGTCCTTTTGTTGTACAATGTACTGTGTTTTTTTTCCGAATGTGTGTAATTAAGTTGTATTATGTTTTTCAAAATAAAAATATAAGATTAATTCTTGAATTAGAATTTCATAATATGTACTAGTTGATAATCAATATAACAAAGGTATTTTCAGTATACACCATAATACAATATTTTTTTGTGTTTTTTAAAGTTAGTAATAAAATACGAGATATTATATTTTATAATGAGACTTAAAATGAGCATGTACATTTTTTTATGAAAATAATCTCTCTTTAGCGGACCTACTATTTATGAATGCATCTAATATACATATAATTATAGTATTGAATAAAACATGTATTTGATTAATAAAATAATGGATGGTTTGACATAATTGCTGGGGTATGTGAAAAAATAACTACATATATAGAGCTAACCAACTCATGGAAAATTGTTCAAAGGAGTTAAACCAACATTTCCGTAGATTATAATCTCGTTTGACATGTGAAATGCTTAGAAATATTTTAACGCATGTTATATTAATAGCTACTGAGTAAAACCACTTCAAAAAAATTATAAAATTGTCAATTCTATAAAACAAAATATTACTACAAACTTAAATGGTTTGCATTTTTACGAATTTACGGTTGTGCTTTAAACTTATTACACAGTTCCAATGCTATGAATTATTAAATAAACCAAAATGCATTCAGACTAATAAAACACAAAATATGAAAAATAATGTGTATTATTAAAGATGATTTTGCTATGAACAAAAAAAGACATGATAAATTCGAAATGAAACTAATTTCGTGTTAAAAGTAAGAATAAGTAATTATAATTGGAAAACCGTGGCGTTGAATTGTTTGCAAAATAACTGATCCGCTTCGACACGTATAACAAATCATTATATTTTTACCGAGAATATAACGAAAAATGAAGAAAACAATTCTACTATACGGAATAATAATAATTATAATAATATTATATATTCACGCTATATATCGTCGGGATTTCATATTGTGTTGCGATGAGAGAGAGACGACGATGTTCATAATAATCGTTCGGCGAACGAATCTTTTCGTCACTGCAGGAGTATATTCGGAGTAACTTAAATGAGATTGGGTCCTTTGTCCACGCATTTACATACAGAGCGCAGAAAGTCCTGATCCCTGGTGCGGTGCACAATCAGATTGCAGTGGACAACATTAATACTCGCACGTATAGTACACAGGTGCCTATCGGTACTTGTTAAACTGCTAACCCGCTCTACGTCCACAACCCGTTCAATTGTAATTCTCTTTATGACGATATTTCATTCGGATGACGACCGTTCGGTCGTTTGTAATCGGTCACAACTTTAACGGCGGCAGCGACGGTGGTGGTCGGGAATATAAAATGTCCCCGGCCTCGATTGCGTCAATACTTTTTTAATATCCCATCGGAGACCATCATCAACCTTCGTCAATCTCACCCACCCCAGCTCCCTACACACACAGACGCACACACACACACACACATGCAGGCAAAGACACGCACATGTATTGTGGTACAAGCTGTTCAACGTAGACAAAAAGACCATACTAATTTCTAAGGCTCGGGATTAATGCGTTAACAAGTTAAGGTTGAGTTCATTTAAAATGTTAAGGTTAATAAGGATAATAATTATTAATGTAAATGTTTTATTTAACGAGTACTATTTATCAAGAAGTAACTATTGATTGATGGAAGTTTATATTGCATTTAAATAAGTTAAGTTAATTTTCATATTTTTACTGTAAAATATATAAATAACAAATACCTGTAGAGAACCTATGAAACCAGTTAATATCACTATAATATTAATGTATATTACAGATTATCAATCAAATATGTCTGTAGACTCATTACTTGTTATTGCTATTTGAGTTTATTGGATATTCAACAAATAATACTTATATTTAATTCACATAAAAGTTGATTTCTTTTCAAAAAACGACCATATTTATATATTTATTTGAAAATGTTATTTTTTTTTTAATTAACTTGAGTGAAATAGTTCAGTTTAACCTTAAGTTTAATTTCAAACACAATGGAGTTTATTATTCATTTTGTGTTAACTCTCGATTATTAGTTATATTTAAACTTTAGTTTAACTTAACTTTACTGAGTTGAGAAATATCATTAACTTCCCTTGTTTTGCTAATAACAAAAATATAAAAGACAGTTTTAGTATAAATCAAACGTTTTTTATTCCATAACATAAATGTTCGTTAAAATATTTGTTGAAAAAATAAACAAAAACTATACCTTATGTATTCGCTTTTCGAAGCTCCAACTCACTACTGATTAGTAAGAAACTACGAACAATGACGTTTACCACTGAAGCACAACTGTACTTCGTGACTATACCTAACTAACTGGTGAAACAAACAGTTATATTATAGATATTCCGAGCTGACGATTGGCACTTTATAAAAGTGAACAAAACGAATAGCGCGTGAATTATTACGAGGACTGAATTTCGTCACCAATCTAGAAAAAACAATGATATACAGAGTCATAACTTAGACTTATCGGTAATTTGTCAGCGTGCTCTTTTGACAGAACTACTGCTTTCACGTCAAAAAGGACGTAATAAGTTGTTGACAAACATTAAAGACTTATGTATCGTGCGCTTTTTGACCAACTTTCTGGAAAATGTGCTCTTTTGGTTATCGGCCGTGTTCGCGTACAATAGGGTGACCATTTCTAAAAAAATAAAATACAGGACAAAAATAATATCCATAATATTTTTAAATTAATAAGTATTTATTACTCGTACATTTTTTTTTTTTGATTTTTAATCGTAAAAAATACAATATTTAACTATTAAAGATTAAAATTAAATACATTAAATTTTATTTTGAAAAAAATAATATAACATAATTAAATTAAATTAACTCTTTTTATAATTTCATCAAATCCTTTATTCATGTTACTTTACTTAAAAAAAAACTTGTCAATTCATTTTGATGACGATTGTTCTGATATTTCTTCACTATTTAATGTTTCGTATTTTTCTGATGAACTAATTAAATTTAACAATTTGGGATGTTCTAAAAGAAATGCATGAAATTCAATACACGACATATCTTTAAAATGTTGTTTTACAATTATAATTGATCTAATGGTGTTTACAAGAAATCGATTTTTCTCATCTGTCCATAAGACGTTTGTAATTGAAAAAACTCATTCTACCGACGCATTAGTTCCGGGAATAGCCATTGAATACTCTAAAATTATCGTAAAATAATTAATGAAAATTTCGGTTGGTAAATATAACTATACAATTATAAATATACTGATATAGTATACGCCACCAACAATGTGTGATGTAACAATAATTATGGTAAAAACAAAAATACAACTGATAAGTATAGATTATTACATTATTCTATTCAATAATGTTATACAAAAATATTCACAATAAAATCAATTTCAACATTTTATGAATTTACAGTAAGTAGGACAAAAAAAAGATAAATAAGGGACCAGACTTGAAATTACGGGATAAAAAGCGTCCTGAGTGACGTTTGTCAGGACAACAGGACACGAAGCCCAAATAAAGGACAATCCTGTATAAAACAGGACGTATGGTCACCCTAGCGTACAAGAAAAATCGTACGCACTCTACACCACATCACGTACTCGAGCCTGAACGAATGTACTGCGGTAGTGGCCCTGAGCGGAATCGCACGGAACCGGCCCGAGAAATGTAATATTCCGATTTCGACGGGTTTCCGTGGCTTATATCCGGCGTATCACGCAGCCGTAACGTTAACGCGCGATGTTGTGCGTATATAATAGCGTTGCGTTTACAGCGGAACCTAATCGAATTTCCGTCCGCCGCCACCACGGGTGTTCCGTGCAATCGAGGCGCCTCCGAGGTCTGTCCGACCGCGTCATTTTTTTTACGCAAGTGTCGTCCGCGCGAGATCTGGTCCTCGTCCGAACGTGATGGATTAAGCTCCGCTCTGCGAATCACAACGACCTACCATTATATTATGATATTATTGTACGTGTCCGTCCGCGTCTGAACGTTCGGTGTCGGCCGTCGTCAGCGCGTCTGCACTTGATACGAGATCCGGTTCGTTTAAAAGTGTTTGTGAAATCGTATTTTCGGCGTAAATCGTTCGCGATTAGAATCCTGCAGTTGCAGGCGTAACGCTATACGTTGTGTCCTGAACGGCGCAGTCGCTTCGAGTTAAAAAACAATGCAGATTTGTTGTCGGCCGATCAAGAGTCCAAAAGTTATTTTCGAGTATACCCATTTAATGTCTTAATACAAGGGTCACCAATTAGTTTCCAGAGCGGTCCGTTTTGAAATTCGCCAAACTTTCCAAAACGCTTAAAAACGTAAAATGGCAAATTATATTTGTTTACTTGTACATTCTGAGTGAAACGAAAAATGTGTTTGTCTTATCGCGATGTGTATAGGTTTGGTGTGTGTGTGTACTTATGTTGAACCAAACATCCTGTACAGTTATGTAACCACGTTTTTCTAGTTCAGGGTTACTTCATCCAGAAATGATCGGTATTCGAGACTTGAATACATTTTCTCTTTGAACCCAAATCTCACTGGAACTCGAGAATTTCTATCGGCAGTGCAGGTTGATTATCCAATTTATAATTTACGTGGCCACATTTATTTTGCCCCGTTTCATGATTATAGAAATATTGATTATTTTACATTGCCTACTCACATTTTTATTTTCTTGTCATCGTCTAAGACAGTACTAAAACCATTACTCCACGCATGAGGGTCCGTAAAAAAGTGTTCGCGACTCTGTGTTGATATTCGAACGGATTTTTAATTCGTTTTCAATCGTTTAATCCTGGCTAGATTAAAATCTATGTGTCCGAGATACTCTCGCGTGATCGCTGGTACAGTTTTTGTGTACATCACTCCCACACCTGACCTACCCCTATGCGATACGTGTAACAGCTAGTACTCGTTTTGTCATTATTTATAACGGGACGTAGTACAATTTTATCAGACGATCTAACATTCTAACCCATGTTCACTCGTGAGTTGTTATTATTACCATCGTTATTATTACTATAAGCATTGTTCTGTTTTTGCAGTTCTAATTAAATTCTCCCATTTCACTGAATACCTTTTGGCTTCCGTAAACAACACGCCTGCCATCGGTGTTCGCGATAATTATTAAGTATTAATATCGACGCGTTTCCAAGCACACTTCACGAGCGGTGCGGTTCCCAACGACCTCCTCGTAGCGCATATCGAGTGTTTTATGTATTCTTTTACGTTATTTTATAACACACTTGCTGAATCACATACCCACCCCCGGCCTGTCTCCGGTAGATATTTTACAATTTCCATCTTGGATTAGACCATTATTAGTAATCAGTGTTTCGACGTAAAAAGCAAATGTTGGTCAATAAAAACCGCACGTTCGTCGTATATCCTAACGATGTCTATCTCATTTAATTTTACCGTATTAATTTACAGGTATCTGCGAATAGGTCATCAAACAAATCAACGTGTTAAACAAAAAAAGATATTTGCTAGGTGACTAGTGACCAAGCAGTGAAAAAATGTATACAATTAAGTCCGGGGCCAAAAAATGTGTTACGTAGTGAGCCTATACTCGTATGCGCATAACAATATTCCACCAACATTTCAAATGAACCGTTACGTCGGTTTTGGCCGTTTTGAATTGCCCGGTTTATTTTTTGCACATCTGGACTCTAGAGTATTAGAGGAACTGTATACAATGTCAAATTTCAAGTCCATTTTACGTTCTGTCGTTTTTGATATGTACGAGATATGCTCGTATGTACTGACGAGCGAATCAGTGAGCGGTATTCGCATTTGTCATGTATAATATCATATATTTTAAAACATATTAGGATTTCATTCGTGGGAAATCGTTTTTTTTTTTTTTCTACGTAACAGCCAAAAGTCGAAAAGAATATGTTACAACTATACGGTAGACTCGCGATAGTTTTTGTCGGTAGTACCAAGGTAGTCGAAGGTTTTTTGAAGAAAAAATTATAATATGGGACAATTTGCAAAGGTTATCGAAACTAAAACCCGTTGGAAAACGTAGTTGAGACGCAAGAATGCTTGTAGTACATCGCAAATATCGTTAATATAGTATATCGCAAATATAACTAATGTCGTATCGTAAATTTATATATACGGCCGAAATAATGTACAGATAATGGTTATTTTATTTTTTATTATTTTTTTTTTACTTTTAGTTTTGATCGATAAAAAACAATAATACCGTATATTACATGTTTTATTCACATACAACAGGCTTTATATTATATGGGCATGCTTACATGATAAATATATAAATCCAAAAAAGAGTATAGGTATGAAGTATTAATTTTTTTATCGTTTCCGAAAAAAATGTTTCTTACCATATGATATTCTACAAATATTTTAATAACAAGCGCATGGGTTTAATACAGGACACTATTTCTCCGTTGATTTTTTAATTAATTTTGCAAAAATTATTAAAAATTGTTCGTGTTCACATATTCATTTTTAAAATTCACCTATTTAATTATATTTTCCTATTAATATTTTTGTATGATTTGAAAAAAATAATTTTATTAATAATTATTAAAAACGAAGAGAATCACATAAGACTCTAAATCTTGTAATACTCATGATTAGGGAACGGATTTGAATGCAAATTGCATTTTTTTCTGAATGCTCGAAAACATTGATTTCCAAGCAAAAAGTTCATTTCATACATCAAGGAATTAAAAAATGTAACTTTTATTTTGCATTTTTTTGCATTTTTTGCATTTTTAAGACTTTATTACATTTTTAGAGCATTTTTTGACATTTTTAGTGCATTTTTATGGTTTTTAAGTCATTTTTTCAACATCTTTTCAACATTCATACTAAAAAAAATAAAAATGCCTAAATATGTTTTATGTTACGAAATTACCAAATTATTGTTGACCCGCATTAAGGTAAAGATAAGATAAGCTATTTATCTAAATTGTACAGAAGATAATTGAGAGTTAATTTATTAAAGTTTTATTGTATTTAAATATTTTTTATCAGATTTTTCATAGTAATGTGTTTTTTTATAAGTTTTAAATTCAAAATTGTGTTTTTATTGAATATAAATACATTTTAAAAGTTTTTTAGGGCATTTTTTTAGTGCATTTTTTGATGTTAAAGCATTTTTTTAAGGCATTTTTCTTGTTTTTTAGAGCATTTAAATCCGTTCCCTACTCATGATACTCATATCGGTAGTTTGAGTTACGTAAAATCCAAATAACTATGTAAGGCTAAGTACACTCACGTGACTAGAATACTTACTTTATCATAATAGGTACAGTGTACAGGACATCCACGGATAAACGAATTCCGCGGATAATCCGCAAAATTAAATTTTATAATAAAAAATAAATTGGAATTTGAAATTGAAAATTATTATTACATATTATTAAAAAATATACACATGTACTCGTATGTATAATGAAAAATTAATAAAAATTATGAATTATTTATGAGCAAAAAAATCAGTCACAAGTTGTTAATTCTTCGTTTGAAAACTCTTATTTTTAACTTGTGATTGAAGTTTTTTTAATAACATTTTGTCACACAGAGTTGTATCGTCTTGTTCTTCTAGATATTTAATGATCCCGTCTATATATTTTAGAGTGGCACACTTGCTTTAAAACACATTGGTTTTCATCGTTTTCTTCTTCTTCACTTTCGCTTTCCGAAATTGTACCTAATGCTTCATTTACTATTTGTTCATCACTCCTATTCCATACTTCAAGCTGATTTGTTTTTTCGACGTACCCTTTTCAATAGTGTTAATCAATTCAAGTTTCTCTTAAATTGACAATACCACTTTTTTTTTCACTCATTTTTCAAAACACTTTAAGCGCTAATGCTAAGTTCTAGTCGAAACGCGTGTTTGTAAAGTATACAGTAGACAGATGACTAAATAGTAAATAGGAGGTATACACGTTATAAGTGATCAAATGCAATGTAATGTACGTTATCGCATAATCGACCATCGCAACCCAATTAAATCGATAATTATGTATAATGTACACGTGTATTAATATAAAATAACCGAATTGTATTTTACGTCGTTATCGAGTAATCACAAATTGAGTAATCGGCTATCACAAATTCACAACCCAATTAAAAATATAATGATTTATAATGGAAAGATACAATATACATATATTTTTTTGTATACATAAATTTATGTAGACGATTCCGCGGAAGACAGCGGATAATCGAGAGTACACTGTATAATATACAGTATCATATCATATTATGATGTCAAATTATCTTAATATTTCATACCTGTAGTTATGTAGTGTTAGTTATATTTAAAAATAATACAACTAAAATAAAAAATTAAAATTAAGATTAATTGGTGGTAGACATCACAAAAACAAGTTCAATATTGTATGAAATAACATACTTCTGATATGAAATACTTACTACTAACTTTAAATTTGAATCAAAACATTAGTAGGTACCTGTATTATATTATGGTTTTTCTTGATGTGTTAATATTTTACCATTTGAATGATTCAGTAAAACATTTTTTATTTATTTTTTTATAAATATTAAATTCTCATTTTCAATGGCCATCGGACGAACATTTAGTATAATATTATATTTTGTAATATTCAGTATAATGGTGAAGGTAGGAAAAAAATGCACTTAAAATTTAATAAAAAACAATAATTATGTTTCAATAGCGAAACTTAAAAAAAAAAAAATGTATTATAACCACGTTCCAGAACCAACATTCCAAAAGAATGGACTGAATGATTTTCGTACAAAAAATGGCATTTTTACTTACAAAACAAACGTTAATACTTTAAGTTTTAACTTTAATTACTAAAAAAAGTTATAAGACATGTCATGTGTATGCTGCAGCAATTATAATGATTATATTTTAAAACAAATATAAAATATTTTACATATTGCAATAGTCCATTGCGGATTTAATATTTGTATATACAATATTATATTTACCAATCAACGGCTATTATAGTTGTAACAAATATAATATTTACGAACAACGGTTGAGAGTATTGTGAATATGATGTTTCATTACAACTGATCATTATTACTCTGTATTGTGAATTATTGCACATTCATTGTTCTATTACGATTCCCAACGTATAATATTAATGTTTTATACTCTATTGATTATATATTTTTAATAGGATTTTATAAGGACATTTTTGATAAGGATAAATTATCGGAATATTATATTGAAGAAAGATTTTCAAAGTTTGTCAGGTATTATAGCAGTCGGAATATGGAAATTTGGTGACCAATGCAATTTTGAGTTTTAAAACAAATCGATATTAATGAATTGTATAAAATATTATACTAACTTAGTAAATAATTCGACGCGATATAAATAAATAACATTGTTGCTCGTACTTAGGGAAGATCGAAACAATTTGTTTGAGTGTAATTTTGCCATTTTAAGAATGATGTTCGAATTGTCTTGTTTCTCGATTATCTTCTTTTTATATACATCATACTATAGCAACCAAATAAAATTTAAAGATAACATATGGTTTCAAATTTATAATATATAAAAACATCTTTTACTTGCATATCCGTATTTCTGGTATTTTTATTTTTTTTTTTATATTCCTAGTGAAACGAAGAGTGTATTGGTTTTACCATGATGTGTGGTTATTCATTTTTTTTTGTATGTCTGTGTACACGGTTTAGGCTAGAATGATTGCTCCGATAGATAAACACCTGGTACTTTTCTGATATAAAATGTTGTAGTCTAGATACTATCAACTTTGGGGGTCTATTATTTGATTTCTCAACAGTCTACCGAACAATTAAAAAAAAAACAGCGAAAAAATTGTAAACAATTTCAACCGAGATAGGAAATCAAACACTGCAGCGTCTAGTATATGAATACGTCTCATGCACTATACACTTGTTTATTTTCCATGGATACAAGATTTTTCTTAAGATTTTCTTTGTAACCAGACCTAATTATTTAAAAAAAATATTTATTTGTTAAAACTACAACCCTTGTTCCAATTTTATTCCAATCGACAAAAGGGACGAACGAACCTTATTTCGGAGAACTTTTACTGCTCGAAAAGAAACACGTCATCGTGACGTAAGCCATTCGTTTTTCAAAAGCTTCTCGTCTTGCTTCACCCAGAACCTAAAAACTTGCATACTACATTATAAATAATGTGTTTCGTTGCCATTTTTCTACTCCAGAAAACGGAGCTCATGTTATTTAAAAAAACCTTCTTATACCGCACTTACGTGACCGTTTTGTAAACGATTTCCAATTCGAAGAAAATCGGTTTTCTTTCGAATCGATGTTTGTAATACCGCGTTTTAATTTTCGACCTGTTATGGAAAGCTAATCGTTTAACTTTGAATCATATTAAAATAATAATTTAATTCCCATGTTCTACCATATTACCTATCAAAATTGTTCGAAACATATGTACGCGTATACAATTAATGCGTATTCGGTGTAATGCGTACAATTTATTCTTCTTTATAATAAAAGTACACATCGTGTGCACGTGCTTACGTGAGTGTGTGTGTGTGTGTGCGTGTGTAGGTGTGTAGGCTGCCGTACATATTTATACATTATAATATACATATCAATGTGTTTAAACAATAGTTGTACTAAAACTTTTCAACGACTATTCGGGTCCATTAGTTTTATTGTTTGAATCGATTATAACTTTCAAGTTTCAAGTATATGTTAGTGATTTATACGTTATTTATACGCTTTTGAAAGTAACTAACGAATGGGAACCATCCGAAATAATTAATGGAAATTCGCGAATTCAAAAGCATAACGGTTTTATTGTATCTTCGGGGATAGGTTTAGGCTAATAAAAGGTTCGAAACCGCAAAGGCTTAATATTTAAAAACCGAATAGAATAATACGCTATGATTGATGATGATTCACTTACACCTGGTTCCTTAATATATATAACATGTTGTATTTGTATATGTAACACGTTTTATGTAAATCAATACAATAGCGGTCGCGATATGTCTTACACCGAATAGTTAGCAAATAATATAATAATGCTATTGCTATCAATTATGCACGCACATAAATGCGATAATGCATCTACAGCGACAATATAGTTAAACCCGAATCGGTCAACGCGTACGATCGTCTATTCAAACACAATATTTTCTTCTCGTCGAGGACTGATCATATTCGTACGAACGTAAATACGTTAAAAACTCTACCGGCCCGAAGTATATTGTAATTTTTTAAGGGCTGTATTAATGATTATAAGTGCTACCGGTTGCAAATCCAAAGTTTACGACTGTTGAAGCACTCAACAAGGGAGCCGATGATATAGCTAGTTTTAAAACTCGGAGAAAGTATATTATATTGTAACGTTTTATCCCTCTTCAATGTAATATTATATGAAATAATTTTTCATCGTGTAGAGAGAAAAAATGTAAATATTTATTTTAATAGTTGTCATCGAGATAATATTGTGTATCCGATGAAGCGTTCATTTAAAAATTTTCTTTATGCCCTATTTACACAAAAGTCGAGTAAAAAGAATATTAATTTTCTGTAGCCACAGAAAATACTACAAACCGGCAAAGAAAGTTAGAATAAATACATATATATTTAAAAAGAAAATGAAATGAAACCAAAAACCGTCTGCTTTAAACAGTATGGGCTGCTGGTCTCGTTAAAAAAAAATACTATTTCATGTTTATGGTATCGTGTATATGTTGAATTAATTAATAATATTATCAAAAGCATATTATTGTTTTAGGATTTTTTGTTCGCGCACAGAACTAAATTGTAATGTTTAACACCTACACGCCGTACAACGGTTACCGAAGAAATAATTGACAAACCAAAGATATGCCAGTATTATGTGTTAGTCGTGTATGATATGTGAACACGGCGTTTACAATTTTTCACGACAAACGTTATTTCCCTTATATTTCGCAGTCGATAGTAACTTTTCAAAAACCATTAACGCAAAGCGTACGTCATGGTAACCGCAATAAACGGACGTGCTCCATAATACGGTGGACTTAAATGATATATAATTGCACAATACATTATACATGGCCATAAAACTTTTATCAATTCTAATGCGTTTTTCTTCGCGAAATTTAGAACACCGTCGACCCCGATCGCAATCGTCTCGGCTACGAGACGTTTAAATTCGACAAACTTGCCAAAAATTTGAATCTCGTTTCTTCCCTCGTGAAGCTTAATGATCTGGATTACCATAGTTCGATCGTTGAGACGGCTGCATTTTTAGAAGTACCGCGTGTAGGACGTCACCGCTTTGCTAGGGTGAACATCTCTTTCTCTCGCTCCCAAGACAGATGGCCGTTTCCAGGGAGAGGAAACAGTTACCGAGGTTCGAACCGGTGACCGTGCTCGGCAGCGTCGCCGCCTTATGTGCTCGATCACCATAATATTATTTCGCCCATATTCCACAAAGTGTACAAGTGTAAGACGGATAAATTATTTACGTGCTTCGGTGATAAATTCCATGTGAGGTGTACGTAAGGTTCTGTTGCGGTGGTACAAACCCTTACGTCCCTGTGAAACGCGTGTATCGTAAAGTACAAGATATTTTCTCCTCTCGTATGATGTACTCGAGGATTAAGAATAAAAAGAACACTGTCTGTGTGCGCGCACTTCAAAAGAAAATGCTGTACGTAATAAAATGCAATAAAAAGAAAAGCTCGTTGTCTCGCATTCAACTCGTAATGTGCACGTGTAAGATATGCTCGTCGTGAAAACGAATATGGGTTTTTATCGAGTACCGGGCTTTGCGACAAACTCAACCGCATCAGACCATGATATTATCGCAGCTGCACTTGCATAAACGTTTCGTTCGCAAATTATTGTCAAGTCGTTTCGACCGTATCATGTACGTTTTAACATTCTTACTGGTGTAAAGTGTCAGCGTGCAGGGACAGTATTGTACAATAGTAACCCCAGGATATATTATAATGTAACGCAAATTACTTTTTACTCATAATATTTTAGTCATTCATAGAAATTCATAATAATTACTTTTCTATACAATCATTAAAAAAAATAAAAAAACTGGAGTCAATCGATGTTTCTCTATAATGTGTTTGTTCTTATTAGTTTCACAATTTACCGCGGGTCGCATGCGGTACTCGGATCGTGGATGTGTTAAGTGACTTATAATAATGAAAACAAGTGTGTTAAATGAAAATATTTATAATTTTTTAAGTTTATCTTACCATTAATTTATCATTTTTCACGATCATTAATTATCATTACTTAATATTTCACGTTTGGTGTGGTTTTTTTTTTAAACTGCAATCCTTTCACGACGTAACATTATTCTTTTTTAATCTACTGTTTTATACCCTACGCAATTATTATTGTTCATCTATAATTCTTCTTATTTTTCATTTATAAATTCCATAAACTCATCTATTTTTCTCTTACTATAGATAATAGTATAAACACCATCTCGACGTTTTTCAATGATTATAATTCTTACGTTTCTCTTCGAATTTTCATCGACCACAAAGTTTTATTCATTATTGGAATAGAATCTATTGGATTATAACTTTCAGAACTCACGCATGTCGTGGCAAATGTATGATTATTATTATTATTATTTTCTGAAACGTTCTAATAAATACGAATCCGCCAAAACTCATATGGATTTTCAATTCAATAAATTCTTAATTTTGCTCTATTCGAACTTACAGTTCTACTTTTTCGCAGATATAACTTTTGAAATAATATTAAAAGTTATGTTTTCACAACCACCAAGTGTATAGGCTAAGGTGCCATACGTTCTTGTACATATGTGAGCTGAGTGTTATCTGCCCGCAGATCATGTATCGTCAATGACCGAATTGATTCTATGATAATAATAGCTGTTATGGGAATGGCAATTTAATAGATGCAACTGGGTATAAAATGAATTAAGTTTAAGCCGAAAAACATTTACAGTATATACTGTATAGTAATAGTATATACCAATGAAGAAGACTGTTATTGTGTGATATGCAAGATTTGCATTTCTGATACACGAAAACATTTCAAGTACGATTCGACTTAACTTATTGAACACCAAAACTCAAAATACACATCACCTCTACAGTTTCTTACTTTGTTTTTCTCAACATAATATTGAAACAGTAAGCTCATGAGAAAAATTTAGTATATTATGCATCATGCATGCTTTTTTAATTTTAATTAATTACTTTTAATCGAATCCATTTATGATAAATATTTTAAGCTTTCGAAAACTGTATTTTTCACTGCATTGTGTTAAAATGTATAGAATCCAACCCTTAGTTGTAAATTTAAATCCATTTCACTGTCTCATACCTTGGATTTTTTAATAAAAAAGTATAACTTGTATGCTTCAGGCATAAAATAGTGTACTACGAGCGTACACTACTGATCCTACGATATTGTTTTTAATTTGCCTTAAGATTTAATAAAAGTTGTAAACGTAATTTACACGGATATAGCTACGTAGATGTATACCGCAACAATGAAAATTGTTAGTATTGGTTCAGAAAACAATTAAACGGAAACCCTTTTAGTTATAAAACACAGGAACTGGAATTGAGTAAAAGCTTTTTAATTTATTTTAGTGTCTTAAGTATAGAAAATTGGTACTATTCGATTTATTAGTATTAAAAATAAACATACGCATATACAATAAGATACAAGTGTCCTTGGAATTTCCTTTCAATTGATTATTATAATATAGTATAACCGTAATGGTTCGATTATTTTTATTTGGAAATTCAACATTGTTTTTAACGTTATTGCTTTCAACTAGTTTTGTTGCTTTCTTAAGCAAATTAATACCGATGCCGAAAAAAAAAATGTAATGTATTTGTGTTTTGTTCATTGGAAATCGCATAAAATCAATTTCACGGTGTTTGGGTGTCGAAGATTAATCTGCACTACTATAACTTCAAAAATCCAAAGTCAAAGGGGAATAAATACTTTTCATGTTTAGGTACAAACGCTTCATTGTATTTCATAAGATTTTTCATTTGGTCTTTTTGTTACTCATGTATAGTATTAAATTGTATAACAGTCCTACTGCAATATACAACGTTGTTACGAAGAATTAGAATAAAAAATATTTTTACACATGTTGATGCATTTTAAGGATTTTTCACAAGGGACAGATAATGCAGTGACATTAAAATTAAAAAATTAGTTATGACATTTTTTTGCGCCGAGACAAAAGTAATTAAAAGTTTACGAAGGAAGCGATTCGTCCGGTTTACTTGAAATGAAACGGTTTGTACGCCGCTGTCGTACTAACGTGTAGTAACTAATTATTTCGTGCTTAGACCAAGTACCGGATTGAAATATCAAATCTAAATCGCGTGTTATAAAAGATGTGTTAAATGTAAATACAATTATGTTTACGGAAAAATTATTCAAATCAAAGTTCAGATTCATGACGCTTATCATAACATTACTGTCGCGTTGATCGGTTTAGACTGATTGTGTTCTCAAGTCGACAGTAACGACATGTGTAGTTAACGCAACGGATCATTTCGAGCAGCCGAAATCCTCAGCAACACGAAACGTACATATAATCTCGGTTCGTACGTCAAACCCAAATCCATCAAGTATTTAAAACGAAATAATTTCACACATTCAAATTATACAAATTTCGTTTAAACTAGGCTAATTTTTTTTTTTTTTAAATTAGTTTAATTTATAATCTAGTCTACGGGGTGCGTTTAAGTTGTAGTACGCGTCCAATCACTGTGTGTACTATTGTACGCATGGAAATACAATAAATTGAAGTTTAATTTTGACTTTTTTTTTCAAATAAAAAGTAGACGAACCACGTAAAAATAAACTCCATACATGAGATGTGTACATATTGGACGAACGAAAACCTTTTACATCATTTTATTTGTAATGCCTGTTACGATATAGATCGCGTGTACGGCGATATAATATTTATCGGATGTATACGAATGCAATATGCGTGATAGGTATGTAATATAAAATATAATTTATAGAATAAAAACGATAAATAAATACATACGTACATATTATACGTCGCAAATAGTGAAATCTAGACAAGGTAACCGATATAACCGTCTTTGTTTTCAATTGGTAAAAGGTCTGTGAAAGTTATTTTGTTTTACGTTTTCAGTTTTTAGCTTTATTGAAATCCGGTGTTGTGTACCGGTAGTATTCGTACGCTTTACGATTTTATCCCGAATTTCACTGCCGAGTTCGCGTGAAAAAATGTTTTCATCACCCTTGTAATTGAATACAATACTTATATGAATATAGTATACTGTCATTGTTCGTAGAGCGAACGTGATGAGATTTTTCGAAACCGAAAGTTTAAGGATTTCGTTCACCGATATCCGGCGATTGTGTACTATTTTTACCGAAAACAATAAAAATAAAAATTGGATGGACCTCCTAGGTCGGGTAAGGTACATGTATGTGCCTTTAAAGCTTGATTAAAATGTACCATTGCTCTCGAAAAATCGATTCTGAGTGAAAGCGGTTGGATAGATCAGTTTATAATTCTAAATATGGTTGATATAGCAGTAGTGGAACCAAATTTCTTAATAAGTTAGGTTAAACTCTTAACGTACTAACTTTTGCAAAAAAAAAAATAAACATTTCAATAAAATATGTTGGAATACTACTTCAGTCCTAAATGTTTATATTTTATAACAGTTGAAAGTGTTGATGGATCTTCTCATTCGAAAAAAATTCTGATTAAAGGTCAATAAAGCAAAAAAAAAAAAAACATTAAAACAATTATTTAAATGTTCATCAATATTCATCTGATATCCCATTGTTGGATATTTATACGTTCGTAGAAAAAAAATGAACACTTCTGACTTTTGAGCACTAGATGAAATAGCTGATAATATGATACAATGATTGTTATACAGTCATAAAACAAACTTCTGTTTTTCGATCGGGTAAATACTTACGTTCTCCGTCGAGTCGAAAAAACAATTAAGAACGTCGAAAAGTGAACTTTCCGTTGTCTCTTATTTCTGATTCAACATGTTGTGTAAATAACAAAATCGATAAGTGTTTGAATCGTTAGCTTTATATATATCCTGGCAGTTATAATTTGATCGTCATTGTAGAAAAATAAAAAACTAAAAACATGTGAATACACTACGTACAATTGACTACCCGTCCAATCGAACCATATTATGAATACAATAATATATTATAATAATATGCCGATGTAATTTATTGTACTTGTATTATATTCTCATGTTACCACGTGCAGTTATTGTTTTCCTAAATAGCAATCAACTCATAATTATTAAATTCTGGGAATTGTTTTCCCCATTTAGTTTCTATATAAACACGTTTAAAGCTGGTTAATTTAAACGTAAATAATAAACCAATTAATCAGTTTCATTTTAAATCAAAAGCCTTCATTAATTTGTAAATCAATAATTGCCTTGAAGTCTAAACATAGAAAGAGAACAGTTAATATTAATTACCAAGTGTGTTTTATAAAAAACTAGGTATAAACAAGTTAATGCTATTTAAGTACCGTAAAACTGAGTAAGGGTAACAGTTAGAAATTTTCTGTAGAACTGCTTATTGTTTATTTAATTTCATATCGCCTATCGACGGGTTTTGGCCTGTATTTGAAACATTTTTTTTTTTAGTTTTAATTAAACTCAAATACTATTAAAAGGTTTTTGATATTTAATGTCTAAAATATGATAAGGAAAAAACCACATCATTATTATACGTGTTCCGTTCGCAAATTATATAAAAGTGAAAAAAAGTGAAAAAAAAAAATTCTTACTAAAATAATGTTTACAACTATTTAAATTTTAATAATTATTAGGGTTTGGTTAGATGTTTTCAGAATTTAGTAGAAATAAAAGTTAAACACCAGTTTGTCGTATAAATTTAAAAACTACTGTTGATTCTTTTAAGGAAATGTATATTATCATACGTGTGTGTGTGTGTGTGTGTGTGTGTTTCATAAAGCATTTTTAAACACCTAGGAAGTCATATATATATTTCTGTCATAACATTGTAGGGTAGACAAATTTCATAATATCGTATACATCATATGAAACATGAAATAAGTGGGCGTCGTGGACTAGCAGGGTTAAGGCGGCCGTATCTGTGAACTTTAAACGCACAGTCGCCCGTTCTAACTCGGTTACCGGCGGATTCGCTTTCTGGACGAAACGATTGTCCGAAAACGAGAAGCCTCCAACGCGTATCACACGAAACCAAAACCCACAGACGAACCAATTACAAAAATACCACCCTACCAGCCAAATGTGATGTTGATAACATTTGTACTGAAATCTGTACCGAGAAAAAAAAAACGTAATCGTTATGCATAGGTAATAGTAATTTAATTTATTTAAATATTTCTGGTTACCACTGAAGCACTCAAATAGTATGTAAATATGTGTTTGAAAAATTATAAAAAAAAAAAAAAAACGTGTTCAATTAATTATACTCTTTAAGTAAACGACCAATTAATAAACATTTATAAACATGGACGATTAACAAAAAAAAATCGTAATTTATGGTAAACACTGGACGGTAACTTTGAGTTCAGTTTAAATAGTTCATTAGGAAACAGTTAAACATTTAAGTATGTCAATTTCTTTTCAACCAAGGGGCAGGAGATTATTTAAGGTGTTCAGATCTTGTTCGTGAACCTATCATCGTAGCGACGGCTACTGATAAAGCTCAAAAATCAAAAGGAAGTTATTGAAAACATTGTCTCAATACCTTTTCTTTATAGTTGGTACTCTGCTACATCATATAGTTCTTACTCACATGCCACTGTTCCTGTTCGGTTAAGTATCAACAAATTAAACATCTAATCATATAATGTTCTTTGAATATAAAAAAACACGAGTGTTCATAAATGTTGGCCGTTGGAGTTTTTTATTTTATAAGAAATTATATCCTATAATATGAGTAGTGAGAAAATTGTCGTTCAAATTGCGAGTTATAAGTGTACTACCACCGCGGTAATGTTTTGTGTTGCGTAAAATTTTTAAAATGTATAGTGCTATGGTATAATTCTTCAGAAGGCGTTAATTAACAGTTTTTTTTTTTTATTCTGATTATAAAACACAATAATATAATGTATCGATCAACTGTTGCAATGTTACAACTCAAACGCTAGCCGGCAGGTATTGTGAATCACGTGATTACTTAATATATAGTTTATGATTAATACGTTAAGTACACGTATAAAATAGTAATCGATTTCCTTTTCCGGCACAATATTAATTATCATGTTATTGTCTTTATTAAGTATAATATTAACGCACCAGCGATGAACTCAAGAATTTAAATCGAGTATAAATTGAAATATTAGGACAATGATAAATGACAAAACAAAAATATTGGTTATTCTTGTTCGGTAATTGTACGTAATGAACTTGTAACTATGGTCGGTATAAGGAATAAACGTTTCGGTAAATGTCTTCAACGCTAAAAAAAATAAGCAAAATACTGAATAAAAATTGCGATAAAAAAAAAAATAAGCAGAAAAAGATAAATTAATGAGAAAAACAAACCACAGTACATACGGCCCCGTGGGATTCGTTTAAATTGTTTTATCTCTCACATTTCATAATCTTCAGTAGTCCTGTTGGACGCATAATATTCTGCAACATCTAGGCATTTTAATGCTTCAGCTACAAACGAATCAGTTGCGACACGCGATGAAGCATTCGCGGATGTTTTGTCCGTCAACCCTTTGAAGCCTATAGGAAACAGACAACGGACGTGTGTGTTCGTGTTTACGTACGCGCATCACACACGATATAATACGTATACAGGATGATCCAAATAGCGTGTTGCTATATTATTATGTACCGATGTGCGAGAACACGGAACATAATTATTTTAGTTCAAAAATAATCCATTTAATGATTTTTTCTGTGGTCCGCTCATGTTTATGAAAAAAACAACTGTACCATCTTTAATTCCGATCGCCTTGTAGATATAGTACTCGTATTATGTGCAAGGTGGTTTGTTCGGAATGCTCACCTCTTTTGTTTTGTTTTACAAATTATGATTTACGAAAAGTGTGCGACGTTAAGCAAGCTTTTATTATTTACATTTCGTCCGCCAACTCTCCGAAGCCCAGGAAACAGGAAGTGGACGTATGTGTGCTTGTTTGCATACGCATCATACACATAATACGAGTATATAGCATACACTTTTTATACATATGCACGTACATTGGTGCTCGGGAGGTGGTGGAAGTATTCCCGCAAATCCAAATGTAAAATCTAATAACAGTACACTTATTATATTAAAGAAAAGTATCAGTAGGTATAGAACTAATTATTTTCAATTATTCACGCGCAACTCTAAAGTTAAAAAATGTCGAATATATACGGGTGCAAATGTTAACCGTGTTACACTGGAAATTCTAAAAAAACTAATTAAACCATTGTTAACACAAAAAAAAATGGTAGTCGCATTAGAAAGACAACATATGATACTTCTTAATAACAAATCTATGATTAAAAAACACATCATTCGTAATATAGTACACATACATTTTCCAGTTCCCACCACCAATCAGGATTTGAAAATGTGCATAGTTTAAGTACGAAATGAGTATACGAAATGAGCATACTTAATAAGTCGCCATGCTCGTTTATGTACACTTTTATGCGCGCACGTGTAATAATAGTCCTAGTCGTTCTTTTTTTTTATACTTTTGCCGACTATGGTCGGCCATTAGTGTAATTCATCCCTTTTGTTTATCCCACTTGTTTATCGTGACGATCATTAAAAACAAACTGTAACAATAATCAACAACTTCAAGCACGTATCACATACACGATGAAATCATTAATCTCACGTAGGTACATTTTTATCACATTTACATGGGACGCGCGCAAGCGACTCGGTCATTTTTTGAATCGATACGCTCATACGTGCGACTCGTTGCAAACGCACTTCATATTATACTTAGGTGATCAGCATACCGATTCTATCTGCGGCAACACAATATCGTCGCGGCCGGATCCTTAACGCTTCTTGAAACGGATTGACGCAAGTGAGACAGCGCGTGAAACGTTTATAGCGACATTATTTGCCGTTTCGATGAGCTTAGATATCGAAGGACGACCGAATCATTTTCTGCTCGATTATTGATATTTCAAACCGGTTAATAAGGACGTTCAGTCCATATAAGGTATAAGTTTTTCAAAAGCTTGGGTGAGATTTAAATTTACGAGTCGACGAATTTTTGTTTTTAAGAATTTACACCGTAGGGCGTAGACGATTTCGCACATCGCACAAGACTCGGAGGGTTTATCATTCTAGTTTTCACACGTCTCGGGAAAATTCAACGAACACGAAATTATTACAGCAACGGTTTACATATTGTATGGTGAAATTATTTTCTAGTGCACCAGGTATTTTCACATCGGTTTCGTAACACTCCACCGTAATATTATTTTCCTGTATACGTTAAAAATATCATTATTTGCGCACTATTTTGAGATATTATTTAATCCATTGTATATGTTCGCCGCCCTAGAAACACTACCCACACAAGTAAATACAACAACGCGGGATAAAACATAAACACAAATTATCAAAGTATGATTGAGAACTATCCTTAGAAAGTTTAAAAAAAGCAGAACCATACATCAAGTATTTATATTATATAACAAACGATACCACTGCATTGAAGTTATGCATGTTATTTCAAGAGGCTGCAATTATTAATCTGTTGATACGAGAAAAAGTTTTCTCGAAGAAATGTGCTTACCAGTCGCAGAAATTCAAAATAGGCATTTCAGCAGCGTTAATTAAAAATAAAGGGAAATGTTTTGCTGCGCGCACAAGAAGTGTGAACATAATGATTACATCGAATGAGTACATAAATTCAAGAGCTGGCAAATGAACGACCCTTACTATTTTTCCAATAGACGCACGTTGTTACCAATAATTATAAGCAACTGTACCGACCGTCACTCGGTGGGAAGTGGCAACCTGCAGTGACGTAACTCGGACGAAGCATAATCATTAATAGTTTAAATAATAAAAAAAAAGGTTGTTTTTCATCGTTTGAAATATTCTTCAGGCCATTAAATCGTATTTTTAAAGGAATTTTTCAAATTTTCTTACAGCAATTAAATTAGCACTCTACTTGTCACTTACTTCTAAACAGTATTCTAGAGCATAGAAGATAAATGCTGGCCCCTGACCCCGGTAAACATGTACGATACCATATTATCGTGACATCATACACTCGCACTGAAGTGTGTGTTATTGTTATACCATCGGTATCGACTAATTCAAAATTGTGTATGGTCACAGATTTGATTTGTTTTATTTGCGTTAAAAATTCAACTAAGACTTAAAACATAGGAGGCAAGGTAATACCTTTGCCCCTCCCCCCCAATAAAATATCTCGGGGGAAATTATCCTTCTCGCACCACCTCCTCCCCCACAAAACTATGTCTTTGATGGTAACTATATGGTTATTGGAGCCAATCATTCTCAAAAAAATCACTCAAAAAAAAACACAGTTGCGAGCAACAAACCGATACCTAATCGTGTTTATATACGAACTATAAGTTATTTTACTACATACGTAATAATATTTTATATTATTTTTACATACGACGCCATCGGTTGGTTCGCAAAGTGCAGTAAACTTGTTCTACTCGAATTGTTTATGTTTTTCATAATTGAAAAAATCTCTCGCACAATAGTCGTGGTGATGCAAAAACGTTTAAAAGAATTGCGCATACAGTCATTTGCGTATTTCTAATAATAAAACCGCGATTTCGTGTAACTCTCGTCGGTGCTGCTTACTCGTATACTCGTATTTTATTCCGCAACGACGGTCGAGTTAAATTAAACCTCGAGGACGCGCTCGATACACTCCATGCCACAGCTACCGCCTGCTCATCGTAATCTTTGTTGTGCAAAAGTGATGAGAAGCAAGTAGGGTTATGAAAAACACCGTGGCTAGGAACCATGCGAAAACGATTTATTTAATTAAAAAACCGACGCACTTTAAGCTATAGCAAACTAATATGGTCACTTGTCACTGGCCAATCACTGGAAACAATCGTGTTTTATGTGCACGGTATATTCTATTTTAAAACATAAACGAAGGCCCACGCGAATTCAAAAAACAATCGCATAATCCAAATATTAATATTATACGTAATAACTTTGTGCACATTTGTATGCGTAATTTTCTTTTAATGAATGAACGATCTGTGTATTATTTATTATGCTAAACCGGACCGGAAAAGGTTTACACTTAGTGCGGGTACACTGAATTTAAAAAATGTCTCTTGGAAAATAAATAATTAATTACAAACACCTGAGTTGTAATAATAACCACAATATTGAGAACAATATTATTTATTCATATCAAAGGTTGTTATATTAGCTTCCTTACGGTTCGAAAATATTTTCGTGAACCATTTTTGTAAAAATGCATAAAACTATTGAACAAATATTTTTGTAACATTAAGTGTAATATGTAAGTTTTTAGAATTTTGACATATACGTTGAAAAGTCGTATTTTTTTATTATTTAATAAAATAATAATATTTATAACCGTTCATACAACGAACATCCGTTTGGGAGCATTCACGTCTGAGGACGAAAAAACAAAGCTAATAATGAATAACATTATCGTGAACGATAAGAAAAATTTATCGGCAAACTTGGAAACAGTTAAACATCAAATACTAATTTCAGATGAACCGTTTCATCCATGTAAAAATCAAATAATATTTCGTGTACTTAAAATATTATATTCTTATAACATGGTTTTATAATATATTTTGGTGGATTAAATATTTGAACGAATAATTCTCAGAAACCGGATTTTTAAATAATTCCCCGGAACGAAGTTCAATAACGTTTCTAAAGGCGATAATCAAAATATTTTTCGTATATGACCAATGAATGCATTTTTCCGGTCTCATAAGTAACAGACTGTTAGTTATATAGGTACTCTTGTAATACAATTATATAATATAATTACTTGTTCTTAATCTCCCATGCATTAATTTCCATACTTTCCTTGCTCTTCAACATGTTTAGGCAGTGGGCTACTTTTTTTTTTTTAAAAAATTTCGCGGATCACGTTTCGTGGTAATAACATGAATGTCAAACACGAATCCATTTTCTAATGTATTCTAAGTGAATAATTCATTGTACAACGTTTTAGACCACAAGTTATTTGCTTATTATTATTACGACACGTCATGCTTTTAATTGTATAAACGAGAAATTATCGATTTTTCAGTGGGATGTTTTACACGCGCATTCTAAACAGGCCATACGTTCCGTTTCAGCATATCACGATATGTTGTGCCGTACACACGAAGTGCTCTGACGATTGTTTCTGTCTCGCACAGCTGTACCGGACGGCTGTTGGAACGGGTCGTGTAATTCGATCGAAATAGAAACGAAACGCAGTACGACTAAATATTATCACGGTAAGACGTACTCTTGGGGGTCGCGAATAAAGACGACGCTGGTCTCCTCGTGCCGGTGTCTTAAGATTCTATTGCCCTAAACCAGTGATTCCCAACGTGGGCGCTACCGCCCCCTTGTGGGCATTTTTTATTTTGAAGGGGGCGTTTTTATGAGTGGGGCGCTAGAGGGGGCGCTCATCTATCATTTGATTTTTTTTTCGTTTGTAACTGATTGTAATGAAATGTATAACTGTTTATAGACACTTAAATAATATCAAAATAATCATCTTGACAGGTACTTGACGTTATATTTTGTCTTAGATTAAATAGCTTATTAAAGAATAAAACGTTTATCATTTTAAAAAAATAATTGGGGGGGGGGGATTTTTAAAATCTAAAAGGGGCGTTGAGTAAAAAAAGGTTGGGAAACACTGCCCTAAACAATTCGTGATTCCGTCGAGTTCCGCGTTAGAGCGGTCGTCTTCACTATGGAGTCGTGGCCGCCCGTCTCGCACTTGCTCTTGCTGTTCAATTGTGCAGAAAGGTATGTCCAATCGAAATACCGTTCGCGTCTCGACGTGTGTACGGCCGCCGACGTCAAACCCGCCCGACTCCGGATGGTATACGGTAACTGGTATACCCTCGAGTCGTCGGTATTTCGTTTCGAGTGCGCCGGGCGCCGAGACGCGCTTTGTGACATTTTCGTCTGCACGGTAAGGATATACACGTGCGTGTACGTGTAAAACGCTGCTATTATCATTTATCACTGCTGTTCGCGCGCAAACGGTATTAGGTATCGTGTCTGGCGTATCATTATATCCACGCGAGGCGCGAATAAAGTAAACGTTTTCGTCTCCGCTTGGTGTTTTAATCCTGCGTACCGTTATAGTTTCTCGAAATGTTTTCACCACGTCGTCGCCCGGTAAGGGGTGAGCAGCCGATTTAGTATTTGCACGCGCGTCGTCGGTAACTGCAGTCATTATGGCGGGGGGGGCAGGGGGAGGGGCGTTGATACGTGAGTGCTTAGGTCTGGAACGCATTACTCTATCCGTATGTGCAATACGTCTAAATTCGCCTAAAAAATCGCCCATACTTGCAAATGACGATATAACAGTGTTTAGATGATCTCCATAAGGCATACACTATTAAATACTATGATGATAAGTATACGTAATCAAGTTATTTAATCAATAAAACAAAATTATTTTACCGCATTATAAGTGGGAAGACGTTGTCCCTGAAAAATCGAAGAAAGTCTCTGTTCGTTCTATATCAGCTAGGACTGGCCCAACCCTGTATAGTATTTTAGGCACCCGTCCAGGCCTCTAGGGTGTCAATATAGTTTGAAGGAGCGGCAAATTTCTACTGCACCAAATCGGTTTAATTTTTTTTTATCCATTATGCTGAAAATATTGGTGTTCACTCATTCGTATTCCATAAAAGCAAAAAAATTAAATAAATCTATGTCCATTGTTTCACAATTTCTATTGAAAGAGAAGTGATAAAAATGCTTGAGTTAAAAAGTGCATTGACTGATTTCGCACGAGAGAAATTTCGCAAAATAAATTGCATTTGATATACATTATTGTGAGTACCTATTGTAGTTGTATTTTTCAAAGTATAATATGCGTTTATTTTATATTATTTATTTTTACTTTAGATATTAGACATGCTGGTGTTTAAACAATATCGGTCGCAAAATATATTTTTCATTACACTTATTAAAATTTTAATTATTTTTCTTCCCCCTCATCCTGCCCCAAGCAACAAAACTGTTTAATAGGTTGTAGAACTAGTGGCGAAAATTATATTTTCCCAGGTCGGCAAAAAAACCTCAGGCCGGCCCTGCATTGTATCACAACAATGCATCGCCCTAGTACGGTGATGTTCAGTTGAACGTTTTAGAAATCGACGGTATATCCTTCCAACTGCGGGTTTACGACCGAAAAGGCTTTTACGTTTGAAAGGAGAATTTTTTCCTCTGCCGTCCTGTATGTGTATGTATACGATTGTGTGAATCTTTGACGATTTCGGGGTGCATTTTCTGCGGCCGTATATTTTAAACGTTCGCCGCCCGTTAAAGTGTTTAATCGACCGTGTAAAACCTCGTCGTTGTGTTGATTTTTATACAAACATCGGAGTGTGGTACGTTTGTTCCGTTAATACTCTGCAGTCTCGCGTTATGCTATTAAACTATACAGGATGACTTTTTAACCATGTTCATCCCAATTTTTTGGCCGTAAAAATGGTTAAATTTGGTTTTGTTTAATTTTCAAGTCACCGGAAAACTCATGTTTTCTACTGTCGGTAATTTGAACATTATAAAAAAATATCCAAATTTAAATATTTTTACGACCAAAAAAAGGAATGGCCATGGTTAAGAAATCACCCCGTATTTCAGGGATAGCCAAACTTTTTTAAGTAAGATCAATATGTGTCAATATAAAATTCAAAATCTTACAAAATTTCAAGACCCAAAGATCGACTTCCAGTCGAACGCGATCGACCGTTTTGCCACCCCTGCTGGGTATAGATTTTTTCATCGATCTAAGTGCGGTAACTAAAATGCTTTTCTACATAATATATGAATGAAAGTCGTCATCATTGTTTTCCTCGGGCTATTTGTTGGAGAAAACGGCCTTTGTTGTTATATACTATATAGTATACACTATTATCTGTATACCTATGTAAAAGAAGTAGTCGTAACTGACTGACTGATTCATTGTCTGATTCATAATTGACGCACAGCCTAGCCAACGATAGCTAGTGACTTGTAATTTTCACTTTTCAGTATATGTTTGCATCATTGTCTAGATGTTCAGTAAGAAAGGATTTTGAAAAATGTTGAAATGGGCAAAAAAATTGTATCCATTATTTTGAAAAAAAAAAATGTATTTGTTGATTCATGGGTTACCTTGGTAACACGGATAAAACAAAAACGGAGACAATGCAATGATCAAAAGGCAATCACCCCACATGTTATATAATAGAATGAAATAAAATGTGACGTTTCCACACAACAATAAATGTACTGATATTTTGCACGAGAGTCAGTTGCAAACATTCTATATTTTCATATATTTGATGAGAATTTGAACGAAAAATGCAATACGACAAAAGATCAGCAATGGCGAAAGTACTGAAGAATATTGAATAATAATCATTTGAGACGAGTGTACGGTGGCGCACGAACGAGCATTGGAGACACCCGGTCTAAAGTGAAAATATTTTCGGTATAATCAGGAGGCTCTTTGGAGGTACGATGATTCTGTACCTGTGATTTTCGCCAAACGCTGCCAGTGATTTTCCATGATCAGCGGCTGATGAAACTAACGCGTACTTGAAGTCATCAGATTTGTGAAGACACGTGAAAACTCTCAAGTTATCGACGAACATGCGAGTCGCTTTACAAAATGACGAATTGGCGGAATCACTTTCCAAGCAATTATTAGACATTGGCAACGGAAAAATTCCGGTTGACGCTTCCACTGACCTCGTTCCGTTTCCGCATCATTTTTTTCAACTTTCATCGCCGAAAGAATAATTGATCACGAAAGCGTTTCCGAATATTGGTCCGGATCACAAGAGCGGTAGTACCATCGTTACCATAACCACAGGGACGGCATACCGTTTTGTTTCGATTTATTTCGATCGCGTAGTTAGATTAAGTGTAGCGTTCAAAATACCTTTTACCGAAATTTAAATAATATCTTGATCGAACGCAGCAAAAATTTAATCCGACACGGCAGCGACGGGCGACTGTAAAGATATTCTATAATCGAAAGCCGCATGTGAATCGCTTCAGAACGGCTCGGCCGCTGTTTCATATTTTTGTCGCGTTGGTAATATTGTCCCGTTGGTAAACGTTCGTAATCGTTGGTCTCCGCCAAGACTGTTCGGTGCGAATTAATTCAGCTCGTACGCTATATCATATAATAATATTTCTGTATTACTCTTGTGTCATTCGGTTATCGCGACGTGCGATGGAAAGAATTCGGCCCTCCATTTTCCGTGTCTACAGATGTGTTTTTCATCCGGAACATTACTATTATTTCTCATACGCGGGACTTGACCTAAAAGCTACGATTGATACGCGAGCGTTCGAGTTTCGCGTACACTCGATCATTTTTATGTTATTCGGTCGGGTTTTGTCGTAGAACATTTTTCCGCACCGGTTCCGATGACAAGATCCGATGACAAGTACCTATGTCCCCGCGTCACGTGCGTGGCACGAACGCGCGTTGTTACTATCATTATTATTTGAAATTAAAGATAGAACCCGGAAGTCGGAAGTTGATTTTGTGTGAGCAACGAGCTTACCATTTCCCATTACCGTTTACCCTGTTCTAATTAAATACGTGCACCATGTTTTCGAACAACGCTTCAATATTATGAACAAGTATGACCATATCGTGTAATAATCATGCGTATAACTTATAGGAAACCGACTCGAGCGTTGAGAATACGTGCTCTTCGAAAAGATCATTTTCGTTCACTCGTCGGTGTTGTTACAGTCCTGAACAACAACGAATCGATGCTTAAAATTGTTATCACGCCAATTATACATAAATTATGAGATCAAGTTACGATTTAAAAAAAATATTACCACCCGAAAGTACTTGAATGTTACGCGCCGATAAATTTACGACGCACTATTTCATGGCGTGTTATTCAAATACAAGTATAAAAAAATAAATAGATTTTTGATGAGATTTACAAGTATATGAAAAAAAAAGTCTTACATCTCTTCACCTTCGTTTGGTTCTGCGCACGTGCTGCCTTCTTGGCTCGGATAATAGTATACGTTAGATGAGCCACGTCGTTTAGTTTGACGTGGGTTGCGGGGTCTCAATTTCTTAATAAAAACTCAATATTTACTTCGATCGTCATGCATGTATATGCAACGTATACATAATGTATAAACGTCCTGCATGGTAATACTTTCCGTTCGAGTCTTTTTGAAAGCGTTCAGGTATATATTCAAAGGTAAAATAATTCTATATCCGTTTGCGCGTATGTTGGTAGTGTGTGTGTGTGTGTGTGTGTGTGTGTGTGTGTGTGTGTGTGTGTGTGTGTGTGTGTGTGTGTGTGTGTGTGTGTGTGTGTGTGTCTGTGTGTCTGTGTGTTTGTGTGTCGGTGTGGGTGGGTATGTGTGTGTCTGTGGGTGTGTGTGTGCGTGAGCAGATAAGCGTCGTTTAGCCGCACAAAGTTTTCATTTGGTGCGCACACAGGCACTAGCTTTTCGATATATTTGTCTCTTTGATCTGTTTTGTTTTCTTCTACTTTGGTTTCGGTACGCGGGCGAATGGAAATACTACATGTGTGTAAAAAGAAGCCCGTCTTCTTTATGGCGGCGACACACCTGTACAGAGATGTGCTAACCGCAAAACTGCGTTCAAACTTATTTCTAATACCGTAACATTTCGATGATAACCCATCATCGATGCCCGGGGGGACGATAACAATATTATTGAGTTATCGAAAAACGAGTACGGCGCATGTAATCGTAATCATTTGTAGGTACCCAGGTAAAAGACGTTTCACACGGATTGATATTTCTTCGAGCTGTCACCACGCCGGGTACACAAAATGTGCAACACATCATTCGTTGGCTATATCGTATTATTATTATTATTATTATTATTATTATTATTATTATTCGTACCATAACTCCGAACGTAATAATAAATCATAAGGAACAAACTTATTTAATTCGTACGCGCAAACCATAACGTTATTTATGTGCGCGCCCGTGCGTGTTTGGTGAAAAAAAAAATTATCAAAAAAATAGCATACTTTAAATGCGTAACATACGTGCGTAATGCAATCCGTCAGTTATTGTCGTTTCGAGCTCAAGCTCACGTGAAAACGTCGCGCAGAACAATAATAATTGATACTGAAATATTTACCATATCTTATTGCTCATTCACTATCATCGCTGATCGGTCAAAAAAAAAACAGAAAATTATCGTACACATAGTTACAGTTATGATAGACGTGTAATTGGTTTTTGTTATTGAATGGGTGCTTTTACGTATTTCTAATTACTTTTCCAGTTTTTAAACTTCTAATCTGTATACCTACTAATGCGGGCTCCGTCCGTTCCATTCGTTTGGATAAATTATAATTATCATAAAACATATTTCGCAATTATTAATAACTCGAGCAGACAACAATATGCGCCGACGCGATGTTACTTGAAATTGTAGGCATTTAAAAACTTTAAGCGCTCATTGTGTAGTTGTTTCAATAAAATATTATTCGATTGATCATCAGTATCCGCCTACAACGCAGAATAAATTGAATTGTTTAAAGTTTTTGTTAATTTATTTCTTGTACAATTTAAACCGTTTGGTTTCCATCTAACATTTAGATTCTAATTTGAATTAAGTGTTTTTAATAACCTATTAACAAACTTTTTGGCGTTAAAAAGTAAAATTAATGAGGCGGTGAATTTCAGCATTGTTTTTTACAAATAGTATATGATTACCTAATTATAAACTTTTACACTACATCATAATAAATTAAAAAGTATTTTTTTGTTATTTATTTAAATAATAAATTATTAAAAAGTTAAACGTGAATCCCTTAAATTAAAAATTGTGTGGTCAATGTAGAAATGTTATACGTAACTAGGTACTTACTTTCAAACTTTACGTAAGCTCTTATTACTGTCGTCGGTTATTAATTCGAAATAAAAAAAACTAAGTGAAGGAGAATCGTTGTAAGAAATTTAAAATTATTAAAAAATAAAATAGTCAACTACGCATCTTTAACCTAATACATATAGAATTTCGAAAAAAAAATGTAACAGTAAATAAATATACATTGAAATAATGAGCGGTCTATTTCTTTAAATAAAAAGTATCGTATTGAACAATAGCTTGAAAATTATAAGTAAAAAAAAATAAAATAATGGAAGGACCAAAAACTTTCTTGAAATCCCGTTGAAGTGTTATTCAGTATAAAATATTACAGTTCGTTGAAAACCACAATAGACTTACACCGCACAAAACTTACCGACGTATTGGGCTGCATAAGCCATAAAGTTATCATCGTCTGCGACTGCGAGTGCGTGCAATATTATTCAACTCGATTAAAAATTATTATAGACGTTTTTCCGTGCATGGCAACAACTGATAATGACCGGTCGAGGTGATTAACGCATTTTAAATTTGGCTGCGACCAGTTCGTAGAAAATAAAATAAATTACCATTGTGCAAAGAAGGCGATCGGTCGACGAGTAACATATATATTCGTCACTTTTTGAATTTTTCATTCGCATCAATTACAGTGTTTATGAACACATCCGAATAATGATGAAATTTTTAATAATGATCTCTAATTTGCTGAAAAAAATAATCATTTAAAACTAAAAGACTTCTTAAAAGAAAATACCTGCGATACAAAATAATAAACAAATTCATAATTATATTTCGAGAGCGAAAAAATGTGTAAATAAAAGATGTTTAAGATACGAGTATACCATCAGTTTTATCGCAGGACATGTTGCAATTAGAAATTCTCTCAGGAACGAATAGGACGCTATAGAGTATAGGACACTTAATGGTACATGTTAAAAGTATAAGAATAAACCACAAATTTAGTATTCTGTCACAAAAATGCTTTTAGAGAAACTCGTCGTGTTTTATGACGATGAACGCTTACCTAGACCCGTAAACTTAGCATATGTGCGCTTACAAACACACACACACACACACACACACACACACACACGCGCGCGTGTGCGCATACGCTCGTACACGCATAAATTAATATTTATAAAATACACGAATATATATGGCCCGCTGGAGATGACAAACGTCCACTCAAGCTGCTGTAAGACTTAAGTGCTAAGCTCGACCGAGTTATGAAGTCTTATACACAAAACGACACGTTTTCAACAGCTTTGTTGCAATAGCGATGCCCAGTCAACTTGAGTCGAGGAATCGTATATTCCGGCGTGATGTTTACAAGGATTTACAGCCTAACGCCAAGGGCGCTTAAAACCCAATCACTCGTAGCATCACTCAAATCGCTTTGCTGAAAAAATTATTCGTTTTATTATTAGCAGATGACGTGACATCAGCTTGTTCTACCTTGACACTAGATTTGAGGACGCATTGATAACACCGAGCTTTCAACGAACTTGCACACTATACTGTGCAAATATGACGTACTACCGTTGTAGCACTAGTAAAAATACGTATTTCATAACTACAACATTCGTATAACTGTCACGCACCTCGTGTTTATAGGCCAAGTGTTACATATGCTCTCACCGACAAAACCGAAGCCGAGCTCACAAATCGTGTGCCTTTGCACCGTGATATGCGTTTGGGAAGAAATTCATAGTTCAGCTTTTTGCCGGACATACCGTCGTGATCGGAGGCATTCGGGCACACCTGTGAAATGGTATTACAACCTGCACTGTGTTTTGTGTGCATCGAACAAGTGGTTCACGTAAAGGGGAACAATAGTCAGTTTTTGAAACGTTATTGGGCTTGTTTTATCTTTTCGTATGAAGTTTCACTCCGCGTCCATTGGTTACAATGCGATGTGCACACGTCTATCCGTCGTCGAGTTATTATCAAATGTTGTTGTAAGGCATAATAATTAGTCGTACGTATATCGTGTAGCCATATGAATATATGATTGGGTTTTTTTTTATCTCCTGAAAAGTAGCCGATCGTGACTGTTTCTCGGCGCACAGACTCCGTCAAAGTATGAGATCAAAAATACATTTTAGAAATAAAAACGTGTGCTCTCACGCGTATGTCCACGCGGACGTCAAACCGTTTTGGATGCGATTCCGTGCGAACAAATCGATAGAACACAACGAGATCGATTTAAATGATGTACTGTTTTCTCCTCTGCAGATAAACGAACACACACATTGCGAACGAGAATTACAGTTATTAGATCCGTGCATAGTGACTATTTTCGAGAGCATACAAATCGCACGACTGTACAAAACTAATTCGATTTAAACTATTTGAACTCGGGCAATAATTTTACGGCAAGTAATAGCATTGCTCTATTTGAACGTATTACTAATGCTCTCGTCGCTTCAAACCGTTATTCGGTATGAACATATTATTATTGGTACCGTAAATGTAAAGAAATACTCGCTGTGCATTTGTCGGTCCTACAGATTTGTCGTTGGCCGTAATAATCGACTCGGACAAAAGCCGAAGAGTGTTTGTGGCGCGTTTCGCTCGAGTGTCCAAAAAAGTTCTGAGTATACCTACTGAAACGGAGAACTAGTTTTTTTTTTTTTTTATTCATTTAATTTAAGTGTATTAACTGGATTTTACGAGTACACGAGGCGCGCGTGACTGACAGCTTTCGTGCGAGGGCAAAAAACGGGTGAAAACGCCGTCGACACCTGCTATATGACGTGATACGTTTTGCTCGACACACACTGTACGGTGCAGTAAAGGCGACCGGCTTTTGCTGCTCGTGTTACAGTACGACGAACCGGGAATATAATATAACCCACTCGCTGCAAGTGCATATCACCCGCATCACTCTCGTAAATATCGCAGTACTGCACCAAAGACGCGGCTAGAACTTTATAATATTCTTTTATTTCATGTTTTCTTCTCTCACTCTCTCTCTCTCTCTCTCTGTCTGTTTCTTTGTCTCTCTTTGTCTCTGTATCCCGAGTCGGCGAGACTCGAGTTATTCGGGTTACTTGGCGCTGTGACGGCTTGCCTCCGACGTCCGTTTTAAAATTACATACCGCGGTGAGGGGGGAAAATAAAGTCTTGGACGTTATATTTAATCTCGATAAAACTTCCTCTCCGCGGTCATTCGAATAACTTCCCGAACACGTTCGCGGTACCTACCACTTTCTTCGACGACGCAAACATATTGTTGCTGCGCAAAATAATAGGTACGATTATGGACATGGAATTATAAATAATTCACATATTAAACGTATTTTACGTATTAAAATATTATACATTATTTATATGCAGAATTGCAATAATAATAAATAAGTTAATCAATAATAAGATATAGTTTAAAATTATAAATACCTATTTCTTTTTTATTAATTTACCAACTTGAATTAGACATTTAGAATATTAGTTAAACGCCTAGATGAAAATAAAAAAATAAATAAAACATAAAAATTAAACAACTAGACTATTTGCTAGGAATTTAGTAAAATGCTTGATGAGGCTATATTATACCTACGGCACGCGGCATAAACAATTTGTTAATATTAAAAAATTAACTATGGCTATTCATTGAATTATATATATTTTTTCTATTTTGGCACCCCTGAGGGATGATATTACGTCTTCTGATGGTCAATCAGGTCCGATTATCTCGAAGAGGTTCTCTCTTTAATGTGTACAATCTAATCTGATTAATAACAGTTAACAAGAGTCGGGCGGGGGTGGAACGAGTGATAACATCAATAGATTATAACATGATAAATAAAGTGCAATCAGAAACGCTATTTTCATATCCATAGATATAACACGGTTTTTTACCCCGAAAATATCGGGTGGAAATTGGTTTAGAAAAAAAGTATATATAGGTATTCTAAATGTCGGCTGATCGATGTTGGTTTGCCCGATACTCACCTCTATTTATAGTTTTCTTAGAGTGATGGTTAAAAAATCGCTTTCGACGCAAACGAGTAGGATGGGCAGTAAAACAAAAAGTGAATAAAAAAAACTCTTTGACACACGAACTATCAATAAACATTGTAAATTATTCTAACTGTTATACTTGTAATACACTGTGTAATTACAGTGAAACGATGCGAGTAATTAACGAGTAGGTACACTCGTTTTTTGTCGTTGACAAATAAATAAAACGGACTGCGTGGTTATTTCCGCACGCGACATAATATTATTGGATTCACCGTATACGATGTAGGTCGCGCGTTCGGATTAATTTATGGACAGCGTTGTTTGTACGATATTATTGTATGTTATAATGCAGCGGTACTCAAACTGTGCTCCTCGGAGCCCTAGGGCTCCGCAAGGTTAGTCTAGGGGGTCCGTGGCTCCCTAGGTCCTGGGCATATCTATATTGATTAAATTCAAATTATTATTATATTTCTTGGCTACATTTTTATACATAAGATTCAATATTATTTGTACCATACCAATGTATTATTTTAAACATTTAAAACCTTTAACTATTTATAAATCCACATGATATTTTGTGTCATAGTCAAAATTACGTTGGATAAAAGTCTGGTTTTTCGTTCTTTTAACAAGTACAATAATTTTATTTACTCATCTACAATCTTCGAAGTTCTAATAATATAATAATTTCTTCAGTCATAATGCATTCTTATTTCAAGTAGACATTTCTGAATTTTTGGGCTCCGTAATTTTTTTTAGGAACATATGGGCTCCGCGAATAAAAAAGCTTGAGAACCGCTGTTATAATGTATCATTTTCTGCCGACTAAAATATTCATGAAATGTTTAATATTATATTCGCCCTATAGGCCTGATAAAAGAGCTGTTTAGACGTACCTACACGGAACGCGGTGCTGTCTGATGCGCATGACGATTTGTTAAGCCAATTTTTTTTTTTTTTTTAATTATGCTCTCCGATTAATAAAGAATAGATGAAACGCGTTCAGTGATCAAAGGCGCTATGATGGTGCAACCGCGTAGGCGAACAACATTCGGTTTACAACTTGGGAATGCTTAAATTGTTCACCCCGAGTTTACCGAATTTACAGAAGATCGATACGGATTTTCAATACGTAAATCATTTATTTTGATGTACTCGATGTACTCGTAAAATCATCACCCGTACCTCTCTTATAGATATGAAATTAACTAACGACAACTTTTTTCTTTCAACGTAATATTAATAAATTATATTATTCAATGCACATCGATCGGTACACATTCAGTTCAAACACAATGCAAGTACAATATTGCTTGAGATCGGCATATTAATATTATCACTACCTGCAGTGTGTTTTGCGTTACCTCGACGTAACCGTTGTTCGTCGTGTCTTAGTGTTATCGATACGAAACGGAATAAACGCGTTCCCGTGAACGCAAGAACAATATCCTATTCGAACAACACGTTTAGCTCAAAATCAACCGAACGCACTTATCGCGGATTACTTGTGGGCTGATATAAGCACAAATGCGGCCGTACTATGTGATACGAAAACTTTAAGAAAGTTATGCGTACGTGCTTGTGATGATTGCGAGGTGTTTCCGTGCAAGACGTGTTATTGTTTAAAGAATCCGGGTACACGGTTAGGTACTGTGATTTCGTCGACATATTTTGTATATTATTCGTGTTTTTTTAATTTTTTTTAATCGGATCAGATCGGAAACGTCGCGTCGGATCGGATCGGAACACGACCGAATCGTTTGTCGACAATATTTTGACGGATCCCGAAGCATTCTGATCGCAAACGCATGCGCACTGACACTTTTGGTCATCATCGTTTTGTACTTTGTAGTTGTGAACACAACAAGTGACAACTGAAACTCTACAGCAATAAACTATTTTGTTATAAACATTTTCAATATTTTTTCGATACAAAAATTTTTTATTGTCCTGTTTTAAATGCGGCAATAGTGTATAGAACTCTCCTTCTTTTTCCCTTGCCAAATGTATGCTATGAACCCACTGTCTTTTTGTCGTATATTTTTCGTTTTCTTCGGCTTCTGACAAAAGAGCTAGTGTGAATATCATGTCTTCTTCGTCACTACTTGTATCACTCATTATAATATTATATTTTATGAACACTTAAAAATATTTAAAATAAATAATGTAGCAATAAGCTTTAGTTCGAGCTTGAGCGATGAGATCAAAATGACCAAGTATATATGGCCGCGGAATTCCTACTGGTTCGGACACAGTGTGCGGACAAAATTCGTTTCCGTTCCGACGCGTTCCGATGATAAAAATTCGTTTCCGTTCCGTTCCGATCCAGTGTGCGACAAGCTTTAGACGTTTCGCCAAATCCTGTATATTATTTCCAATTTATCAATACGTGTAATATATTTCCCGCTGCCGGTGATATGCTTTACATTTCCCGCGTGCCTAAGTTGCCTCGTGTCTGCGTCATATCATATTATTATACCGTGAAAAGCATGCAAGTATATTATAAACATATTATGTATAAATATACCACCCTATACATAATATCATAATCGCGTAACGACCGTTGAACCTTCGAATAACACTGTACAACATGAATGTGGGCCACTTGAAAAACAAAAAAAAAAAACGAAACAATCAACGATACGTGTGACGTACGGTTGTACATAGTTGTTGAAACAGTTTATCGTAGGTACCTAGTCGGGAAAATAATATAGAACTTTTTACGTCTGCTCCGTCAAGCAGTGTATTAGATGCACAGGAAACCTAATCGCGTGACTAGCAGCCGTTATAGTTATATTATTTAGAAGTACAACAGTAAATGATATATTATATTGTATGTACGACTCCGAATACGCAAATTTTCGAAAATTTATTTGCCACTACCTGTTTCCAGTTAATACTTGACGCGAACGAATTATGCGTTGCAAATGAGTGATCGATAAAAAGTTGGTATTTCATGTTTGCGGCGTTGGTCATTCAGCACGGCGGTCGTTGTAACTACTTATTACGGTTATACTGATATAAATACCGATTACTCATTTTCAAAATTAGTATTTGCATCGATTTCACGTTCGGTCCACCAGTGTCCGTAAAAATAAAATAACGAAATCGTGCACCTTTGGTGCTCATCACTAAAAATTCTACTTCTTTTGGTGACCCTATTATAGTTTTTATTTTTAAGTAAGGAGAGTATGTGTTCAAAAAACGAAAAGGCACAGACATAACTTGTTAATCGTAACTATATTATATACTTCATATCTTCCACATAGAGACGACAACGAAATATTTCGGTTTCGAAATGAATACGTCCGAAAAATGTTACCCTTAACCGCAAATTTTAAACGATAATTATAATAAGCAACTAACTTTCTACGTTGACGTGCACACCATCGTCTTATGTGCCAGATAATTACATGATAGGGAACATGTTTCACCATTAGAGCAAAAACAGTTTTCATCTTAAATGTTGGCCCCTTACATATTATTGAACACTGAATTGAAAAGAAATCGATAAAACAATAAGTCGCTGATTGGTGCTCGGTAATGCCTCATAGTAAAACAGCTTTATGGTATAACTACGACTCTCACACTCAAACGTACAGAAAATTAAAACCTATAAAATAACGGGAAAAAATGGAATAGTAATAGTATAATTTTAGGTTCCGAAGAATAGTTATTAAAGTTATTCGATTCTGCACGCGAGTGAACAAATAAAACATAAAACTCGACGGGCCCGTAAGTCATTGTTTAATGATATTAAAATAATAATTTATCGGAAAACATTAAAAACAGATATTATAATTCTTATAATCATTGTTTTGTTTTTTTTTTTATAACTTCCAAGTCAGAAACTTAATTATTTTTATTGATTGAAGAAATGTTAATTTTTGAAATGACTAATTAAAAAATATGAAGACAGACATAGAATTCAAACGTGAATAATAACTTTGGTTTTCTTAATTACACTACTTTTTCGAATTGGAACAAAATGGTTGACAGTTTAATATTTAAGTACACCATTTGTTCATTTATGATATTATTATCTACCATTTGTAAACGCCGATAAAAATTAATTATTTAAATAAAACATTATTGAATATATATACATATATATGTATTTGTACAGCTGAATGTAAGATTGTATGCATTTAATCTGAATGTATTTAACCATTGCGAGCTAACAAGCGAACGATTCGTCGAAATAAAGACATTGTTTATTTAAAAAAATATCAACGTTGCAGAAATATTTCGCTTTGTTTCCTCCGGTCTCGAGGCGGAGGGCTTGAACTATAATAAAAATTATTTATTAAAAAATCGTAATGGAAAATGTATGTTCTTCCGGTACACGTATAACTGTATAATTATTTCAACGCGGACCATTGCACTTTATTTCGACTTAAGACTTACAGCATGAAGTACGTTTCCAAGTCGTTTCCGAAATTAACCGAATATGTATACTACATTTTTAGAACAGTTGTAGTTAGTACGTTTTCATATGATGTTTTTATACGCCTGTAAAAATGAATTCAATAAAATGGGCACTCAGGGTAATGAAAGTAGATTTTGTTACGAAATCTATAGTCTGAACATTGGCAATTTTCTTTTCAAAGAATAACATAATCATTTTACTCTCTTCGTCAACATTTTTAGTTATTTATTGAATAATATTATGATTATTATAAATTTTATTTTTTATTTATCGATATACCGATATACATGACGTTAAAGTATGAATGTGCTTGGAGTATAAGTTTAATAATTAGGTACTTGAACATAAAGTTTTAAAAAGTTCAAATAAAAGTAAAAATAATCAACAGAATAAGCTATAGTAAATTGGTTAAAACTTTTGCAGACTCTTATAATATTATTTTATTTTTCTTTATCCTTGTATTCAGCAGTGTACTTACGGTTCAGACCCACTGTAAGTTCCAGCTTCGGAGTAGGCATGCAACGGATACAGTTCGAAATTTGCTAATGTACACAAAATCTGGATGATGTACAATGTACATATTAACCGATTTTGGACTTCTAGCCGTGAATAAAAACTTTTAGGGAGTGGATAGTGTTTACAATAACAAATTCACAATTTAACTATTTTAATTTAATTAATGTAAATATAAATTAATTTAATAGTAATATATATTTCAAGCATTATTATATTCTCAGATAAAGTTAAATGATCTTTGTACGTTTTGTAATTTCATACAATTTTCTTTCGATGGTTGTACCATTTATCAGATACCACGTTCACGGTTACAGTCACTTCTACAAACGATTTAAATACCTATATGATATTAAATAATAGTCTTATTGGTTATATTTCGTGCTCAAAAATAAAAGTATAGGTACGTAGTGGGCTGTTCAGTACATTTCTAGATGCATTTTGTACCGTTGAAATTATTACTGCAAGTGACCTTTAGTACGGCTAATTCACACATTATCAAGGACCGATGTGCACGTTAGCCAAATTTCGGAATTTAGCCGTAACGCGAATAATATAATTCTCACATGTGTGGCTGTTCCGAACATACTGTTATCAGTTTATTTTTCATTGGTTTATTTGTTGACTTGCGTTATACTACTGGTTCCGACCTTTTACTGTATTTTGGATGTTTTTTTACACATTTGGTAGCCATTGCATAATCGTTACGTACAATGCAAGACATTTTACACATTGCTCAAAATAATTGAATATATTTCAGTAATATTAATATCGAATCATATGGTTAACAATATACATACAATAATATGTTACGCTAACAATTTATAAGTTTTAATATAATATTAACTGTGTAAAAATGTACAATAATGTGTGTCCAATGGCCATAGTTGCAGAGGACTTTGTTCTAATAAAAAAATATACAATAATATTATGTTGTACGCTCCATACGAACTCAATTAATTATACTAAAATGTCTTACTTAAAATATATCTTAGTTTTAAAATAAATCCAATTATTTTTCTTATTTTAACAGGCATAAGTACTGTATGCGTCTTAAAACCATTTAAGATTATATTATGTAAACGAAAATTGTTTATTTCGTACGACGTATTTAGAGAATATAACAATTAAATTTATAAAGTTTATACTTTCGTGTTTTTCTAATTACTACACGACCAACTCTTATAACCTGCAATTGATTGTTTTCTTACGCCTTACAAAACTGTTAATTTTATCTATTATCGTCGCCGCGACTATACTAGAGTATCAGCAATATTGCTTTTAAACCGTTGACGATCTTTGACCTCCAATAATGTACAAGACGACACGGGCGGGTAATTTTCTGTTCATAGTTTTGGTCTTCTCGCACAAACGAACTTTGGGCAACTCCTTCAAAGTTGTCCCGGTGGCTAGCAATATAGTATGCACTTGAAGTATTCAATTTGATCGAAACACGTAGTGTAACACTGTACATAGGATGTTTCGATAAGATTTAATAATATAAAGTGGTAACATAATGTAGACTGCATTGTCCTGCCACTTCAAATTAGTAAAATTTATATCCGCAGAACACCCTGTTCACGCAGTAGATTCGATTTCGAAAATATCCGTCTCGTTTATATTATCGTCATATTATACTATCTACGTGCAATGTTTTCGGCTATATTGTCGAACCAAACCAATCCTTATTTAATTCAGTACCAAATTATTCCTGAAAGTGTTAAAAAAAATAATAATAATGCTATAATATACAATATTAAATGCTATCGGTCTGGCTAGTTCATATGGTGTTAAAGAAAAATATATTTATTTCATATTTACTCGTAATTATACATCTATAGAAAATAATAATCGAATTTCATCAAATATTTTTCTGAACGAATCCACGGTTAATATACGTGACAATAATAGTTTTTTTAATTTTTTTTTTCAAAAACTGTCAATACCATTCCTTGAGATTATCTAACGATCATCCATATGAACCGACTGGATGTACCTTGCAGATAGTATTTCAAGTGCCACTCTAAAACGATCACTTTCCATTAATGCTACAAGGATGGTTAGAATTTGGAACGGAATTATTTTTATAAGACATTTAATAAACTTTAAATACAACCATAAGACTATACAAGTCGGATAAACATGCGTGATCGTCGGTTCGTTACGTGTATTTCACGAAGCGTTTGCGAGTCTCGTCCCAAAAAAGAAATATATATAAAATCAATAATTCCTATTTGTTTTTATTTCAAATTTCAAACGGAATCGGATTTTAAAATATATCGCAACACGAGCTTAAACATTTTTTTTACCTGAACTCCTGTTTATCATAAGCCCAAGTTTGCATATAGCACACAGTGTTTGAAATACTCACACGCGGTAAATCAAACTTTGCGTGTGTTAGCCTAAAAGTGGATGTATAAACGTGCATACGCGTATTCTACTCGACTATTTTAAATGACACGGATTACGTTGTACGTGTATAATGATAATACGTCCACAAACAAAATGTGGCCGACTCGAAATATTTTACTATCAATGGTAAAGATGATGATACATGTATATTATAATATTATTCTCACACGTCCCCAAACTTTGCAGCTATACGTTATACTTCCTGAAACCTAGCGCATGTTTTATCCAACTTAAACTCAGATAACGGAGTCCATTAATCTGAGTTATACAAACATGATAGTGACAATGTGAACGGATATGGTTAATTGTTTCCTTTATCCGAACGAGTACATTTGTTAACGAAATCTGGACATAAATTAAACCTTCTTCGAGAACAAAATAAAACAATATATAACACTCTTTCGCTGCCTCGCGCGTTTGATGGAGTAACCTATGCATAATTTTATAATGGAATACTTTCATATCGTGGGCGTTTTTTTTTTTTTCAAAAAAGAACCAAGTTAAGTATATTTCAAAGTTCTTTTTTTATATATATATATATAAGGTATAATTCACATAATGTTGTCCTGAGCATTATTTTTAAAACAGTAAAATTTACATTTTCTTTTACATTAACAAGTAACATTTTCGTCGGGTGAACAAAATTGTATACTAAAAAGTATAAAACAATTAGAATATTCATTGTCCATATAGGAATAAGTGAACAATCAAATGGCGTTTTATGGTTCACTTTATTATAATAAAAAAAAAAGTTATTTGTTGTCTTTTAATAACAATATTACTGCAGTTTTAGTTAACTTTTATGTACAATAAATAGCATATTATTATATGGTTACATCACAGACTATATTTAAGTCTTGTACTTAATTTCATAAATTTTATAAAATTCGACTGATTAAATATAACGTTACTTCACCAATCACCTAGATTTAAAAAAACATTGTCCCTTAATTTTTTTTGTGGTTTTCAGATATTAATAGAATACATGTATTATGTGAATCACAGGACATAGTAGGTCCTTGTTTGATTGCATATTTAAAGAAAAATATTTGGAGAAAATCCTATATTCAAATATTGGTTAACCTTTATACCATATTTTATTAATCATTTTTAAGCATTTAAAGTTTAAATTACAGGAAATTATGGAAAAGAGGACTCAAAAATGTTATATACAATTTCACCTCTGTAAAATTTTGATTTTTATGAATAATAAACCACCGTAAGTTTATTTAAAATGTATTTGAACAACAAAATATTGTGAAAAATCATCAGAATATTTACCTTGAAAGTTTAACGGGTTCAAAAGAAAGTTTAATGACTTAAAATTACCAAGATAAAGAATACTTAACGGAGTTGACTAGGAATGGTATTTTTGTATTAGAAGTATATAATTCAGCACAGTAAAAAAAAATAATTAATTTCGTCAGCGGAAACACATAAAACAATTGTATAACAAGAATCTGTGATATTAAATTATGATTGGAGCAACAAAAGGGATAACCTTGAAATAAAATTACGAGTACTAAACAAAAAATTAATCATTTAATCAAAGAAATATAAATAATATCGATGATATTACTGAAAAAGTAAATTCTTCAATCAAATAATTATATGAAAAAGATGTACTATTGAGATTTATATATTTTAGTGAAGTATCTACAAAGCAATATCACGTAGTATAGCTTACATGAATATTCAAGTTGCACTATTATATTTTTTAGTTTTAACAAAATTTAATGAAGATAAAAATAAATTTCTATTTTCAACCCAAATTCCAAAATGTTCAGAAGATAATAATTTTCCTTCGGTTCTTTGCATGGAATATAAAATAATATTCTGAAATACATCACCGAATTGTTTACGTTTTCGACAGTTATCCTACGGATATCCTTTTGGTTAAACGTTACGAGACTATTGAAAAAAAATCGATAAGCTGCTCTCTAAAAAAAAACATCCATGCCGATCAAAAAGTAACCGTATGAATGTTTTTATCCATTTGCACAACTGAAAAAGTGTTTACAGCAAAACATGTTTCATCGATTAAAAAACAAATAAATTTCTCGTTTTCACTCGGTTTTCTATAAATCAAATTTTTAAATTTCTATGGTTTGGTTTTTCATTTTTTGAAATCTTAAAATAGTGACGAACGATAAAGGATCTCTTATTAAATCAATACGTCAGGGTTTAAATTATACGGTCCATAATGTGTATAGAGCTGTTTTTCTTTTTATATTTTGAAAAGTCCCGGTTCGTAACAAATCGCTGTAGATAAATTTTTATTGACAGACGTTAACACATCTAGTATTACCCCCTACACTCACGGTGCCGAGTTCGGCTCTATACCTGTCAGGGAAACGGTCGGGACCGTTTCTATAAATGCCAACGGGGTGGCCTCCGAAATCCTTTTGACCGATCCGCGCTCGGTGTTCGCGTCCCATATTATTTAGACGACATCCAGTAGTTTTGAGAACACGTTCACATAATATTACCGTAATAATTGATCAGATCCTCCGCGTAAATTATAACGCATTTATCACAGTATACGTTACAGTAAATTACGATAGTCAGAAGATAACGGTGTTCTCCGCGGTCATTAACGTTATTTGTCGAATACATAGGTAATTACATCGTAACCAATTATTCATTTGTTAATCTCCGATATTATCGGCGACGGTTGTTTTCTTTTTTTTAAATTCAAATTTCAAAATGACATTTCATTATGTCACAGTGTTTTACCGATCCTAATTAATATTAACTGTTATTAAATAATAATAATGCTTATTTTCAAATATTTAATAATAATCCCATTCACGGCCATGAGCTCAATCAACGTCGGAATAAACGGATGGTGAGTGGAAGAATTACTTTCCATTGGAAAGTTTCAATATTTCCTCCGCTGCTTTTTCCAAATGTCAATTACATGCTAACACATGAGTGGCGCATGACGCATGCAATACGAATAAATATTTTCTAGACCATTATCGAAAAAAAGTATATTTAATACTTTATTTTAGTAATAACTTAGTGATCGAACTATACACAAATTATAGCCCTCGCGATTGTATTGATAACATTATGGTGGTAAACATTTTATCACGGAATCATCAGTGTTCGACAAGTATTTCGTTGCCATGAACATTTCCCAATAAATGCAGTTTTTCGCGTAATTTTCTAAGAAATCACGACTACTCCAACATCAGTGGGCAAATAACGTGAACGACCGGAGATTAACGTTTTTTCTCTTTGAATAACGTCATTATACGTGCATTTTTTTTCTAAAAATGATCTCTTAATTCTATGAATCGCACTATTTAAATCATTCTCTGCGGCGCACTTATTGTCTTCGCTTCCCGGTAAAAAGTGCATGCTGTAGTCATCGTCTGTTGGTTGGACACTGCAATTATATGCCCGAACCAACAGCATACGTATTGCACATTATAAAGTCACTAAAAAGCATAATTTTGAACATTATTATCACATCGGTGGATCGTGGATGATTATTACCTTTTCTCGTGAAAACAAAAAAACTTTTAAATTATTATTGCTCAAACGACTAGATATTAAATAATAACAATAGGAGTTATTAAATGATTTAACTGTATAACATTCTAATTGAAAATAATTTTGCTTATTTATTACACATCATAAAACAATGGATCGTGTTATTTGATTAATATTAAATCGTTCAGCAATACATTAAATTTATGGTCCGCTGAAAACATTAATCCAGTTTAGTCAACCGTCATCCACAACACACAATTATTTGAATACCATACAGTACATAAGTACTACAGTAATACACAATATACACACAATATTACTGTATCGAATAAATAAATAAACGTACATAATAAATGTACTTATAATAAAATGTTGTGAAATATAATATTTTTATCGTACTTGTTGTTATAAGAAAAACGAATTTTATCCGAACGGCACCCACGAGGCAACAATATACTCCGGTGATTCTTTAAATAAAATGTTAGATAATATAAGAAAGTCGGAATAAAATAAATGGACGAATAATTATTTAAAACTGTTTAAAATCTTAACGGTGCCGATTTCACAAATCGTATAATACAATAATTCGTTTATTTATAGCAGTCATCTTCTTACTATTATTTGGAAAACGTAAATCAACAACATCGGTACGACTACATTATTCATTGTACTTCATTTTCAAGACCGAATAACTCATTGTTAACCTAATCACTGCGATATTATAAAATATTCATACAAATACTATACAATGATATAATTATGTTCGATAAAATCGTCAACGTATATAAAAATCTAGAACAATAAATATACATAGAAATGATTTCGAACAGTACTAGGACACTTTCATAAAAATAATCCTGGTCATATTGTTCTTATACAATCGACAAAACGGTTTTCAACTTAAGAAGTGTAAAATTGTCTACAGATTTTGTAAATTGTCTAATAATGTTTGAGGGTACCTGTATGTTTTTAACCAATGACTAAGGAGTAATATTATATATACACAAAAATGTGCATCTTTAGAACATAGTGAAATAAGATGAAATAGATCGTCTGAAAAGTAATATTTAAAATCTTTTATTTATGAGTTTGATATTAGGGCGCAGGTAAATATTGGGATAAATGAAGTGTTCATTAAAACGTAAGACACCTAATACCGACTCGTATTATTGTACTGATACTGTCATGTGTGTCAAATTGTATACATTTATATAAAAGACGTCAGAAGCTTCACGAAAAAATCTTTATTTTTTTTCTTAAAGCAAATAAAATCCTGAAAGCCATCAAAAGTTAGGCTGTATGTAGTTATGCTGTCGAGTAGAACTCGGATAAAATGACAAATGTACGACTAATTGAACGATTCTATGCTGGAAATATTGCCGACCAATCATATTCGATTTATTTTTCATCAAATTGAACAAAAGTATTGGGAGCATATAAAAAAAAGTATAAACAAACCGTTACTGCCTGTATGTATCGTCACGCCAATAAGTACTATGCGTAAATAATCGTAGTATAAGCGTACTATGCGTTTTTGTGGTATTCAAGGCGTATGGATAATTGGATGATATAAGTACAGGTCTCGTTTTTGTTTCGATAAATAAATTAAAAATATACATATACACTCAAAAAACATCAAGTGGACGGTATTTTAAAAATAATCAATAAATCCATATGAAACACCCGGTCGTTTTCTCAGCCGTAAACACTGTAATACTACAGTTCTCTAAAGTTAAGCTTATTAGGAACATATTTTAAATACTTATACGACATAATACGATTATTTGTTGCGGAGTGTATATAGTCAACAACGTATCGTATCTATGCCATGTAACGTGCGCCTTATCTGTGCACCGTTTGGAAGGGGAATATTTTAAAATAGAACCTTTTAAACTTTACCGTCTTAAATATCATTTGTACCCCGTATAATCCATAAAAGATTCGCTTGCAACTTATGGAAAATATATTCTACAACTTAAAACCCGGTGGCCCTACAGAGGAACTCTTTACAACATTGCTGTTAAGTTAGAGATATGGAGGTCGCTGTTTATTATACTCACTTTGGCACAAGGCCCGTTTGAGTCCACTAACTGAATGAGTCGATAAAGCGCGAATGACGGGCAATAACATTAAAAAATTTAAAAAATACTCACATTATTTTATCAACACTTGAATTAAATTGATAATTATTATTGATAATTATTATTGAGACTTCATATTAGTTGAACCAAGTTATTACCAATATGTTATAAATGTGTGCACTTGGGTGTATATGCATAATCTTATATATGTTAATATGTATATAAAATAAGTCCTGAATAACTGACTGATTGATTCATAATTAACGAACAGCCTAAACTATGGTAGCTGGCGACTTGATATTTTCCGGAAAATTATAATTATAGATTATTATGAAATTAATAAGAAAATATTTTGAAAATGATTGATTTTAAATGGTTAAAATTGACAAAAAACAAAAAATAAATCGACGATTTTGGAAAAAATAATAGAATGTATTTGTTAATCTCCGGGTTACCTTGGTAACGTGGATAAGAAAATGAGAAGGCGATGCAAATTTCTAAAGACAACCACCACATGTAATATAATAGAATAAAATAAAATGTGACGTTTCTACAGCAACAGTAAATTCATTGATATTTTGGACGGGAGCTCAGTTGCAAACATTGTATATTTCATTCTATACATTTAACGAGAATTTGAACGACAACGGCGATACGAGAATACGAGGTAATACGAGGCACTCGAACGTTTGTAGCTTTCCGAAATAATCATTAGTTCTTCGGAGGTATTCTTTTAGCTGGTGATTTTCACCAAACTCTGCAAGTAATTTCATGATCAACAGTTGCTGATGAAATTAACGCTTGCCTGGAGTCCACCGAATTTGCTGGAGTTACGCGAAAACTCTCAAGTTATCAACGATGTGAGTCGCTTTACAAAATGACAAATTAGCGGAAGTACTTCCCAAGCAATTATTAGACATTAGCAACGGAAAAATTCCTGTTTTGACGCTTCCACTGGCCTCATTCCGTTTCCACAAATGTTTTGTCTGTTCACATCGTTGAAAGAAGAATTGATCAGGAAAGCGTTTCCGTATATTGGTGCAAAAATCACAAAAACCATAAAATTATCATAACTATTACCATAGTAACAATATACCGTTTTATTTCGATTTATTTTCATTGCGTAATAATATTTTCAACTAATCTATGTAAAAAAAGATATAAAGTGATACAGCAGCGATGGGTTGCAATAAATATATTCTACAAACGATTGCCGCGTATATGGGAAATCATCACTTGATAACGGCTCGACCGCGGATGTTTTTTGTGGTGTTCGTAATTTTTTGGTTCTTAAATGTTCGTATTTGTTAGTCTCGGCCAACGGCTAATTCAGCTCGTAATATTATAAAATATAATAGGTGAAGTAACAAAATTTACAATAATAAAATAATGTATGTATTAAACATAAATATTTATATCTATATCACTGACAAAAACAAAAAAAAAATCCTTTTTTTCACTGAACCTTTTTAATCCCTATACCTAATTAATAATTAATATAAATCTATCATATATTATTAATTATCTAATTGTCAAATTATCCTATTAACCAGTAGAGTCTATTAACATGGACAAATGTTTTCAGTGTATTAGTCGTAAATCGTAATACTACGCACCTATTGTTATACGCGTAAATCGGGGTATCCTGTTTTGAGATCATTGAAGGTGAATGAGTCAATTAATCGTGAGTCCATTAAGTGGCGACTACTGTTATTTTATCTCCCTGTACGAGTTGAATTAGTTCCAGAAAGGACAATTTTATAACAATGATGTTATAATAATAATTTTGTTTTAGATTTTGAGTGAAATGAGGAGTGCATTGGTTTTATCATGATGTGTTTGTGTGTGTTTTGTTGATACACGATTTCGACCAGAGGGATTGCTATCCTGGCATTTTTATGATAGACAATTTAGTTTAGTTAGTACTTTGGGCGATCATTTTTGGAATTTCGTAACAGTTCTCGGAATAATTGAGAAAAATAAAGAAATATTTCAACCGTCATCAAGAATTGAACCAGTCATCATCCAGCATGTTTTGTCGTGCATTATCATTTTGTTTATATTCCATGGATACAAGGTTATTTATAAAATTTTCTTTGTAGCCAGTTAAAAAAATATATATATCAGAAAGTCGCAAACAAGTTTTGTTTGTAAGAAAATTTAAAATTTGTTTTTATTCTTGCAAAGAACATTAAATGTTCAACTTACCATTTAAAGAAATTTGGTTCTACTACACTATGCTGAGTATTTTTAGAAAATATATAAACTGATCCACCCGACCTCTTTCCCTCAGAATCGGGGTTTTTTTTTTAGGCAAACTAAATTGGTTTCAAGTTTAAAACACTCTAATCCACCCGACCTTGGAGTCTCACTCGATCTAGATATGTTCCGTTCATTTTTACTTAGTAAAATATATTATAAGGCTTAAAATAATAAAGTATCTTGCCGTAACATGTATATAATATCGGATGTATGTAGAGTTGTTCGTTTTAAAATGTTCGATGTTTATTTTTTTTTTTTTTATTCGAACACATTACTCACTCGGTTTCAATGTGTCATTCAAAGATATTTATTTTCCGAGTACGTGTCCGGACATTGTATTACACTTCGCGTCGCAAGTCATTTGTCATCGCTCATTATTACTATCAATGTAATGCAGGTTACGACTTATGAATAGACGACACGGTCACGGTTACGCGCGTATATAGTTTCGTAGTTACATATCATAGGTACGGCGATGTATAGTACGATTCTAGTTTTCCGACCGAGGCGTTATTATTATTATTTCGGTCACCGGAGAATTAGTCTTATCCGAAAAGTGTGTAGATAATATTAGGCGAGTGTACTTACGTAAAAACGTGAGTGCATACCTACCTTGCTGCAGTAGCGCTGTGCATCGATGCATGAACTTTTTATGTGAACATAATTCTTAGGTAATCATCGTGGTCTGGGATGGGCGAGATGCTTGAAAAAACGTATCGAAACAATACATCCATTTTAACCTGAAGATAAATCGTCCCCCCCCCCTAAGAATACAAGATGGGTACGTTTTTTTTTTTTAAACGACATTTAAAGTAGGTTTGTTAAATTATAAAAAATGTCCAACAGTTCAATATCATTTATTTTCAACGAACACGACAAAATGACAAGTTAAACAACAAAATACCTATAATAATACTAAAACGTTAACATTTTTGGTATTTTTAATAAAAAAAAAAAAATTTACAACTCGGCTACTGTGAGATCAGTTGATAAATATATAGAGCGTTAGCAACAAAAAGTATTCCGTCACTTGAAACAATTGTTCGAGTCGTAAACCGTAATGAAGCGATAAATTTCGTGTTGACAAATACGCTGCACTCGTGTGGAGTCCAACACGACGCGATCGTAAGATTAGAGGCATTTATATCCGTCGGCATTGTTCGGACGAGTCGAGTGTGAGAATCCGGTATGAAATATTATAAGAAACGCGTAATCAACGGTCTTTTCTGGCACGCACCGTGGTCGTGGGACGCGGATCGAATCCTGTCATTGCTAACGAGCCGTGGACGTGAAGTGGCCAAAAGGGTAGTCAATAAATAATAATAATACGCTTTAGACGTCATGTTCCGCGCGTAGAATTGTGCGTTTAGTCACAGCGCATGATTTGCTTATTACTATAAGTCAGGCACGAAACGAACATTAAAAATATTACAATAACCTCTATACTTGTAGTTAATTAGATATATTTAGATATATATATATCTGTAAGGTACGCACGGTAATACCATTTTGTGTTTGAAATATTCAAATGGGTTTACTGTTTTCATTCTTTTCGAGATTTAAAAAAAAAAAAAAAACCCACAAAAATCAGCTTTGTTATAGCTTACAGACCGCGTTTGAATGCTTATTAGTTATTAGTGACGCATTGTTATATCAAGACGTCGCGTCGCAGCTGAATATTTGCATGCTTCCCTCCACAATACATGTAATTAGTGTTCTAAAATCTTGCCAAGGGTCTCGAGAGTTAATAATAATATTGTAAACGTGACGCAATAACATAATATATTATACATACGTGACAGTATACGCGTTATAACATGGTACCTGCAGGGTTGTGTGCCCGCTGCAGCAGCACCGCAGGAACTGGGTGCGCTCGCGGTGACCGCGGTTACCCGTTTGATACCAAAACCGAAAAGATCGCTGTGTACGTAATGAAATAAACTGTTAAGTCCGACAACGTCGAGTACCCGTGTAACGTTTGCGTAGGTACCAGAAACATTTTCGTTCCGAACGTTTTTGCGCGTTCATCATAATGCGTGTTTAATCGAACGTCTCGAACTCGTCTGTGCGCCACCTCGGTCGTGATGACGTTGTAATACGTTCGGTATTGGTGTCCTAGGATAGTAGTATGAAACGTCGATGATAAGTGAATAAAAGTTCGATGTTCACAGTAATTGGGAAAAATCACTTGTACGTCGGTCGAATGTAACGTTTTCACTTCCGAGATGAATCCGAGTACCGAAGTTCTAAGTCGATTTTATTTTTTTACCATCAAAATGTGTAATAGTTTTTCGATTCCTTTCGCTAACCGGTCCCCGGAGGGAGGTTTCGCGATACAGGCGATATAATAGTATCGAACAACAGCGGATGATTTCCGTCCCTTATACCTCTTTTATTTTTTATTTTTTTACGACCGACTGATGGAGGAATGGAAAATATAATATAACGTACCGATTTTCGATGTCAGTGGTATAAATAATAAGTGATTTGGTATACTATATATATATATATATATATATATATATATATATATATATATATACTGATCGCGGTTTCATTGATTTTGACGCAGAGAAAATCAAAACTTTGACCAATATCTGTTGATGAACGTACAACAGTTTTTTTTTTTGTATGGTAATATGATAATTTGTAGTTTCAGAAGCGTTAGTATCTCATTTTGTTTGCAGCAGTTCAATATTGCATGATATTCGTAGTTTGAGCGAACGCATTTTCTTTGTGAAGCTGTCAAACTGTAAGACAATACTTTAATGATCACTTTAAGTTGTATTAAAACCGTAAATCGATGACGAGAATACCATAATAAGAAAAACGTTCTTTATTATACTCGGAAAGTCAATACATTTTCTACTGCTGCTATATACTCTCATATACCTAGCGTTTATAGACACAACAATCGTTTGACGCGTTTTATGGATATTATTTTGCGTCTGTTCGTGGTTCAATTCCATTAGTTTGGATGGTCTCCAAAAGTTCAAATGCCAAGCGTTACAACAAATATTATTTTATATTATTATTATTATTATTGTTATTATTATTATTATTATTATTACTTTTACTGTTGATATTATTATGAACTGAAAACCGTGTTTGTTAAAAACAAAAAGTACTGTAAAAGGGTTCGCTTTGTTTTTCACCCTATTACAGAATCAAACAAAACACGCACTCTTTTTTTGTAATCACTCACGTACAGTGTCCAGTGTAATGAAACAAACATAAATTGACATTATAGGTAGTAGAAGTATAACGTTTTTTTTTTTTTTGTCATCGCATCATGGTCGGACTAGCCGGGGAGGCGAGGGGGGAATCGCCTCCCGGGGTCTCAATCATGTAGTATAAAAAAAAATTATTTATAATCTTAAACATAATGGTAAAACACCATTGATTTACTATACATATATTTTACGTCCAATAGTGTTATTACGGGTTTTTAAATTCGAAAAATTCTATAAGTAAAATATTATTACATATAATATAATCAGTGTGTGCAGACGGCATCATCGAAAATCGTCTAAAATATAAGACATATTTATAGCCATATAAGTAAAAACTATAGCGGGGTTTCTCAACCGGTGGTCCACGGACCCTTAGGGGATCCGTAGATAGTAACCCGGGGGTCCGCGAAATGTCTCTGAAATTTTTATTCAAATAACATGAAAATTACATTTTACAAGTAATTATTTGGCTACAACAATCTGTAATTTGTGTAATAGTTAGATCAGTTTTTTCCAACCTTTTTTTACTCAACGCCCCTTTTAGATTTTAAAAATCTCACACCGCCCCCCCCACCCAATTAATTTTTTAAAATGATAAACGTTTTCTTTTTTAATAAGCTATTTAATTTAAGACAAAATATAACGTCAAGTACCTGTCAAGATAATTATTTTGATATTATTTAAGTGTCTATAAAATATATTATACCTACATAATTCTGTGGATTACATTAGGTATTTTATTCTACGGAGTTATACATTTCATTACAATCAGTTATAAACGAAAAAAAAATTAAATGATAGATGAGCGCCCCCTTTAGTCCCCCCCCCTCATAAAAACGACCCCTTAAAAATAAAAAATGCCAACAAGGGGCGGTAGCGCCCACGTTGGGAATCACTGAGTTAGATAATGACAGTAACGCTGTTTGAAATGAACATAGAAATGTTAAAATAATATCCGAAATTAAAGGTTTTTTTTCTTTTTGAAGGGGTGAGGGGGTCCGAGGCTACTTTATACCTTAAAAGGGTCCATGACTCAGAAAAGGTTAAGAACCACTGGACTATAGGATAAATCCCGGGCCCAAATTGCTGATTAACGTCCCGGGCTCCTCGACAGTGTCAAGTCGAGTCGACACCCAGTCCGCATATCCGTAACAACGACGACGACGTACCTCCATGCCGTGCGCCCGAGATCACGTTTTCGTGACGCCGGCCGTGTATCGTTAGATTTCGTTACGGCTCGCGTCTTTAAAAACTTTTAGCGACCGCGTGTGTGACACTATATACACGTCTCCCGAATCGAACGTTACCTATGTAAATGTGTTTCACGTGTCGAGCGTGCATCGTTGTAGCTTTTCGTATTGCTTTGTTTTGCGACGGACCGGCGGACGCACGGAGGCTAGCCGATAAAACTCATTCTACCACGTCGACCGAGATTACGGCGAGCGGATGATTAAATTAAAATATAACTGATGTTTATGCACAACTTTGCGAATTCTTGTCACCCGAACGTGCATATTGTTGTACGGGGATGCATAGGCGTGTCTACGGGGCCGGCGGGGTGGGCACCGGCCTGCTCAGTGACTTAATTATTGGCCTCTTGGCTAAAAATCTACCGTGGTTAAAACCATAAATTTTAAACAGCTATCAGTTTGTCTAATATTTTAAAATGTTCATTATCAATATATTAAACATTATACCACAGATAACATAAAATCTGTGATTATATTTACTGATCGGCTTCTAACATACAATGGTTAATAATGGTAGGTGATCGATATGAAATTTGATTAATGTCAGGGATTTTTCGTTACGACCACGATTGTGAACACGTAGATAACTTTAACAACCGTGGACCGTGGTTTTTGTGAAGAATACCTGTTATTTATTATTTTATTGATAACAGCGACGCAACGTTATTTTTAATTTGTATCAGAATTTATACAAGCTTAATACGATATAGAAATATGTATATCAAAATAAAATAAAATTGTGTTTCTATATCAAATATTTTGTGTATTACACTATGATCTATGCATGAGTCACGAATTTGATCATACCGAACTAGTGTTGTTCATGCCTCATTGTTGCCGTGGTATTTATACAAATTTAATACAATATTAATATCAATAATCAGTATGACTACTAACAAATCCAAATGTAAAAGATTAAAAACTTTGCATGACTTTTTCATGCCAAAAAGTTCAAAACAAAATTCTGGTAAGGTTATATTTAATACTTTAAAATAATATAAAATTATGTCATAAAACAATAGGTCATTTATTGATTTATCCACAGTCTATACAGTATACATATTATGTAAACTGTTTTATTTAACTTGTGAATTTATATTTGCAATATTAAATCCTATTCTATCCTTAGTTTTAGATGTAAGTGTGTATCTTCAGACATAAATTTATTAACTACTGTTGAACTTGTTACATCACTGAAACAATCTTTAATATCAATAATGAAACAATGAAAAAGAATTCCAAGATATTTTTATAAAACTGTTCAAATGTGCAATGATAATGATATTTATATACCAAATTTGTACATATGTAAAAAATGTAAATTATATAAATGGCCTCCCTAACCATGGAGGTCTGGACACGCCTATACGGGGATGGGAATGATACTTGATAAAATATATCTGAATAATAGACACTTGATGGGTACATTTGCATCCGGAGATACAAGATATATTTAAGATAACTTATTAAATATATACTGGATACAAGATAAAATAAATTGTACATTTTGTTTTTAAATAATTTTTAAAGTGTATTATATTTCAATATTATTTATTTTTAACAATTATATTGTTAAAATTAGGATTCATTTTCTGAAAATGTCGACAGTTTTAACTTTCAGTTTTCCTTGGCTTTATGGTTTTTAATAATTTTAAGTTAATTAAAATTGAAAGTTGAATCGCCAAAATGTTCAGAAAAATAAGCCTTTTAAAATGGCTATCTTTGAAATTTATAAGAGTTATATTCTAAAAAGTTAATTTTTTAACTTTTTTAATAATACACTTATATTTACCAACCTATTGTCGACTAAATTGCCTTTGCCCAGAGATGCTCATACAAAAACAGAGTTTGATTATATTTGTCAACACGGAAGATATCGTTTTGTGTAAGTCCCGGTGGGACACTCTGTAAATATATATATATATATATATTATTTAGGTAGAATAAATGTCTGCTTTGAATTGATTTCGTTTTGATATCATAATACTATTTTGTTAGGTCATTTTCATCACTTCAAAAACGTTACTTTTATCTCATCCCTCGCATCCCTAGAGACCCCAAAGGCTATGATAACACAGATTAAATGTGTCAAATTGTTTCTGTATCACACGTGTGAGTAATTTCCCGTATTCACTTTACCTGCAGATATTTCTTTTATAATTAAATGGAGTTCGTAGAATTTGGTTACGGATACATTATATATGTATGCTCGACAAGTATAAATATATAATATACTTAGTGGTTGTAAAAAATTCAGAAATATCCACGTCGGGATATCCATAGATATCCATAGAATATCCAGACCCTCACGATCTAAAACGTTACGAAGGGAACACGGCACAATATTATAATTATATGTATAATAATAATATGTATAAGATTTAGCGGTTAAAAACGATACTCGTGTACTCGATCCTATTATGACAAGCTACGTTCTCGTGATGGGCACGTTACGAAAATCAAGCTATAATGTACACGTTACCCGATATACCGTTATTTTTTTTTCTGTACAAACCCTTATACGATATACTATTATAAATTATAATAATTGACCGTATATGTAGTCAACCCGATTAAAAAATAATAATAATAAATGTTATGATTACAATATTACTCGATCAAAATCAACGCTGCAAACATTGAATAAAATTAACCGTTATTTTCGTTACTTCATCGGTACGGTATTGTGTTTTGTCCCTACATCAATCAAAACGGTTTGGGTTCCGTATAAAATTACACGCGGGTATTAAACTACATTATTTTCACTTTTCGATAATCACGCGTAGGAACCTACCTTTTTTTTATTATCATTATCATTGACGCCGTGGAAACTATTTTCGTTCGTAAAAATCATAAATTCAATATTGTTTTATAAGTATTGTATACTCGTCAGATGTTTTATAGGATGAAATACAATACACTATAATTAGGGCTGGGATTTTAATGCCCTATAGTATATAAAGCCTATACAATCTCAAAAAGTGCGGTTAAGAAACTGCACAAATTAATTAAAAACTCAAAATATTGACTATAAATGTTGTTCTATCGTAATTTAATTTGTTTTTAATTTGTTTATTTTAATAGTGTCGTACGGTACTTGGTGGATAGTTCTTGTGACTTGATCACTTCTAAGCTCATGCATTCTAAAATAATAATTTAAAAAATTTTAACATTTTTTTTTTTTTTGTTGATACCTTTGCTGTTACCTGAATATAAATGCTTTTATTTATTTTCGAACAAAATTGATCGTCGTTGGTCCGATAATACATTATAATATGTATAATATCGTCATTGGGTGGATAAAAATAACACAAACCTCTTACTACGTTGTTCGTACCGTTGGCGATAGGCCAGAAAGTTTCATGTTAATCGTAATAATTTACGTTCACCGCAGCATAAGCCAACTTTGAAAAATTATATAAAAATTAAGAAAACTATTAAAAAAAATGCCCCGAAATCCCAGCACCAATTTTCTTCATGTTTAACTGATCGAAATGATATAATAATATTATATTACAGTACCGGGAACGACGTGAAATGTGGTGAGATAACAGAAACCGCTTACCGCAACAATATCAAATGTTAACGTACAAATTGCAGTTTTACATATTGTACATCCGTATGGTGTATATAGGCCTATGTGCCATACGCGTTACCGTTTCAAGTGTTCGACGGATTAACAAATATATTTCGAATTCGCGCGTACGCGTTTCAACACGCACAGGCGCGTAGCTCGGGGGTAGGTGTTCCCGTACGTTTAATTAATTGTTATACACGTACTGCATGTAACAAGATTGCGTGTGTTCACTGGCCACACAGCCGTCGCGGTCTCGTACAAGGGGTACCACAGGGGAGGGCGTACTCATTGTTGTGTTTCGTTTGCGTTCGTTTTTATTTCCGTTTCGCCGTCGTCCGACGTCTCGGTGTTTCCGCTTTTTTTTCGACCGGGCCCGTCGAGGAATCTCTAACCCTGCTGCACCACGTGCATTCCGTCTTTCGCTACAGTTTGGGATTCGTTCGGCTGCTGTCGGGGGGAGGGGGCTGGGGGCGGTAAACGCTTGAATTATTTTTAATAATAATAATACCGTCCGTTTTCGTCTGAAACGACGTCGTTATAAAACTAAATTCCAAAACGCATAATGTCGCATGATGACATTTTATCGGACGCGAACGCAGAGGGTTCAGCGGTTCACCCGTTACCCCTGCGATCCCTGCAGCTCGTTTGCCACCGCTTTGATTTGACGTCTTCGCGAATCGGTCCCCGCACGCGGATTCACCAAGGGCTCTCTCGTTTTTCGTTGACGTTTATTCAAATTGCGGAGAAGTTCGCGCGCGGCCTCCGTCGATATTATTCGATCGCGTATCCGCAAAACAGACGGCCTGGGCGCGGTATCGTCACACTGCAGTTCTGCGACTCGGCACTGACGAATAATTCCGTTTTCATCTCGTCGCACTGCACTCTGCGCTGCGACGGACCTTCCCCGCGACGAACGAAACGGCAGATCGTGTTTTACGCGTTCAACGGTCGCGATACATAATAGTCCTTATACATCTTATCCGCCACCGCAACACCGTCGTCGGTAAAAAATGCCGAGTGTGCGAACGTTTTAAGGGCGGGCACAGATGACGCGACGTTTGGGTCAGGGGACTGCGATTCAAAGGGACGTCGGCGGTCGCATATCATATTATTTATATCGACCGGTCCGTGTATACGGTTGTTGCTGTCCTGTTTTCGTTACGGTTTTGATTCCGGGCAAGGCGATCTCGTTTGATTGCGTCGAGGTTATTTTTATTTTTTATCTTTATCGTTTCGGCAAAGGTTTATTCCGGCCAATATGCGATATTGCGCTTCGAAAAATTGTGTTTTGCAAAATTAAATGTGACCAACTGGAATTTCTCCCGTGTTCGGCGTTTTTTATGTAACGATGGCTAGAGTATATTATTACCATACTGCTGTACACACTTATAGTTTTGTTTTGATGCACAATAGTACGGAACATTAAAGTATTTATAAATAAAACCGATGAGAATAATGTTACATTAAAGAAGTATAAGTATGTTAATAATGTTATCGTAAGTTGCGAGAAGAAATTATCACGGGAAGAGAACATTTTAAAAAACTTATTCGTAGGAAGGAACATTTTTCAGACAACTTTTTTTAACATCTCGGAAGAACATTAACGATTATTATTTTTCTACCTCTATTATAAATTATATAAACTTCTAAACTTTTAAAATATGTTTATTATATACGATGAACTTTGGAATTTATTGATTTCCTAATTTGTATCTGTAAGTAATCGATGGGTGGTTTTATAATTGCGATGAAAATGGTTTTTTTTTTGTCTGTGCAACTCGTAAAAGTTTCAACATCGTATAAATTAAACAACAAATTTTAAGATTATCGGTTTTATAATTAGTCAAATGTTTGTTTCTGCAAACACAGAGTTAAATATTCACAAATAATACCCATTTACGGTTTATATTATACATGTTGAAAGTAAGAAAACGTAATTTAAATATTTGTATAATATTTTACGACGTTGAAGCGAAATATTATTTTAGAAATATTATATTCAAACTTACATCTGCTTCGATGCGAGTGTTCAGATATTAAACGGTTCTATTGCTCACAAAAATACGACAGGATTATATGAACAATACATATCATAACATTATATGCGGCTCTGTGGACTCTCTGCAATAGCCTATTTGATACGGCTGTGCGTGCGTCCATGACTGAAAGAGCTTGCTACACCGACTTGTGGCGTCAAGTCAAGTCCACACACGTGTCTATCGGATGGCTGGTGTTTTTTTATCGCTAAGACATGCTAGCCTCGAAGTTCGGTATGGCGATACGACATTTAGGCGAGTGCGTGTTCTTTTTAACAGTGAAAACCGGTCTCTTACTGTTTTTTTTTTTTACGCACCCCAAAATCTCAGTGTCATGCTATAATCGATCAGACGTCAACGATAAAAATATATAAATCAAACAGACAATGGATATCGTTAAAGCTTAAATCGAACAAAGCATTTATTATTTCTTTTCGACTTGTACTAAGCTTGTAGGACAATAACACTAATCTATTATATTGTTGAAGTACACATTTTGGCGTGCCTAAAGATTTTTGATGCGAACAAGAATACGCTTTTTCTACGAAGAAGGATAATAGTTTGAGGAAGTTGTGGCCACCGAAATATTTCCTCTCATCACTTTATATACATACATATTATCTAAATGCTTCACTACTGTTCCCGAATTAAAATTTGACCATGGCGAGGGCCCTGTCTGGTTGAAACGTCTAGTTTGGCCTAGGACAACGTTTTACCGGAGCCTTAGTGAGTTTTCCGTACATAATCTATATTATTTAACGGTACGGACAAGATTTATTTGAATCAACACGTTATTAGTGAAATGGCAGTCTTCGGCGTGCAGTAAATTTAAATGTAACCTTATACATGTAGAACAGTACGTATCGGTGAGGTACTACTAAGTTTGCGACTCGGCTAATGAGCATTTTAATTGAAAACGTAAGTTGTACGGATACTTATGCCGTAAATAATAATGAGATCGAACGGGATTTTGTTAAAGCTTTTTGAAAAAAATGATGGTTCGACACATAAAACGTATTGGATAAAAATCGTTTTCGCCGAGATTACTATGGATACGCGTGCGCGTGGAATGCAAATCGTTTTATAAAATGCCCAAAGGCATACTACCGCGATAGAATAGCTGATAGAACGTTTACCCTATGGCGCACCGATATGGGTACTGTAACTGGATCAACGATACGTCGCGGTGACGGTTTATTTAATACGATCGACTGCGCTGTGTACCATGCTATATGCCTATATGTTATATCCACATTTCAATTAAACGAGAGATTTTAAATGAACAAGAGGAACACAATTTTTTATTTACCCTCACGCGTAAGCACAATAAGTAATTGTGAGTAATTGCTTATGACGGGAAAGGTGCCGAAGCAATAATTTCTTGTTTGTAATTAATGTGGAACACGATTCAACGTGGAAATGTTCGAATGTGTACTTGGTAACATGTCACACTCCGTTATAGTGACCATCTCACGATATAATACCAACGCGTTGTCGTGGAAAAATGTTACGAGGGGAAAAAACCATTATCCTTTTTTTTCGACCCCCAGGCATAAGACATATTAACGTCAAAATGCTTCTGTAAATAAAAATTGTAAAAAAAACCTCGCACGCTCCGTGTACGAAATTATACTATTCGAATTAATATAGCATCATAATATGATCATCTAACGCCCGTGGTCGCGATAGTCTCATCTATGCACACGTGCTATCGGTATCGCAACATAGCACCGGAGAATTGGGTGCGCCTACGCGGTTAAGTTTGGACAACGATTAAACGAGTTGTAACACTGTGGTGCGGCGAAATTCGATGGTTCTTTTTATATTTATTTATAGAAACCAAATTATTTTTATGCCGATCGCAACGCACAGTTTAGCAAATTTGACAGTTTTGAGATGGCAAAAACCTAAAACGTTGATTGGTTGCGTGAATAAAATCGTATACATACTCATTTTCTACATAAATCCGAATTTATTATGAAAATCTGCAATCACTGTGAGAAGCAAATTTCGATAAAAGCTGATTCGGTTGGTTAAATTGCCAGCAGAGTTTAAACAGCGTAAGCAAATATTATTAACAGGACAAATAAAGGTAATAATCAGTTGGCTGTTCTTTCTTTTTGGGCGAAATAAATCATAAAATAAAAACCGTTTCTCGGTGAATTTGGTGAATGGGAGAGAGAGAGAGAGAGAGAGATAAATTATTAGCTATTCGAAATCATAGACATCCGATTGCGAAAATCTTGGCACCATCTCGATATCGAATTAAGAAAAAAAAAAAAACAATAACACATGAAAACAATGTTATTATTTATTTTAATAACCATGCGACCGGATATCGTATGTACCATAATCGTATGATATACATTTTGTCGATATAAATTAATTTATAATTGAATTATAAAAATGGGAAAACGACGACTAAAGGATGACGGGAGCATTGGTGCGTGATACCTAACCATATATACATACAATATAATATGCGAAAGGTTTATTCGATGTAGGCGATGACAATGAAATAATTAGAAACGCAACCACTGGTCCGGACTAATCGAATGCGGCCTAAATGATAATTGATCCGGCAGGCAACGTAATATATATATAGGTACATACAATACTATATATAAGCATTAGATATACATATATACATTGTGATATTATATAGATCAACGCAGTGCCGGAACTAGGTTTCGTGAGGCTCCGGAGCGAACGATTGTATGGAACCCCTGTCCATTCTAAAATATAATCATAGATACAAGCTTTTATTTTCACTGTTGTTTGCATATCGCACATAATATATACATACTACGATTTTTTACATAAAATCGCCCCCCCCTCCCGCCTCCTATCATCAATGCGGTCCGGCACCAAGTGTACCGAATCATCCATTTGATACTACTTAATTAGATGATATTGTCATATTATGCATAAAACAATGTAAAAACAACCGACGCGCCGAGGCACACTACTGAAAATCATCAATTCAGATCGACGGCATATTACGTGTAGGACGTGTAATAATATACGTATAGTCTTTAGGAATTTTCATCATTTCTAATTTTACCTTTCGACTTTTATTGTTTAACACGCATACTCTCAAAATTACTCTTTGGACCGATGGAGTTTTACAAATAATTCGGAGCCCGAATTTTTTCAAAAGGCACCCCCAGTCCTCCCTCCCATTAGTTGCGACACTGGTTCAACCGCAATAGGTGAGTTGATTCCCGAGACCTTTCTCATATATTAGTTGATTCCCGGGTCATTAAGAGGTACGTACGAGTTGATTCCCAGGTCATTAGATATTTTATTCAATATTTAGTAAAATATACAGCCTATAAGCATAACCCAAGAAACACCACGAGGAGGTTGGCTGACAAGTTTTTCAAAAATGTTGTTTTTTTTTAGTTTTTTCATATTTTGAAAATCATTCAATTTTTATTTATTAATTATTTATTGAATTATATTATATTTATTATTATTAAAAACATTTAGTAGTAATTAGGTAAAAAATTATTATTAAAAACATTTAGTAGTAAACTAGGTAAAAAAATATAAAAAAATTTAGTAATTTGGTAAAAATTTGTAACAAATTGTTTTTATAAATTGGTATCTGGTAATGAGATTATCAGTATACCGTGACATCTCTTCTCTTAAAAAAATTTGTTTTTCTTGTTGTTTTTTAGATTTCTTAGTTCCATTACTCCTGCATTTCATATACGCTTCTGATTGTACTTCTAACAGCTCATTTATAAATACAAAAATATTTGGGTTCCCACTATAGAAACAACTGTTGAACTTAGAATGAAAACTCTCACAACTATTCGTAGTTCTATTTAAAGCAGTTGAGAATTGAGCCCATATACTGGGTGGAAAACTAGCTTCTGGAGAAATATAATAATCTATTGATAATTGATAATATACAACAACAGGGAATCAACTCGTACGTACCCTCTAATGACCCGGGAATCAACTCAACGGTGTCGGTGCAGGTAAACAGGTACCCGGGAATCAACTCGTACGCAGCCGGACCAACAGCGTTGCTCGTTTAGACGTACGCAATTGTTGTAAAATAATATTATCAGCTCGAACGGTGGACGTCATTCGAGGTCCGTCGTGGCTCGTAAACGCGTAGCGGTCAACCTGTTAAGCCGAGACGTTTCAAGGATATCGTCGGGGAAGGTTATGTATAAGCCTTGGTTATGATAAGAATTTTATAAACAGCACGGAAAGAAATCCACGTCCTGGGAGGTTTGAAACATATCTCCAAGTTACAACCACCCCCTGGGTGTGTACCTATAATATTGTCTGTTGTTACACTGTTCGGCGTTCGAGGCTTTCAAAAAATATACCTGTTATACGCGTACGTGGTTGTCGGGAAAAATTTGTTATCGGAACTTCAATTGTGTTCCGTATACTACGCATGTCTGCTAAGCCGGCCGTTTGCGCGTTATACTTTATTGTTGGTATTATACGAGGTACAACAATGCATTTTATATTATAATAACAATTTAAGTTTTTGATGCGTCAATCGATGGAAAATCGATAACGCGCGGTGGCGACCGGACGGGACGAAATGGCGTGACGTGCGATGATGTATCATGATAATAATATTATTACAGTCTCTCGTCTGGTTCGAAACGTCCTATCCGGCAAAGGCCGTCGCGGTCGCGCGGACCGGAGGACGTTTCGCGTAAAACCGCGTTTTTTAATCGTTTTTTTTTTTTGTTTTTTATTAATAAAAAACCGAGTACTGCATACCGCGCATGCAGTACACCGGTAAGTTTCGTAAACCGTCTTTCACGATTATTCGAAACATCCGACCTTAGTATACGAACGGCTTCTTGAGAATTCAAAAGATTCGCCGTTAGAATAATATACAATATAATCACGTGATCTTCTGGACGAGATTCCACGGTGCTGTAGATTATTCATGAAATTTCAATTATTTCCCGAGGATTTAACGAAATATCGATCAAGGACGACAGTGATAGTAATAATAATATTCACGAAATACCACGAACATCCCGGGCGCTGCACACGCGTTTACACGGTCCGTTTGTCGGGTGGTATTTATTTATTTTTTCTTCACACCTAGTTTATTCCTGCGCAACCTTTGAGTGGTGCAAACACACCGAATTTCGAAACGTCTCTACGGGGTCGAATACCGTGAATTGTAACGGGAAAAGTTCTGTTAGGCAGACCTTATATAAAATATATTAATGTGTTATACGATTTTTTTTGGTTTTTTTTTTTTTTGTTTTACGCAATTCGACGAAAACAAACGGTTAACTTTGACATTAATTATTCGGTAAATTATGTATTTTCTTTTATTTATTTATTTTTATCCTTCTTTTTCCGTTCGCACGCTGCTGTACACGAGAGCATGACGTGTGCAGTGTAGGTACCTACCGTTCGGTAAACTCCCAACTATTATAACTTTAAAGTGCGTCGGAGATAAATCTAAAAGTGAACAAAAATAAAAAAAAACTTATAATAATAATATAATAAATTCAGTTATAGAGGCTGCAGCGAGCGCTTGTACCGGGCCCGACACCTGGGTTTTATTTGTTTTCTTTTACACTTGAATTTCGGCCAAAAAATTTTTTTAAGGAAACCAAATTTATAGCATACGTCTTTTCGTGACATTTTATTTATCCCCGGTAATGCACTCTTTGAGTTTATAACACCACTTTATATTTCCTTCTTCGTGTAATTGCTCGTTATGTGCCCCGACACTCACTCGCGGCACTGACTTCAGGTGGTTATATAGGTATAATAACATTTTTCTCGCCAACACAATACCGAGGTATAATTTTCGACTGGAATGAAATACGCTTTCACGAATAACTACCATCCGGCCATCCCCCGGGCATTTCACACACTACGATGACGCATTGATGTCGTCATTTTTTTGTTGTTTAATTTCTACAAGTCGATTTGACTCGCATTGACTGGCTTCAGTTTTCTAGAAATAATTATGATTCATAATTAATTAATCATCATGGTTATTATGGTTATTAATATAAATTATAAAAATCGTAATACGTAATATTTTGGATTAGGTAGTTACTATTAAAAAAATATAGGCATATAACAATAATTTGTATTGTAATAATTTTTGTCCTTATGGATTATTATTAACTACTGGAAAAAGGTTTTTTTAAACTTATTTATTTATTTTTATATTTATATTAATTTTAATATTATGATGATATGTTGAATCACGAAAATGATCTCTCAAGACGCTTGCATTATCTTATTTGAAAAATAGTATTTAAAAATGTCATTTTAGCCTTTGAACATATTATATAACTTGGAAATTCAATGAAAATTTACCCATTTTTTATGTTTTCAGACGTATTTCATTATTATTCGTTGTTATTTATAATTATTATTTTCCATAACACGCGTCACGCATTATCTCATTACGTTATCATCCCTTGTCTTAATGTTTTAACATGGATTTAAAAACAACATCGATGTGGCTCACAGTGAACTATACGTTCGTCCTCTCCTAAACGCCACATGTATCGGGTTCAATTTCATGGACTCGAGTGCCACGCAAATGTATTCCCCGAAGATGATCCAACGCGTTTATGCAACACGCATATACCGCGCGAAAAACTCTAGCGATCTGTAAAGTCAAGAAATACAAAACGATTTAAGAAACAAATATTTGCAACTATAAAGTGATCTTATCGAAGTAACATTAAGGAACAAAGCACATTAGCACGTTAGTTCTTATAACGATAAATAAAATAATAATAGTAGTAGTAATAATAATAATAACACTAGTATATATTGCAGTATATTTTACTGCAGATTCGATCACTACATTCAAATCATGAATACACGGTTTCGTCCGAGACGTTATTTGTGCACACTGCGAGATGCTTGTGATTTACGCTTAAAACGCTACTTTAGGTGTTTTAAGTTTTATTATTTTTATGTTTTTAAATTTTTAACCTAAACCTAACCGTTTTCACCATACGGTCGTACACGACAATACGAATGTATAAAGTAAACGCATTTCGCGATGTCTTATCACCACCTTACGACGACTCGGATCAAACGGATGCTCATTACACAATACACATAAATCAATTTCGCCCACTCACGTTCAGGCGTTTCTAATGTGAAGCGCCTACACGTCTCTCGCTGTCCTTACTTTATTCAGTGGCCTAAACGTTTTACTTGTTATACACCCTAATATATTGATTGGAAGAAAAAAAAACGTAATAAACTATTTTACCTGAAAACAATTTAAAAATGAAATGAATAAACATTGCGATGACTATGCTGCACGCGCAACATCATAATTTAAGCTTTCGAACATCAAATCTGTAGCGCGTATGCTGTTTATCACAGATTAAAATGACGTGCACATTTTCCATAGCTTTTGCCCGCAACTTGATGCATCTCTCCACGAAGTAAAACGCTTCTGTCGTTACCGTTGTCAACGAGCCGTTGTAAGCTTATAACTTTTTGTCTTCAGTGAACGTCGTGAATACCGACTTCCCGACCGCCGTACAGCTTTTAACATGATATTATAAGATTATACCTAGTTAATTGTCTGCGATAAATGGGTATAGGGGCGGGTTTTTTCGGAAACATGTCACGAAAACCGCCCGATGGAATATTACAAGAGTTACAAGATTTATAAACAAGACGTATGACTATGTACGTGTTGTTCTACGGGCGAGTTGATTCAAAATGAAAAACAAAACAAAACAAATTAAAGCCGAAAAGAAGCGTTTTCTACGGTTGACGGTTTAAACAAACAAAAAAAAAAAAATTAACATCGCGCTGTATTTACGTAATTGTTTCGCGTTTCCGTTACGCGTTTGTCTGAACGAAAACGCTTTGGAAATTTATCAAAGTCTTCAATGAAAAACAGAAAACGATGAAAAAGCCGATGGCATTTTCGTGTCACGCAGCAGTTAGGGTAATCGTTTCTGGATTTCCATGTCCCCCCGCTGAGATTTTATTCGCAGGGCTGATAAATCTACGTCGGATACGATATCGATCATCTCATCTTCCGCTATTTAGCAAAACCGAATGCAGATCCCGAGTTTTGGATACGTGAATAACATGTATCTAGAGCGTGGTAATTACATTGTGTTTTTATTAAAATATATATTGTGCTTCGTGCCAACGACGACGACGACGACGATTTAGTGAACGATTATTAAAATGTATTGATATATTATAATGTAGAGAATGAGAAGTGTGAATACTTTACCATATCAAATTACAAACAATTAGCGATAACATGTAATTAAAAATTATATCATATTGTTAGGTACCTGTTACATAAATTAGAATAATTCAAAAACTACTCGTTCGAGTTTTGATTTGAATACTTCGAAATTCACCGAAAATGCCCTCAGTGAAATACCGCAGTGAAAAAATAGTATTTCCATTTAAAAAATAAAAGTTCGTACGGCCACCAGACACCCTCAAGACGGCATGAAAAGAAAAAGTTATGGAAAACATTGGTACTATGGTAACTTGAACATTTAATAAAAAAAAATCTAAATTTAAGCATTTTTACGGACAAAAGACGGGTCGAGCACGGTTAAAAAATCACCCCGTGTACACGCCGACCATAAATTATACCATAATATTAATAATATTATATTAATGATAAATTTTCGAAAGTTATAGCGTTCGAGTTCAGGACGTAACATTTATACCGGATAACTTTGCTTCCTTTCGCCACCGAAATGCCGAGCCTTTTGAAGTGTTCTCGGATATTATTCGACGCATATATTATATACGCGTACATTTATACGATGAAATCCACGCGTCTTGAACGTGAGCAGATATAATATTACTATTGGCCGTGATGTACTAATAAAATCAATCCTAGCGCGTACACGTCTCGACGTATCGGTACACGAACGGCAGGATATAAATGCGATCGGTCACGGGTGACTTGAAGTTGATCTCGAACGTTTTAAAAACTTGTATAATATCCTGGTACGTAAGTACTCACGCGCCACGTGCGTCCGTATGATACGGTATGGCGGTAGGTACCATTGTACACAAACATCGTCTGCTGAAGTGCGCTTACTGACTCTCACTCGGTAGTACCTATAGCGTATAGTCCACGTGCATTCCAACAAGATGCTCGACGTAGAAAGACTTTTCACCGTCGCGCCATTGGGCGACTTGTTAGGACACGTTGTCGGGTGATGTATTTTTTTGCATTCATTGTATGTTGAAAACGACCGTGGCCGGTACTCGTTTATATTATTTTTCTTCATCTTGGACTCATTTCCATTAGTCCAAGTTTTACGCCAGTCGGCTTTCTCGGCAACAACTCCATAATAAACTTACATGCATTTATATCGTATAAAGAACCGTGTTTTGTTTTATCATTCTTATTAATATTACGCGTTGTTATTAACCCTCGATGTACAAAATCCCACAGGTCCGTCACGCGACGCTCGTCGTTAATTCCTCGAGACGTCGCAACGAAAACCCGTTTAACGTAATATTGCGACGATTGCGCGCGCGCGCATAGGCATTTGCGTAGCGTTGAATATCGTCATACCATTGTCCGATACGATGGTACGACCGAAATGAGAAAAACGATATTTCCCTCTCGGAGTGTGCCATACGCTGGTCCGTTTTCTCATCTAAAAAGTTTGAACGCGAAACTTTTAGCACGAGTACGGCCCGCGATAGCCTCTAAAAGAATTTACATATTACCATTGCGAAACCAATAAATCCATCTTCTCCACGCTTATGATAACATATGACATAAATATGTATATTGATATATGTACAGGGTGATTTTAACGCTTCGTACAGGTTTTCATTGTTTATAAATATGTAAATATGTTTATGAAAGTTATTGAAACGTCATATTGTTCCGAACGCTATTTAAGGAGAAAATATATTAAATTTTGTTTTTCTTGTGCACTGCAAACCACTTAATTATACTGCATTAATGTTATTGAAATCACTAGACATTAATATTTATGACCAAGTATTAAAAATAACAATAATAAAATACGCAATAATTTCGACCACGGCTTCTATATTCCACAACGGATTTTTCAATTTTTACGAGCATAATATGTAATTCGAACGAATTTTTATGAGTAAAATCGAAAATTTTATGAATTTAATGGGGTATACACAACGAAGAAAACATTTTTACCACTCCGCGCTACGTAGCAATAATTCAGATTTAACATTCATGTTTTCCCGATCACTTTTTAATCCAAATTTTAGCACCTACTTATTACTACTATTATTATTAGTCTATATTATAACAATGAGACTGCAGGTGATTATCTCGTCTTTTATGACGTTTTCAAATGCATTTTTTTCGTTTTATCGACCGTTTATATTGGTATTTTATACGCTCAGTTGTATAATATAACGAAAGATAAAGTTAATAAATATAACGTTACCTAACCGCGTATAGCTGTCACGTCTTAAAAATATTGATGGTGCATCTGTATCATCGCTCGTAACACTTTAATTGCATCGTTATGAACTCATAAATTGTTTGTTTAATTCCGCTCGCTAAAAGTTTAATAGCTTTCTTTTGAAGTGCACTAATTAAATAGCATTAAAGGCATAGAACTTGATTAAATATATTCACTATATTACGGACTTGCGAGGCTTGATTCAACCTGTCCGATTGTATGTAAACAGCTAATTGAAATCGAATAGCAAACATCAAACTGCATACGTAATATTTACACTGGGTGAGTTTAATTTTTATTTTAAATAGAAATGAAAAAACTCGAGAAGCGATAAGTTGTGCGCGAGTACACGCGAATAGAGGCCTCTATAATCTATACAGTTACTACCGAGCAACTTTGGGTGCACTTATACTATGGTAAGAACCAGTGGCGGTTATCCTATGGTGCATGTGTTGCTTGAGCAACACATACAACATTTGGTGGGTGGGTAGGTTCCTGGGTAGGTGGTTGGATAGATGTTGGATACTTGTGTAATTTTCATAATTATATGACTTATAATTAAATCAAAACAATACTAAATACAATTCTGGAATAAATCGGACAATAATAAATGCTATAAAACTGCATCGGACTGTTATAGCTTGTATTATTAAATATATTTCCTGATTAGTTACGTAACTCAAAGTAATAAGTTATAAATATAATTCATTTTTTAACTAATTTATAAAATAGAGGGGAATGAAGGGTTATATATATTTTTAAATTATTACGCAGTTATAATGTTGATAACAATGATAACACCCAAAAATTGGAAAAATATGTGAACCAGTACTCACTAATTGAATATTGGTAATTTGTATTTGCTAATAAATATTTGAAGGTGGGTGGGTCCTCAGAAATATTTTCAGCAACACATATTATTTTGAAGATAGCCGTCACTGGTAAAAACTGTAGATTTTTTAGCTTCAAACCGAATTCTTAACATACCATATTGTATATCGGTATACGGTACGCGGTACTTGATCGGACTTTGATCCTCCTAGTACAGGTAAAACGTGAAACGTTTAATTGGTGAGCGAAAAAGAAACTCGTTATCGCCGCCGCACGAGTATGCTTTACTAAAAGGGGGGTTTTTTTTTTACTACCTAACCTTGAGTGCTGCACCGTGGTCTAAAAGGAAAAAAAAAACGAAATAATCGTCTATATAATACCACGCGATCGTCGCAAGTCCTAGCGATACATTTCGTGCAACAGTGGCAGTCAATCTGCAGCTGTGAGCAGAGCCGTCTTAATTAAATGTACCCATCGTTATATTGGTTTGCGTTGCTACACGCTAATATTATATTAGATCTTTGATGCCGTCGTGTTTACACGCTATAATGTTGTTTACGTACGAGAGCGATTTGTGACGATACATAGAACGCGAACCAACGAGTTGCCACTCGTCGACGATCACACAGCGGTCGACCATCATCAGGGGTAGGTAGTGTATAAATATGATTCACTCTGCAGTCATACAACGTGGTCGCGCGCGTGTTTAAGCGGTTACCGAACTGTTTACCAACGCGGTATCATTGTTGGTCACTGAAAATCGCGGCACTGGCTGTACAAGTGCTTTTAGTGGTTTTTTTTTTTTTTAAATAATAAAGTTCAAGTATCGGTCGGCACACCCTTCGGGAAACGTCACTAGTACAACGTGTTCTTAACAACGGCGATCGGCGGCGCACGAAAACTCGCTACGAACAGAGCTAGTGCATACCAGAAGAGTATAAGGCGGGAAAAAGGTCCGAAGGAAAGTTACCTCGCGCAGGTGCAACGCGGGGCGACTAAATCAAATATTTATAAGCCGAGTGAATGGTTTTCGGTGTCGCCGCGCGGCACTTTAGACACAAATATTTATACACATTACACGGTACGCCCTCCAGAAATCACGGTCCTTTAGCACCGCGTAATACATAAGTTAAAACGCTAGGCCGCCCGACGCGCGGAGCCGAGATAAGAATTTATCGAAAACGTAATTTCGCCCCGGCGGCGCCGCATTGGCCGTCAGCGCCGTTCGAGTCCTCCGCGACGGGGGTCGGCAGGACGTACGATTATATTGTGACGTGCTACTAACCCCACATGCAACCCCACGTTCCTACGCAAAAGGCTCGCCCGAGAGTGCGGTACGTCCGGAAACGTATTACGTTATCGTCAGCCGGCCGATGGGAAAAAATCAACGGAGAGAAACAATCCGATCGGGACTTAAATATTACTGTCCGCGCGAGCGTTGCTGCTGCTTTTATTATCTGCGACGCGCGTTCGCGTATTATGTGTTTTCACTACGTGAACAAAATATATGAACCCATAGAACACGGTGTTCGCGTAATCCGATCGCGGAGTGTTTTTTTTTCTCTCCGACAGACCGCGTACGGTTAGACTTTCCGAACAAACTGGACGGTTCATATACAACAGCGATTCCAAAAGTCCCACGGAACCTGAGGGTTCCGTGTAACGATGCCAGAGGTTCCGCAAGACACGTGAAAATATTAAGAAAAGTCTTTAATATTATAATTTTAGATAAAAAAAAAAACGTTTTCCTTTGTTTTAATGTGCAATGTGAGTTAGTAGGTGCCCTGAAATCAGATAAATTGTAGGTGCTTGTCTTTGGAGTTTCTCGAAAGCTGGAAAGCATCAAGGGTGCCGTTGTCGTAAAAGTTTGGGAAATGTTATAATATGATACGACTGTTTAGACACGTATTCACGATTTGTAATATGAAGCTCAAGCAAAATTTCCAGTCGGTCACTTGTTTATTTAAACTTTCAATGAATATATTATATTAGATATACGTATATATTATGATCGTTCGGAACAATTGGAATCGATTCGTCCGATGCCAAGCCGTTATATTATTCTGTCTTGCAAAAGAAACCGCTCATTAGATACGAACCTTACGGTGGGCCACTGCATTCATCAAAAAAAATTAATTTTTTAATCACGATTCGTTGATTGAAATCAATAAATAAGCCCAGTCGTTAATAATACGCTCAATAAGACTACAGTGAAAGCGTTTTATTTTTACTTTTTCCCGAAGTTCTTTGGACTGATTTTCCTTTCAACGTCTCACAGCGTTTACGTTTGTAAGGATTGACCAATTAACCTTTTAATTGACCAACGGTTTCGGCAATTACTTAAGCAGGATTAATTTACGTGTTTTTCTTTATATTTGTTCAATTTTAAAATACCTTTAGCGTTGCGCATTGAATGTAAAGTTTATTAACTAATTGAAAACTAACTTTCACACTTCAGCTAAGTATTTTCTTACAGTATTATAATTCTTCGCGTTCCACTGCTGGCAGGGTGCGTATGGGGTCCTTTAGTAAAAATCCAAATTTGTTTTAAACATTCCAAGACGAATTAGATAACTAATTTTTAGACTAAAACAAATATTTTTAGTGTAGCGAATTGTTAATACGGCATTTGCGGTATTAAACTATGAAGATAAACTATAATAAGGTACATTTTACTGTTTTGTAAACGAATCGGAAAACCGAAAAACTGTAGGTACACAAAACACAGAGCTTAGGTGTCTTTCTATAATGTTATCTTCATATTTACTTGGAACACGACTATATTTTTGTCAATAATAATATAACCCTAAAATTAAAACAAATGAAATGTGGTTGTCGTGGTTTCCTTGACGATTTTCTAAGAAAACTGTTGTCGACGCTGCCAGATATATATATTGATATTAGGTATTTGTTAAATCCTATATGTTGGTAATGATGATGATTATACGTAGAATTGGTATCGAGCGTCATTAAATTAGTCTCGGATCTATTTCAAAATTCTCAATGAGATCTCGAAAATCGGTGAAAAAGTTAGATGTGCCAGTGCGGCAAGACGTTTTCTTCACATGGTTGAAAATTATTTGTTGCTGCTCTAACTGATTTAAACACACTTGTTTGATGTTATCAGTTAAGTACACGTGATATAACGCGAACAGTGTTGCTATAAGTGTCACTTATCGTCGCTAGAAAAAACAGAAAAATGGGAATTATCTTTGTACTGGCAACACCAAAAAGGGTATTAAATCTGTCGCCCATAAGAACCCATGTAAATATTGAAAAAAGTGTCCCTTCTGGTCGTACCGTGGTACGGCATTCCATTAGCTTCTTGCTTTTGATAATGTTCCGCATGACCTAATGTGACGACTTATTTGCATAGGATATTTTGTGTACTCGCCATAATATAGTGTGTTCGTGGTACACGCGTATAATTATAATAATAACAATAATAATAATAATAATAATAAAAATATTAATATTATATACTTTGGAACGCCCGAAAGGTATGGCCGGTGAAAGTTTTGCAACAGCAATATTAGTACCGGAATGCAAATATTTTTCTAGGATATAATTCTGAATAATTATACGTCTAGACTCGAACGCTAGTTTTAAACCCTAATTTTGCCGCGCTCGAGTGGCTGTTCTCTGTACGGACCTTTCGACGTTCACGATCGTTTGGTGATTGTTTAGATATGAAATATGTACAGATGAATCGAGAAGACCTACTCACGGTGTACAGTGAGCACTCACGGCTATAGGCGTAATCTGGGGGAGAAAATCGAGGAGGGGAACGTTTATTTTATCTTGCCCCCTCTGTCTCGAGTTTTAATCTAAGCTTTTAACTCAAAAGATACAAATTCAATCTACGATCATTTAGGTTTTAGAACTTTGAAAACTACGATACGGATTGTATAATAATAATACAATTGCAGTGTAAGTTAGTGAGTGCGTGACACGCAGTCCACGTGTCTATAGATATTACTCACTAGTCTATTATGTATTAAAATGGTATCCACATGTGTACACGGGAGGTGGGAGCTAGCAATTGTTTTCCATGATCTCGACTGTTAACAAGTGGTAGTTTTCAAGTAATATAAGTACAAATCAAAGTATTATTATGGGTTCGTATGTAATTTTTTACGAAGTACAAGTATCTGTATATGCGTTTTAGTATTTAAACTACCTATGTTGTCTTGAAAAGTCGTCCAATCCCGCAAAGTAAACAATATAGTACAATAATTTTGACAATAACTTGTTCGCGTATTATTTTAACACCACGGAGATCTTCGACTTCTCCACTTTCCGCAATTACGTGTAATTCCAAGGGCGCATATTGTACGCTCGCGAATACTTGTGGTGCTGCACCAATCGTTTCACACCCAAATGTTAACACGAGAAGAAGAAAAAACGGCGGTATAAATCATTTATCGAGTGTGTAATGTATTTTGATCAACAACTCAACCGCTGCATATATTATGTTAATGCATTCAAATATATTATATTAAAGAGTCGACCGTCACGAGAATTTAATCTTACCCTAAATCCAGTCTCAACAACGATTTATTTCGTACGATACGAATTTTTCCGGTTTTCATATACTGTAATATTGTGCACTTACTAAAGCACACTCTACATATTTCCTTTGACAAACCTGGTCGTAGTTCGGATAGTACGCAACTACAAAGTCTGGTTACCATTAGAAATTGGTGGTTGGATAGGAAACAATACTTTTATTGAACGCGCATGTTCTGTAGATTTTACGTTTTTTTTTTGCTGCGGTAACAGTGATATTATTGACTGTCGGAAACGTATATAGATATAAATATTTAAATCGCACATGTTATTAAATTTGTCTATGGGCTTTATAACAAATTTATCGTATACAAAGTCTAAATGAATGCAGAAAACTTGTGTAAACAATATTAAGAGATTCGTTTTGTTTCACTAAAGTTAAGAAAATTAAATAAGATCCAACTGATAAATGTTTGTAAATGAACATTAAACTTATTTATAAATTATATTGTAAAATATGAAGTGTATTTTAGATACCAAAATCACTGGATGTATAATAAATACATTTCAGAAAGACATCACCTCGTGTAAACAAGCTACATATCATGTGTGACAGCTAATGACACAAAACTGCGAAACAACATTTCCATTAGCTATTGGGATAACTGTAAAACTTTTATGAATTTATTATTAACCATGATTTCAACATAATAATATTTGACATAACGTGCGGTGAAACTAAAAAAAAACAAAGAGAAAACTTTATAGTTGGAATTGTAATTTCAATTTTTATTAACAAGTTATTTATTATTTTTAATTATATTTAACGAGAAAATATATTTTCGGATTTTGTGCAATTTTTACCGCAGGACATTTCCCAATAATATTGTTGATTGCTAAGGAATTTTCACTGTTTTTTAATTGTATGTATATCCAAAGTCATGATTTTCATATTTTAGGAACAATATTGTGTTCAGTTTTTATTCCTGTACGTTTATATTATAACAATCAAAATCTATTATTATTATTATTATTATTATAACTATTTACAAGGGGTCGAATCTTCTTAGTTTTTCATATTTTGCACTGCTATCAAATGTAATATAAGACTTTGGGTGTACTACATGTTTGTTTTTAAATTGGATACAGTTAAATATAAAATGTTATATTTTATATACTACCTTTATCGAATAATATGCAAATTTATTTCCTTATTGTTGCATTTTCGAGCACCGTTATTATGCAATATACATATATTTATACGAAATCGCTTATAGTATGTTAAAGCGAACAAGTATAATTTTCAAATATCATCGGAATATTATTCGAGTGAATTTTTGATTGGTATTGCACGAACGACTTTCGGTCTGCCGATTTATCGATATTTCCGTGGTTATAATCAAAAATTATTCACAGTGAAGTTTTGAAAAAATCCGTTTCCATCCGTTATGCGTTTCACACTTTATACCAGCTAAGTTCAATATCGTCTACAATTTGCCGTATACGTTATAATATATTTTTCACTGAACATTTAACACGCCAATGCGGCGTTGGCGACAACGATTACAAATTAAGCGTCCTCTTTTGATAGAGAAAGTAGTGGCTTTGAAGGCTGACATCAAGGAGGGGTTGGGGCTCAGGGGATATAGCCCTCATAAATTTTAACGATCTCCCCGCTCTCCGAAATCGAAACTTTATTTGAAATTATATTATAACTCTTATTTTTTTTAATAAAGATCTATAATAAATTACATTATTATTTAATCAAAAAATTGCGCAAATAAAATCGTAAAACCGTAACAATGGTAAGTGACTGATAAGTGAAAAACTTTTCGGTATCAGTTGACTATATATTATAATCCGGACTTGGGAACAAATTTACTTCAGGAATCCTACGATTGAATAATTTTTTTTTTTTTAAACTCAAGTAAATCCATGTTTTTAAATCAAATCTCTCTTTCGAAAATAAACTGTGTTAAACTGAATAATATTTTTTAAGTATTAATATTTTATTTAAATTTGAACATGAAAATCACTGGGGAGTCGAATCCGCTTAAGTTATTTATTTAATTAATTGTTATTATAATAACTACACTCTACAACCTGAGGGTATATGGACTTTTGGCCTCCTCACTCACTCGCTTCGCGAGCTCACTACGGAAGATAAATAAAAAATATCTCCAGATTTGTTATGAAAAACTACATCGAATAGGTAACAGGACATATAAAATAAGTTATGTGTATTTAAAAACCAACCTGTGTTGTGGAAAATATATTAATTACCCATTAGGCAATAACTATGCTGTAGATAGCTATGCAAAATTGGCTATAAAATGGAGAAATAAAAGAATATTTATATTTCAAAAAGTGATAATTCAAAAATTACCGTTTTCTACCGTTTTTTTTTTTTGCTCTGTGGCTTATGTTTTAAAAAAATCGAAATGTCGTAGGATAGCTTAACTATAGAATTATACCATTCAGCCAAATGTCCGCCTATACCTACATTTTTCGAGGAAAATACTATACTATTCGTTATTTGAAAAAAAAAAATTTAATATTGAAACGCTGTTGGGAAACACTCAAAAAATATGGTTTATTTTATTGATACGTACGAAAATAAACAAGACGACTGCTGCTATCGAACTTAATGTATGTTATATTGTTATAGAATGTATATTTTGACGCATTGAATTTGTACAGTAAATATTTGCTAGGTTTTCTTAATCTCAACAAACGTCTTGACTTGTAACCAACCCCCTTCCCTTTTTTGCGTTCATGGAACCGAAGGTGTGCATTGGGTGATTTCTATCTGTCGGAGTTAAAGAACCGTGGGGATAGAAAACATGTATGTTTGTCGATGGAGGAAAACGGCGCCGCCTCAGAGTTGTACGTGCAAATTCTGAGAATACTGCGGTACGATACTCGCGCGCATATTATAATATACCTATTGACAGACTTCTCCGCGGTGTACAATGACCTAAGAATGTAATGTGCGTTCGGCGAAAAGGAGAAATATTTTATACAAGGTTTGTGGGTTGCCGGGAAGAGAAAAGGGAAATACTCGTGTTATCTACCAACAAATACGAAAGAATATTGAAAAATGAAATACGTTTAGAGCAGTATTAACTCACTTACGATAGAATTCGTACGCGGTACGTTTGAGTAAAAAAAAAAGAAATGTTTATGCCTTTTGATACAATATAATATTATGGTTGAGAATTTCGTAGGATTTGCACCGCCGCGGCCGTTCAATGCGTTTTTGAAGCACTGTGACTAAAAACATACTTTTTCCTATTTGTGCTCACCAATCGCACACAATAGTAGTTTAATCTAATTCTCGCGCTCACCTCTCCCCCCCCCTTCCCATCACGCAACGCTTATTGCCACTTGAATGAAAAGCACACAATGAATAAATAATTAATCACCTAAGCGCGCGAAGCGTATTGATAGCGTAAATGCAATTAGAAAATGATAAGAAAAAAAACCCAATACAATACTTGATTTTTGTCTTATTACTTAAGGTGTTTGTTTGAAACAATAATAGCTCTTCATAATAATATTATTTCTATTATAATCACATACTTGGAATGAAAACTTCATTTTGACAGCATCATATTTTAGTTTGTAATGTACCATTACGGTGGAAAAATAGCAATCACACCGAACGCTATACGAATACAGCATTATAAGATATTTGTTACGAGGACTCTTTAACGACGTATAAACGTTCAAGTTTTAAAAATTTAAAATTCCACGTGTTGTAGACAAGATAACAAAATGAGACAAAGATTGTCCAATAAAATAAGATCTTAGATTCAGAGTGAAATTATGAATGTATTGGTTTTAATGATATCTGTGTTTTTAGTTTTTCAGTGCATATGTACGCAAAATTTAAACCGAAAATATTCATTCGATAAGCGTAGTATTTTTCTGAAATGAAATGAGTACTGAAAAATACGTAAAAAATCAATACTTAAGGGTAGCAGTATTTTGAATTTATCAACAGTTTTCCAAATAATTGAAATACTTGGGAAACACAGATAAAAAACTACAAACAACTTCAACCAATATAGTGGTATCGACTAGTTTATTTTTCATGAAAGAAGAATTTTACAATTATCTTTAAGCCAATAAAAATCGGTTTGACATGAAAGTCACAAACAAATATTATAAGCATTAGAAGATGAAATGTTGACGAAATCGGGTACCAATTTCATTTTGATTAGATACACGATGGTATTTCAAAAAAAATTCTTATATTGGTTCTACTTGTAAAGCGAGTATATTTAGAAATGTAAACCAATATACCTGACCTCTTTCACTCAGAGCGGTTTTTTTTTACGAGAGCAATGGACAACAGTACATAGGTTTCAAGTATAATAAACCAATAAAGCAATACAATTCACCCATCCCTGTATCTCACCCGACCGCGCCGAGTGTCCACTCGACCTGGGAGTTTCGCTCATTTTTTTTTTTTATTACAAATCAATAAGTACCTTAACGTTAAATGAGTTGAATTACAATGTTTCGTTAACAAACTAAAAGATGCGCGTACTGGGCGACGGATGAATTTATTCAAAAATTCCGATAACCTAATTTGGACACGGGTCCCCAAAGAAAAAGTGCACTGTCCCTGAAGTTTTTTTCATCTCTTGTACGATACGCGCTGCAGGTCGTCGCACCGAGTATATTCACCATGAAACCCAATAGTCTATTCTCCTGCAACGGTGGGCCGTTCTATTATGTTATTATTTAAGACGTGTTTTATTTGTTAAGCTTAAGAAACGTGAATGCGTTTTTGATTTTGATAAATCGATTTACAAGATTATTCTATTATTGTACGGAACCCTTACGAGACAGGAGGCATCGAAATTATTGGCAAACGTTCGTTGCGGACGCGATCGATGTACATAATATATTATGATCGGAGCACGATGCTTATTCAATAAAACATCGTGAAATCGGCGTTTACTCGGACGCTCAATGTGATAAATAAACTTTCGTCAGGCGCCCCCGTCCGTCGAGTGAACTCTCGTATTATAATCAAAACACGGGGCTTCTGCTCGTTTAACGTGATTCCGACTTGTGCGAAAACGAAAATTCGCAACGCATTATACTTTTCGTCGCGGGGCACAAGAGTGTAACGTATAAAGAAAACCGAAGCGCTCGCGACGGAAGACCGCGAGTAGTCGTCACGGTCGTGTGTTGTTGCCGGCGGGACTGAAACAATAAAAGGAAAAACGTTCGGTAAACGATTACCTATTAAAACGGAACGATGCCGCAATAACAGTTCTTATTGCGTGCAGCGCGAGCCTACGATATAAATTATGTAATATTTTACCGCGTGGTACAGTAGGCGTGCATTCGATTCGTTTCCGTGCGCAGCAGCCCCGGCGGCTGGAGTCGAGTGAAAATCGCGAAAACATAACACAAAACAATATTCTGTTGCTCCTGACGTTTTTTTTCGCCCCACCCGTCGTCGTCGGTGGCGGGCGAACGTCGAGCCGTTGGATAATTTATGTGTTTTTTTTTTTTCAACAGTACGGCGGTTTTCTCCTCCCCAAATGTGTGTCAGTGGTATTTTTTTCCCATCCGGAACTTTCGCGTGGTATTATATTCGTTTACTTTTTCGTAATAATGCGTTTTCGTAGTAGATTTAAATATTATGCAGCAGTATTACTAAGCCGTGTACGCAGTTCTGTTGGATTATTCGAAAAGCTCACCGCGGAATAAGTCGAATATTTACGTTCGCTATGGCGGTTTTTTCCCCCCCACCGAGACCTTCTCACGATTAACTCCATGACGTTTTCCGACAATTTGCAAATCGTCAAAACTTTTCAAACACACACCCCCCCCTCCCCCGGACATACACCCGTATACATCCAATATATCACACACCGAATCGACTTCCGAGATCTTACCCCACTGGACGAGTCCGTTTCCCGTTTAAATATTGCATTGTAATAATTTATAAATTAAATATCGACAAAAATAATTCACACTTTAAGTTTTTTTATACAAATTATCACGTTTGCGTATAATTCGTACATCATATATTAAATGTTTTTACAATTAAACAGTTTCTTGATTCCATACACAACTGGCACCTAATAATATTACGTTAATATATATATATATATCACGTTTATATTCAAGTATAAGCAAATAGTTTTAACTTTTAAATAATGAGTGAGACGAGGAATATATTAGTTAAATCATGATGCATGTTTTTTTTTTTTGTACACGATTCGACCAGAAGGATTTTCTGATAGGAAATGTTGTATAGTTGATATTTGGGGAGGGGTGATTTCTCAACAGTTTTCTGAATAAATGTAAATTGTTTTGTTGAACCGATAGATTCGTTTGGATTACTTTTACTATACTGCGGTGAGTACTTGACAAACAATTCTAAGAAAATAATAAAAACGGGAATCGATTCGGCTGACCTCGGTAAAATACATTTTTCAATGGGGAACCAATGCAGCCAAATATTCAGCTACAACGATTCTTCGGAGTGTATAAACGCGAGGGCACAGTCGAAACAATTAAAATAATAATAATAATATTAATAATAACGATATCGTGTGTGGGTGTATGTAATATTCTATTCTATAATAGTATATAATGTGCAGTAATGTTTCAGTATAATGAACGTCTCGGGCACATGTTTTAACCTGATCTATGTAATAAACGAGCAAAAACGACACGCACAAGCGCCTATAATATAGCCGTTCGGGAACATAAATCATAATCACGCACACAATAAACTGCAGCCGTGGGTGTGTATATATGAATGCAAATGGAGTGTGGTCCACCACGGCGGCGCAGTGTGTATAATATTACATGATAAATATCTGTAAAGCGAAAAATTGTCACGCGTAGGCGGCACTACCGCATCGAACGCGCAACATAATACCTGCACCTTCGTCGGCGCGTTTTCACCAGTTCCGTCGGCCCAGCACCCCGAACCCTTGGAAATTGTTTGACAATCTATTGGCCGGTGGAAAAATGTGAAAATGCCGATTTCCAGAGCTCTTTTCGCGCACCATACCGCTAAGGGATGAAAACCGATCGGAAAAACTTCGAGAAACTTACAACAATATTGTAATTCCGAATCGAGACCGTCGACGTTACGACGTACGTATTTACCGTCGTGACACGCGATACAGTTCTGCTCGCTTTTCGCTAACACAACACTGCACCCCGAACGGGCCAACATAATATTATAACAACACCGTTGTTCAGCGCCGTAGCATTATAATATTTTCGCAGCTTACGTTTAGACATTATTGTGTAGTTTTATCGAGAGAAACAAATGCGCCGCGGCGAGGGGATGTGCCACGTAACGTCCACCGAATCGTGATAAAAATAATACCTATTATGTGCATTACGAGTACTGACGTAGGTATATTACGTACGTACGTATGACGGACAGCGTAGTTTTGGCATTTTTACGAATCCAAAAGATCAAAACATTATCTCCGATTAAGAATAAATGCGTCGGTGTGCAAGTATTATGTAAATATGTATCTGGTTTGAAATATCGTTTAGGGGAAGACAGGAAATAAATCTTCTCGTTTAAGCCCGCGTTGACTATGTGCAGATATAACGTATCCGCGAACTATTAATCGCTGTCACGAAATTTGTTTTAATAACCGTATTACGACATCCTATAATATTGCTTGTGGGTTTTTTTTTTGCGTTTCATAAAAAAAACCACATTGTCATGCTTTTGGTCGTCACGCGTTACTTTCGTCATTGTACTTGCACACGCATTTTCCTCGAGTATCGTATGTGCTCATAGAAGACAGTTTATGCGGCGTGAAGTTCATCCGAACAATTTGGCGAACGAAACCGATTCGCAATCGTCTACGTACGTACCGCGAACGATCTGGATTTCGCGCATAGCGAGGCACGCGGTTAAAGGCACATATTGTCATCATTGTTTTTAGTATGGTTTTGACCGGGGGGAATGACGTTTTAACCCTTTACAGGTCAGTGGTATATTTTCCAAGCCGTTTATTATTTTTCAACTGAACAGATTATATTATTTTACTTTACTACTTGGTTCAATGGGAAGTTTTATCTCGCTAAGTGTTTACCTGTATTTAGAACGCCACAATTGTTATCATTCGTCTGATTTCGCGCGTTAAGTGTTGAAGTGGTAAAATATTTTACCACTGATATACCGCATGAAGTTTTCATTCCCTTGAACCTGATAAGTCAACGTATTTTACTTACAGTACCCATGTTTGAACTTTTGAAGTGTCAAGTCTTTCAACGGTAAGTTTTTATCTTACTTCCTAACTACCTAACATAGTTGTGCATAGTAACTACATATTTATTCAACTGAAATACCATTTTTTTTTTTTTTTGACAATGTTCAATACAAACACTTCCATCATACGAGAAGCAAAATGTTGAAGTGATCGGACTACTAGCACCTTCTGCCCCATAAAGGGTTAACTAAAAATAAATACCACCGACCCCGGGGCTTCTGTTGTGAGTTTATCAACGAATCGCAGTGACGCGAATGAAACGGCAGACTTATTAATAACGCTATTATACACCTAAGTACAATATCAATATACGCGGGCATTGTGCTTCAGCATAAACTCTTAATGCGCTCGACCTTTATATAAATCGAGGGCGCGCGACCCGCGAACTGTACGTACGACTGGTAATATTTTATAAACAACGTAAGTGGGAATAATTAAAATAATTTACACTTAATGAAAAGTTTTCGTCGACTTTTAATTAGACGTTCAACGTGATCAATAACCCGGCCAACGTGTATAATAGCGGTCCGTAGTGAATTCAAATTCATATTTCGACCGAACGCCGCGCCGGAACAGATTCTACACATTACGGATTCAACGCGGTGTCGACTTTTTCGCGAATTTAGCTCATTTGACGTGGGTTTTTTTTCTTCCCCTCCACCGGTGTGCTAAGTTTTTTAAATCGATCATTCGATGTTCTGTCCGTGGGGTAGGTTCACGCAGACCTGTCAATACAGCCCACTATCAGCCGAACTGATTATCCGATTAATATAATTATCTGTTGTTCGCCTAGAATTATTTTGGTAATCAGGGCGTCTTAATAGATGTCAAGAAATCTTGACAACCAGTGAAAGCTCATCAACAACATTATTTTCAATCCTATTTAAATACTATATTATAATATAATAATGTCAAGTCATATCGTGAGGAATATAAAAGTTTTCTGATCACGGAAATACTGAAATAGTTACGACCCCGGTGGTGCTGTGGGTTGTTGGTACGTTTGGTTTCGTCAAACTTTGCAAACTCTAAAAGTTTAAAACCGAAAAGCGTGGAGTATTTAATGTAATTTACAATCTATTACATTGTCGTGTGTAATCGAGTATAACGCTTATTGTATTATGCTACCCTTAATCATCGTTATGCGTGCGTTTCACTGTATGTTTATCGATTTCGAACGTTTAAAAACACGTACAATAATTGTATGTACGGTTTAAAAGCGTATTTTTTTTTTTTAATTTAAGCTCAAACAAGCTTAATTCTATATTAGAGCTAATTATTGTTGTGTTTTTATTTATCGAAAACTTTCCTGATAAATGTCTTTAAAAAAAACCCCGATATAAACTTCTTTTGTTTATCGGAACGGTATTGGTTTTCGATTTTCACACAACCGACAGTACCTACAAATTAATATTTGAAATTTCCGGTGATGCTGTAATATACAATGTGTTTCTCAAAACGAACCGTGAACACTGAACACAATAATATAATATAACTCGCTGCACGTTTATTCGTTTAAACATCAAGCAGCGTTGTCGTAGCGAGTAAACCGCTAAACCGGTAATGGTCGAAATCGTTTTGAAAAATATTTGCTTACGATTGAACGGGTGTGCGGGTCGCGGAAAATCGATGGCGGATGCACGACGGTCATACACGATATTATAAGTTGTGCACCTCAGGAGCCGGGCGAGGCTCTAGGAGAAAAACACACGAACAATAATTATGTCCGAACCGCAATACAGTTGTTAAAACTCGTCGCCGACGGGCGGTTGATTAAATATTTATAGCGAACTGAGTGCTTTCCGTCAGACCGTGTTCGACGTTCCTACGATATTATAACATCGTAATACCCGTTTGCGACGCACGAACCGAGTCCCACGCGAAACCGAATACCGGTGCCGAACGAACGAAGCCGGGGAGTAGTAATAAATAATAATTATCGTATATTAATTTATAATACCCGCGGTATTGTACTGTTTTCGTTCGTTATTATTCACGAATTCTTATCGCATGATTAGGTCAACTCGGCTATAGGTCAACTCGATGCGTGTACAGCACTCCGGGCGTAATAAGTACGCCGGAGGGGGGGGGGGGGGGGGGGGGGGGGGGTAAGACTTTGATTCTTAAAAATTGTTTCAATTCCGAAAACTGATCATGTACCTGCATAGTGTTTAAACGATACCGATTCTTTTTTTTTATTGATCTTTATAACAACCCGGCAACTGTGGCCATTAGTTACAATTGATAATTTCAATTATTTACAAGAATATATATATATATGATTTGGCATTGAGTATAAATGATAAGGTTATAGAATCTGGTTACTTAATATTAGATTGTATTGTAGAGTCCTGTAGATTTCAAGAATTTTATCATCTTGGTGTTCTCCTCGATATTGGGTCCCAGTGCACCGTCGAGGGTCGTATCTAATCCGATGATCTGTCGATCTTGTTCGAATTTGAGGCATTCAGTTATCATATGTTTTACTGTTAGTTGGACACCACAAACTTCTCACGAGGGGGGTTCTTATTTTGCCATTAGGTACCCATGCGTGAGGCGTGTATGTCCAATTCTCAATACCATACCGATTCATTGGTACATAAACACATTATACCGCAGTATCATATAAGTTGCTCGAGTAACTGAAATCCCTTTGACTTGTGTTCCTAGGAAACTCGACGAATACGTTTTGAAGCACAACGTTCGCCGAAAAGAGTTTACGGGTGCTTCTTCTTTGTATTATTATTATTATTCATTAAATCATGAGCAAGCAACACTTGACGATTGCTACGAGTACACACGCATATCATCGAGCACCAAACTACGCGTCATACTCCATCTAGACTGTCACGGTGTTAGGTTATCCATAATAATACACGTGTTGACGTATTGTAAGCGTTATTTTTATACCGTAATGTATGTGTTTGGCTTAAACGCTGTGTACAGTAGAAAAACACATCGGGTCCGTATACAATAACGCGTTTGTTTTTCGATAAAAAAAAGTTTTAAGCGATATTTCACGCTTCGTTTCTTTTTATATCAACTGCTAAAAGATTGGATGTTATTCTTGTGGATTTTGCACCGTGCACACATTACACACACACACACACACACATATATATAATAATATTTGTTTTTTTTTTTCACGGAGAAACAAATCACGAAGGGAAAAACCTCGCGCAAAGCACATCAAATTTGTCGTTTCAATACTTCGAATAGCAGCCGTTATAATAGTATTTTTACCATATATTTAGTACATAACATAAGTGTATTACAGTGCTTTATACTTATTTCAATAGTATTTTATTATTTCGGTTACTTAACGGTCCGTGATATCGTAGAAACGTAATATTTTCAATTTTCAAGCGGAAGCCACGCGTGTACGTAAATTAATTCGGAATAGCCACGTGTTGATTTCAGCAATTTTTTCCTGTGCACACGAATTGCCTCCCAAACCTGGCTAGGTTACTTTTTATCATTAGAATTTCCTCCGGGCATTTCGGAGGCGAATCGAGTACCCTTACGTATACGTACATACTCGAATTGTATGTTTTATTGTTTTTTTTTCCAAACATTTAGTTTCATAACACTGAATTGGTAATTGATTTGTGATAAATACAAATATTTCGTTGAGGTATGTTGTCATTTACAATAGTATTAAATTATATTTGATGTCCCAACGAAAATTTGAAGTTTAAGCCAGATAAAACAGTGTTTTGGTAAAAATAAGTATTACGGTTTATAATATACTTAATAAAAATTAAAAACACTGATCTACTTTTTTGGGGTTGAAAACATTTTATTTTATTTGTTAATAAGATTTAACAATTATTTTGTAGTGGCCATTTGTAATTTTCATAGCTTAGCAACATTTTTTTTATTTTAGTACAAACATTTATATTTTTTTTTTTTGCTTTTTTGTAAGTAACGCATGGTTACAGATACGTATTGATAGCGTTAAACCTTAAGGTAATGATATAAAATCGGTGATTTATCCCAATTATATTGATTCGAGCTAAATGATAGATATTCAAATGGAAGGAAAATCGAGTAAGCTTTTCAAACTAATGCACCGCGGTAAACGTTACGGTTTGGAGCAAGTGAACTTTTATAAGAAAATCTCATTTGACACCGTTGTGGTAACTGCAGTATATCGAAATATTTTTTCAATGAACATCTGAGTGTATTTATCTCAATAATGACCCGGCGGTGGGACGAGGGGGGTGGGGGGGGGGTGGACTAATGCACTACCATCGCATCAGATAATGGTTTATATTTTATGGTTTGTTGTTTCGCTACAGGGGCAACCCATATAATATACGATATCGATATGTATACCCCATATACGTGTATTTATTGTAACATTCTTGATGTTCGATTTATGACTCGCCGAGTGGCGCGCGTATAGGTATCTGTATGGGGACTATTGATTTTACAACCCGGTTCCGAGAATCGGTTAATGCGTGCCCCGTACCACGTTTCGCGTAAAGTTTTAGTTAGTAACACTTTCACAGCCTTAAAAAATGCCCGAGCATCGTCGACCGAGTTTCGAGAAAAAAACGTAACCGTATCGGGGGGGGGGGGGGGGGCTGCAGGCGAAACGGCGTTAAAGTGAACAGTAAAATATTACTTGTGTGTGTATGTATATATACATGACTATACGTATCGCGCCCCCTGCGCACGTAATTAATATCAGCTGTAGTCGTTATTTTTCGTGATTTTGTTGTAACAATTAAACATGATCGCGGAGACTTGCGATACCAGCGCTGAAAACGTGCACTGCGCTATAATAATAATAATAATACAGTCAACTCGCGATATAACGAAATTTGATATAACGAAAATCTCGATATAACGAATAAAACTACCGGTCCCTTGAAAATATCGCGGTATAACGAACAAATGTAATGTATTTTGGTATATTCTCTTGATATAACGAATTTCGATGTAACGAACTTTCGATATAACGAATTTTTTTCTCGGTCCCTTGAAATTCGTTATATCGCGAGTTGACTGTAATAGTAATATGTCTCCTCGTTAAAACGTCAAAACAATGCGTTCGCTCTTCGTGCGCCGCGCGAGTTTTTTTCGTTTTAGACAACAATACACGCGCATCTCTCCCGTAAGCACCTCATCAAATATATTTTCAGATTTAACTCTATAGATACGTTCGCCCGCGCCCATTCATCACCTGGTCCTTTTTTTCTTACGATACACAGCCTCGGTTTTCGAATCTTTTACCGTTCAACGATGATGTTGCACTCAACCGTGTTACTCGCGTGTGTTCGATAGCGTTATTTATATCGTAATACGATTGTGATATTACACGCGTCGTCCGGGATAGTTATTAATCGATATATTGTGCGCCATGTTTGTCGTTTAATTTCCTTTGTCGAAAACAAAAAAAAAAATCACTTTTTTCTTCACGTTGCCTATTTGCCTTTATTCGTCAAACGCAAACGAAACACATACATTTTAAGTATATACGTCTTAAGGATAAACGATGCGCTTCCAATACGAATGCGTTTCCTGCACGCGCATAAAATATATAATCGGTTTACATCGAACATGAGTCGATATCAATATTATTCCGTGCGCGTACTGCACGAATACAACTTCAATTACTTCTAACCGGAAACGAACAAAGCACAACGTCGCGAAACCGCCAACGCACTATACGCTCATAATCTCGTGAAGTACCCCGGTGCACCGCGGTTCGCGTTATCGTTGCTTTATGCGTACATTTGAAAATATCTTTATTTCGAACGTGGACGATGCGGTGCCGACGACGTTAAAAATCGGAAATTTGCTCACGGCTCTTCTTGACCTCGCGGTTATCTGGAATATTATTGATGTCACCTTGCGCACGGTATCCCGAACACGTCCTTGGCCTTTGCATACCTACGGAAACGCCCAAAAGTTAGACACGTCGCGACGGCCATGCGCTCGGGAAAAATCAACGCGGGGCATTAACGAGTTATTAAGTTGAAACTCAACCTATCGACTTGACTTATTTCCTTCTGGTAAATCAATTTAACTTTTTAACCTTAGTAATTTTCTTCTAATTTTACTTGAATAACTCTAACGTATTATTTTTTCAATGTTCTCAGATAGTTTTGAATTTTCATAAACAAACCAATATTCGTGTCTAATACCGTGTGTTCGCATACGAGTTCATATAGCGTAGAATGCTATACCGGGAATAAAAATAAAAATGTTAAAGACTTCTAGTGCATTGGTTACGACTTAACTTGTGGACATTTTTGTTTCTCGTTTTAATTTGATCAACTATTTAACTATAGCGCAGTTGAGTAAACGGTATTTGTGAAACATTGAACTTAATCGGTGTGATGAGCATGTGAATCAATTGTAAAAACTTGGTTGAAAAAAAAATAGTCAACTTAACTCGGTAGAAAAAATACCGTTACAACTTGGCCAGCGCTAGGGGATAAAGCGGAAAAAAAACGAAAAAAAAAAAATAGTACAAAAAATACAAGCACGCGCGTCATCGTTGGGTAGTCGCTACCCGAGTCCGGTGTACCGACTTCGACCAGCCGCTCATTATCGCCACCGCGACGGCCCACCGAGTATTTATAGCGGTCGGGTGGCGGCACGGCGCATAGGTGGAAATCGGCTCTCGTGCAGCTCAGGATTCGTTTTTGCCGGACCGTGATTTCCCGGAGGACCTGCATGCGGCTGCACCGCGGTCGAGGAATCGGTTACATAATGCGGGAGGAGTGCGAGGGAAACGGAGAGAGATTTCGCCGTTCCTTTCACATCCTACGCGGCTGCACATCTCGTGTCCGTCAACGACGACTGCAACGATGACATTGTTATCGGTAGGGCTCGGAAGGCTGGTAGGCGCTAAAAATGGCGAAATATGCGCGCAAAAAATTGTAAAAAATGCACGGGAATTGTTACATACAGTATAATATATTTGTATACATTTTTATATGCAAAAAAAAAAAAAATGTAATAAATATGCTGGAGTTTAAAAAAAAAAATCACGTTGTAGTAAATAATTAGGTACGATAAATCAAAAAATAAATGAAAAATGTGTGAAAATAAAAGTTATTTTTAGTGATTGCAAAGTTAAATACAAAATAAATATTATTTCACAATACCTGTTAAGTTCTTGTATTGAGACACCAATATTTTCTTAAGATTTTCAATTGAAAAAGGCCGAAGACTATTTGGATGGAAAAACATCAATTTTTTTTTTAGAAAAATATGAAATATGCGTCTGAAATCAATGTAATCAAATTATTTTTAGCTATAGTTGACAAAATATGCATTTTAAATTTTTGATTTTTAAACTTACCAATAAGCTCGGATTTCTTTCTCGGTCTGTTATAAGTCGAGATCATGTAGAACAATATGCAATTCCTTCAACTTCTACAATCGTAATTATCAGAGGTACCCATTGACAATGAGCCTTAACGAAATCCATCATAAAATAAAATCAACTCCGAAAATTACGTTTCATATTCTGATACATTCTTTTAACATCAAACACGTTGCTTTTCAAAGCTAAAAATGTAATATAGATGCATACGGATGTACCCACTCCGGTGATTTTTTTTTCTCGTGCGAACATTGTCTGAATTATTAAATGTAGTTTTCAATATAGCTTTTCACCGAATTAGAGGAAATAACATTCGTGAATTCTCATATTTTTCAATTGCAATTCAAGTTGGCTTATACACAATTCGACATTCGTCCATGTCATCGCAATGACACGTACAAACAAAACCACACACGTTAATGGTATAATTGTAACCGTTGTCAAATGTCATCAATTGCACTACATTATTTCGAATTCATTAATCATGAAAATATGCTATCCCATACCGTCGTTAAAATAAATAAAGACGAATTTTATTAATTATTAAAACGTCTACGGTTGCTTTTTTTTCGAAATACGTTTGTCGCGTTTTTTAGGTCATACGGGTTATGTAATCCTGAAGGATTTTCGAAAACATCGATTCACCCGAGGTCTATTAATAATAATACGATATTGTAGTCCCTGTATTTCTTGCCGTTTCAATGCTTGCGGCTCGCGAACACCTTAACGAGATTCTTATTAGGTTTTACGATTGAAGTGGACGTGGCGATCCGAACATTTGATGTGTATTCTTCGCTGAAAACTCGTTTACAGCTTAGCCGCTGCCACTATATACAGTTATTTTCTTTCAATGGTTATTTTTTTTATCATTGCCCAGTGTACAAGTTTTAGTACACGATAAAAAAATAATAACAGTATATTATTATATGATATAGAACGGTTTTTTTTTTACACGAGCGATGAGGCAAACTGCGTTTGGTTTTTGGCTAAGATGTAAAGTTATTTGTCACAGATAGTGAATCGAAAAGAATCGTAATAGAGAGTATTGATTTGAATTTGTAATAATAGTTGTTTAATGTGAACCCTGTTATAATCACAACAACGATCATAGCAACACGCATGATGTAGTCGTCGACGACGTGGAAACCAAAAGCTTTGCGACGGCTCGTTCTCGCCGATGCCGAGAAGAGCGCCCGTTGACGACTACTGAATCGGTAATAGGGTCGCCGACCAGATACCGAGACCGTTTTAAGGGCCGGGGTACCTGGATTTTTGTGCATAATGGAGTAAAAGGAAAAATATATAAAATAAAACACGAGTTATTATCAGAAAAGAATAGGTATATTGTATTTTTAATTTTTTTTTTTTAAATATTTTAATTTTGTATTCGCAGAAAGCTTAAACGGGCGTAAAACTCCGAATTAAATGATAGCAAAAAAAATACAATTTTGGAACAAAAATATGTGTACAATATGACCAGTCATCGGAAATGAACTAATTTTCCCTTTTCAAATGAATATAATTTTATTATATTATGTAACTATTGGCCAGCTAACTGTTTGATTATGATCATATTACCCATGATCTTAGGTACGCTTGTACCGTGTCCATTCTCGCCCGCAGACGAACGTCTCGCAGCGGGAACACGAAATAGGATCACTCGATATTTGGAAAATAAAAGAAAAAAAATCGTGTACGGGTCGGTGAATGCACGACGAAGATTTCACAACGCCAACTGCCGAGATATTACCCCGGCGCGATTAAGAGTTTTGCATTTTAATGATCCAATATCGGTGACGGATATATGTACATGCATTCGCGGACTTGGGCAACGGCGGAGGGGCTTGCGGAACGACGTGTTGTGGGAGTGGCGTACCGATGATTATGCATTGTATATTAATAAAGTAACGTCGGCGTAAGCCCAAACAAATTGTACAAGCTGACCCGGTGTTGTGGTTTAATTTTTGTCGCACGAGAATCGCGTCCGGGTGGTTTTGATAACATATTATAATATGGCGTATGCCGGGGCGCGAGGGGATTAAAAGATCGTATAGGTACGTAGTACCTTTACGTGAAATAAATGATAAGTACTATTCGTAATCGCACGGTGGCGGTGTGCACGCGATTGTACATTTTTTCCGCGCATCACGGCGATTAAACGTAGGCACTGAAATTACTTTTCATAAATATTTATCAGTTCAAATAACCGTACAGCGCGACGACAAATGAACCGCGCGGACAATCGAAAGTAAAAGCCCCGGAACGGACGCTAGGGGCGTGCAAAAATTGTTGAAATTTTTAATTAATGTTTTTTTCTTTCCTCCCCGTCGAACATGACGCGTTCATTACGTAACTGTTAAGTACGCGCACAAAGCGTACGCAAGACCTTCTTCCGTAGAACGAGCACCGCGGCGATAATAAATCATACGACAAATAAACAAAACGTTTTACGAACGGAAACAATTTGGTTTTACGTTCAACAGCGGAATCAATTACAACGTTTTTTTGTTTTTTAATTTTTTTCGGTAAACACCGTGGAAAGCGATCACACGCGTTGTGTTGTACTCTTTATCGAGTTTTTTTGTATCTGCTTTACTCGTGGTTGTCGAGAAAATATCGATACCATTGGTTAAAAATGTGTACAAGCGGAGTACCTAATGATGAACATTTTGAACAAAACTTCGATCATTTGTTTCGAAATCATTCTAAATGGATTTTTGATCATACGTTGATTCTAGGCTAGACAATCGCTGTGCATGGTTTATACAATCCAATAGCTCGCGGCCATCTTTCGAACTAATTTCACGGTTAATATTAAATTTCTTAACCGTTTTGGAATAATTATATTTTAAGTTTGACTACCGAGCAAACGATACATTGGCCTGCGGTTAGATTCGACCCCACGTTCTTGACAGAACAATGCGTGTGGGGTTTTAATGGTTTTATCAAAATCCAACTGTAACTTTATATTATTTAATACACCCACCCACACACACACACACACACGTCTAAAACTTTAAAATAATTATTTATAAACCATTTTCGAGCATAATGTGATAAACGTCTAGTATTAATTTACAATGTATATAAAACGTACATGTACATATATACATGTGATCAGTTGCTATGACAACCATTTCGACATACGCGTATAGATAATGGGGACCGCCTTAAAACGTCCCGTAAAAACGTCAGATTTTCGTTTTTTCAATTGCAAAAAAAGCATAATTATTCTGTGTTATAACATAGGTCCGGAACGTAATCCGTTATGGCGAAAATTGTATTATCATTCTTCCACGAAGCATCTCGTACGGTACACAAATTGCAGGGGCCGTTGTGAAAAATAAATATCGATACTCATAATGATCATCGATATTTACCGCGGGGCGCAATGAAAAATTTAATTGGCGTTCGCGTAATACTGCTATTTTATAGTTGTACTGTTATACATCCTAGTATATTCTAGCTTGATCGAACATTCATAACGTAAAAAAATATCATGTATTTTAGTGAAAAAAGAGTATAAGCCGGTAACGCGCTCACAATAAATTTGTTTACCACTTATAAAAAGTCGTGTATGCTCCCTTTATGCTGTTTAACAAACACAAACATCCGATATTCCGATGGATCGTCCGCCTTCATGAACACTAAATCTGATTGGTATATCGGTTTACACCGTAATCTGTGTAATGCGGTATATTATCCAACTTAGGATCTACTACTATATCCGTACGATAGCTTCCAGTGTATACCGTGTTATAATTAAATATAATTTATATTTTTCAAGGTCGCGTAAGGGTGTTAGGTATATAATATGATGTATTATTATTATTCGGGCTCAGATATAAATCACCTAAAAATGCTCTGAAAATAGAGAAAATGCCGCGAAAAAATGATTTATACATGTTTTAAATTATTAAATTTATTGTTAATTTCATATCCCATTATAATTAACAAACAAAACTAAACATTTATTACAAAAAATGAAACTAAAATTTAAAAAATTTAATGTTGGTCCGGTGACTATGGTTTTGGCTGAAATAATCTTTAGATTATATTATAAATAAGTGAAATTTAAGTGATCATTAAAACTTATAAAGTAATCGAAAATTGTTGAAAAATGCGATAAAAGAAGAAAAAAAATCGAAAAATTCAAGATAAGATTTTTCACCGTTTAATTACCTGTTACATGAAACGAAAATGCGTTTTCCATTGAAATCCGGGCTCTTATTATTGTTCTACATGAAAATCTGAACCATTTAAATTTAAATGCATGATGTATAAATATTGTTTCTAAAACCTCTCGTGTGTTATGTGAAAAAGAAGCAGCCTCGGTCACGCGATCGAGACAATCTCAATGAACTGTTGAAATTTAATTTTAGAAAATATTTACAGAAAAAAATTACAGTAAAAATTTGAAATCAAATCGAAAAATAAAATAAACTATTTTTCAAATATTTAATCAATGGCCTATACATCATGATGCATTCATGTTTCGATAAACAATACAAAATTGTATTTTAAATATAATTTAAAATTTATAAATTATGTACCTATTATAAGATGATGAAAATAACCTTATAGTTCTAACTAGTTATCCAGGAGAAAAATGTATTATTTCATCGATCAAACTAATATAAAACTATTAATCACATAAATGATACAATTATGTACTCGTATTTACTTATTTGCTTCACTGAGCATAAGTCATAGACAGAGATTTGAAGTACATTCAGCTGCATATCCTGAATCTTAAGCTGAAACTAATTTTTGGCCGAATTACATATATTTTTCATTTTATTCTTCATATTACAAATAATGGCTACTGGCTAGTGGCCGAACACAAAAACACAATATTAATATAACCATAGAAATACTATTTATACATTTAATGTTAAATTAACGCTAGTTTGGTTGTTATGTTCTTCTCGTTCCATTATATTTACATATATTAATTCTTAAAACTCGTAGAAAATTCAAAAATTATTGTTGCTATAGGCCTATATAATAAGTAAAAAAAAACTTTTAATTTGGTTATTTCAAAACATTCCAGAATATTTCAATTTAACCAAAATGTTAGCGAAATATATATGTTCCCCCATAACTGTTATAACGTGATTAGTGGATGGTGAATCTATTTGCATCTATATGTATACTCCGAACATAAATGCACACTTAAGAGTTTACTTTATAATTTACCTAAAAACGTAAATGTCAAATCTTGCATTAATTAAAATTGTTGAACATTTAACTCGGAAACAAATATAACTTTTTCAATTCCGAAAATGTATTATTGGGAAACTTAAATTTCATTAGTTAAAATCTTTAAACGATGTAATAACTTATTCACAAACATAATTGAGATGAATATTGAACATTTTATATTGGTAAAAATCACGTGGTTATGATGATTAATATTAGAAAAATGTGCATAATGAAATTCTGATTTTTACACCTATTATTGCGTACCAAATACCAAAACACATCGAATCGACGAAAACACTACACTGGCATAATATTATTCTACTGTTATAATACTCAACGCGTAAATTAAAACGCATACCCGGCAGCCCATGTTGCCGAGGTTCTCAATAAATAAAAATTAAAAAAAATAAAAAAATATATTCAATAATATTACACAGAGTGTATGCGGCGGTCGCAATTAATTATAACGTTATAGACTACGGTTTGTGAACATGCGTCACACTCGCTGTCACTTAAAAAATAACGACGCGAAGACTATAGTGGTGCACGCGCGCGCTTATAATTGCTGAAAACATGATTATTTATTAATATTTTAGTCGACGCAAGCAAACGTACTGCACGAGAAGTCAATTTAATTCATACCAGAGATCGTTTTTATCAACTAAAGACACTGAAACGTTACAGTAACAACGTCTTTTTATTACTCGGCTAAATGTTCACGCGTTGCTTTTAACGTTATACTCATTTTTTATAAAACGATTTGAACTACTAAAATTTCGTTAGAATATCGGCCGTTGATCTTCCCCTAGAACTCGTCGATTTCCGAACGCGTTACCGTACGCCGAGCGTTCGAATAACGTGTACGCGAGGCTTGACGTTGCTCTCGAAACTCGTGTTTTTCACGTACGAGAATGTGCGAGTTCGTCAAGTCCGCTTCTCGTTAAAAAGATTCTTGGACTTGGTGCCTCCGATAGTTCGTGCGACATAATATACACGTGCGACGCGCGCACGTACGCGGAGCGGGTAAAGTCTCAACCTTGCGATCGTTCTGTTCGCCGTCATCACCTACTCAACCGTTCGGCAGTTACCGTGAAGTGGCCAGTCATGATCATAATATCGTATGCCCCGTAAATGTAAATTATTATCTACAAGGTTCGAGTAATTATAAAAGTTGGAACGAACAAATTCAAATTATTCCGAACGCCGCCGCGCGCATAATATTATATAGTACGTAAACGTGCAATGTTTTTCTTTGATCGTATTATACGATTAATATTTCGCCGGAACATCGTGAATAGAGCACGCAAAGTGCGTCCCGTACGCCGACCCGAAACTTGCAAACAAAATTATACGCGTGCAGTAGAGTTAGTGCATTTACCTACACGTCGAAATCGTTATGTTATTAATACGGAGCACCTCTCGCGAGGAGGATCAGGCGAATGGCCTACGTGGAAATCGCCGTTCTCCCTTTTGTATCCTTTTTTTTATTTTTTTTTTACCTCGTGTAACTCCGATTGTTTCGAGGCTGCGGTTCTCGTATTTCAAAAAACCTATTCCGTTCGTACACCATCGGATTGTCGTAATCGTATTGTACCGCTATACGGGATTTTAAAATAAAACACAATTATTCGCGTTTGGTATTGTCGTTGCACGGTCGTACGCAGCCGTCTTACTGGAATCAAAATATAAACTCCGTGGTGTACTAAACTTTACCTTTTTTTCTCACGTCTTTTCCAGGAGAGTTCCCGTTCGCCCCCGTGTACTGTTTAGCGTGGATATGCCTGGACGTGTTGTTCTGCACGGCTAGCATAATGCACTTGTGCACGATCAGCGTGGACCGGTACCTGAGCCTGAGGTACCCGATGAAATTCGGCCGGAACAAGACGCGGCGGAGAGTGATACTGAAAATCGTGTTCGTATGGCTGCTGTCGATCGCGATGAGTCTGCCGCTGAGCCTCATGTATTCAAAAGTAAGTCGTCACGTGATAAATAATAACTATGCCGAGCGATGGACGATGACGTGCTATAATACCGCAGGACGTCCCGCCGAGGATTTACCCCTTCGCGACATCTCCTGAGATACTGAAGATATTTGAGTTATATTTTTTAATTTTTTTTATATAAGATTCACTGGGACCGCTAACTATAATAGTAAAATATTTTTTATTTTATTGTTTTCGATAAATGTTCTACACGTTATATGAAAACTAAAAAAAAATCATTAAAAATCATGAGGTTATTGAAAGTAAAATGTTGAATCGTCAAATTATCACAAAAATAAGTGGTTGGCCATAATACGACAGTCGTCAACGAAAGCTCAATTACATAATATTATAATATGAAATGCGTTCCCATCTCCCTGTAAAAGAGATTAAATACAATTTGCTCGTGATATCTGCCTCGTGTAGGTACAATGTACATACAAGTACATATACTATATAGCGTACCGCATTACAGTCGGTCTGATGCACGCCAACTGCAACGGGTTAGACATTTATTATTATTATATCCGTGCGTCGTAAATTTGCAGTTTTCTCCTTCTCCTGTAGTCCTGCACGCCGCGTCACGTTAAACTTTCTACTACCTTTCGCCTTATTTTTTTTTTCTTTCCGTACCACCTCCTCGTTTTCTCTCGTCCCACTCTAACGCACAACCCTACGCACTATTGGTCGTCCGATTACGGCTTCAGACGACATATTATATTCTACGTGTGCGCGCGTCCATGCGATGCTACACCTACACCCGAGGTGGTTTAATTTTCGATTAAAACTCGTCGCGAAACTTACTTTTTAAAGATATTCCACTCGACGGGGCACGGAAATCGGTGAACGTAATGCTGAAAATTAAAACGACACGTACCCACGTCACTCCATACCAGGCTTGCGTAAACTTAAACACGTATACGTGTTCGAGGTTCCAAAGACTAGTTTGCAGGTGATAGAATATGGACAAAACTGTAAAGTTGTGAAAAATGTTCTCTTCTAAAGCGAAGACCTTTGACAATCTGCCCACAATACTCTTTTCCGTCGTGGTCGAAATCGCTCATAGATTCTTCACTCGTCTACTTTTTTAGTAGACTACTAAAACAAAACATTATACAGTTCGTAAATTGCCACTTAAAAATGAAATACTTAACCTATATACTATGTATGATGTATATTATGTAATGTGTGATCATACATTGTACTATCGTTGTATCATTTTATTTTTGTTCTAACTTAATTAATAATCTTTAATCATTAATTATTTATTTATTTATGTATTTCAACGGGTCGATCTTAATATTGTACAAAGCATTTATTATTATGACGAACCGTACAATAATACGTTAATAATTAAACAAATCAAAATAAAGTTACGATTGAACAATTCATAGTGGTATAATATAAATAATACAAATTAAATTAATTAAATTTGTATTAAGTTGTAAGATACAACATTTAAACGTAAAGAATGAGACACGTCATTATGTTTAAAAATACATTTAAAGAAAGCCTTAATTGAATGGATGGGGTATTAAAATAATAATTTTATCTGTGTCGCAAAATAAAAAAAAAAAAGTATTAGAAGCAGTAGTATAGGCTAGAACGAGTGAGTCTCTCTAGGAATGTTACGGTTCAAACAGAGGAAACGTAAAAATACACGCAGACAGCTTCAAGTGACTATTTGTGATCTTGTAATACGGAAACTACACCAGGAAACCATACTCCAACTTAGATCGAATGTATGAACATCAGTCCAGACGTAAAGCATTAATTTCCTTAAAATATTTACCAAAACTTTAAATAAATCCTAATAGTTTCATTGTTTTATCTCTAATAAATTCTATAGCTGAAAGTTGATTTTTTTTTATCGTACAATACCCCTAAATCTATAACAAATTGAACTTGTTCCGCTGGAATACCATCGGAATTATAAATAAAAGCAATGGTAGAAAAGGATCAAGTACAGTACATATATTTATATTTGATATCGTTAAAAGGAAAAATCGTTAAGTTTAGATCAATTGGAAGGCAACTTTAAATCATTCTGCAAAATATCAGAATCGTGATGAGATTATCAATAATGCGGAATAGTTTTAAGTTATCGGCGGATAAAAGCTTTTTTGAGAAGTAAAGATAATAGGAGCCAAATGTGGCCCTTGAGGGACGCCAGAAGTAAATTTAAATATATCAGAATAAAAACATTGATATTTAAGAAACTGAACACGATTGCTGCAATAAGAATAGAGTTAAGATAACATCACATACGCCATAGCTCATAGGATCGTAATTTGGAATGCATTATGTTGTTGATGGTATGGAAGGCTGTGATCAAAATCTGTATAGATGACATCTACATCTTCTTGGTAACCAGCTAAAAGCGTATTGAATAAATCTTCCGTGAGAGTTAATAAACTAGTGTAAATGTATTAAAAATGTATAAACCATTTTGTCATTCAATGCAACTATCTTCTATTCCCAGGAGCAACATTTTACCTTTACTCATACCAACAATGAAACGATTTATATTTTCTTCGCTTTCACAGTAATAACTAACAACATATTATACATATAATTTGTATATACACCATGTACAACGCTTTGGTACACTTACAACGTTAATCATACATTAAATTCGCCACTGTACGTATGTGCATTATTAAATCAACGGCAGCGAACCCAATTTTTTTATTTATTTAAATTACAGAAATGTTTCAGCCCACCGGTGGTATTACAACAATTTTAAATAATTGTATAAACTTAAAATTAATACTTACAGTCAATAACAATGTGATTGTAATGAGCAATGACTAATGATGTTATAGTGTTTAGGATGGATCCTTGGTATATTCTGATGAAAGTTGATCGATGTCCGTTTGGAGAATGTCCTGCTGCAGTCGAGGCCATATGAGTCTACCGTGGGTTTTTTCTTCTTGGATTTTAGAGACGGGCCACGTTCAAGTCTTTTAGTTTAGCCTAGACCTTTTTAAATTTAGTTTTGGACGACGAACCCTAAATGCTATCGCATCAAAGTACAGCGCACGTTTTACACCACTTTCAATACGTCTCGCCGACACGTCGTGAATTATAACATACAGTGCGATCCCAATACCTGCAAGTTGTTCTCGGTTTTCGAAAGCGGATTTTTCCAACGCCAGAGAGTTTCAACAAAATAGTTGAATTTTTTGAATTCTTGATCCTCACTTACTAGCAGCAATATGTTTTATGTCTAATATACGGCTGTATGTCGTCGAGTCGGATCGTCCGTTATTTCATATCACTCGCACGCACAAGTCCGTCACAATATCGTAATATTATTATTAAGAGTGAACCTATATAATATAGAATTCTAATTAACTAAAAGTTATTACAGAGACACTTTCTCCTGGCGAAACATTTCACTTGCTTTGAACCCGACACATACGCATCATAGACGTGTATTGTTTTCTTTCTGATATAATTAGTGGTTGCGCGCAGAAGTTATTTTATTATAATATAGTAATATTTTCTACTACACAAATGATTTTGATCGCTCGATTCGGATTGAAAATAATCGCGTTGCCACCATCGATCTCTCCACGTCTGCGCGGAGAATATTTGTGCCTATCTATCTATCTATCTATCTATTTTTCAACGAGTCAAAATAATGTTTAGCTAATTTTTACATTAACGTTAACATAAAAATACTTTAAAACCACTGAGATAAAAAGAAAAGCAAGAGCGCACATAAATACATTAAAAAAAAGCCGTTCTGAGTATCTTATTCACTACATCAAAATGTTGATAAAGTGAAATGGGCTTGTAAATTTTAAAGAAAATAAACTTTACACGAAAAGTTTAAAAAAAATACTTGTTTTATAATCTTCAACTGAAAACTCTGCTAAAAGTAAAAATAATCTCATCGAAAGTTTGCGCTCTATAAAGTGATCATCTCTAGATCAGAAAGTTTAATAAGAACAGTGGGTGTAATAATATATTTAAAACTTGTTAAAAAAAAAAAAAAATGGGGGGAAAACAATTTATTTTTATCAAGTCACGTTTTGATTTTAATGTATTTATAATGAATTAGTCTTCGTCGAGATCAGAGTATCGCATTCACGCGGTGGATATCAAAGGATATAGGTTGAGATGTTTGGTAAAACGTGAGAGCTCGATACTTTTTCCTCCACCGGACTTATAATTGTCGTCAGCAAAATGTTTCCATAGAATCTGCTGACCAACGAGAGCTGGACATTCCTAGCTGGGTCCAGGGAGTTTTCGATTTCTTCGTGTACCGCCTACGCGAAAAATGATTATGTCCACTCGATGACCTGTATCGTACTATCGACGGTTCGTGGAACACTACCAACGTTTCTAAATCATCCTTTTCGTGAGCCCAAAATTTGCACTCATTTATTATTGATCATTTGCAACGCTTGAATTGGAAAATTATAAAAATACGAGGGTGTTATTGCTTAAAAAAGAGCGTACCTTAAATTGTTTTACATCGTAAAAAAAAAACACGTAGAGTTGTGTCCCATTGTAGTAGAAGTAAATTTCAATTTTTGAAAAGATAGTGGAATACTTAGTTTCCCACCGTTTCCCGAGAACTGATTACACCTCGGTCATAGTAACATTGAATAATACATCCTAAACTCTAATTAGCGATTCGAATATGTAGATTAGCATAATTAATATAATTAATATCGTAGTATAAAATAAAAGCAAATAAAAATTAATATCATTAGAATATATGAAGATCGTGCGCCTTTTCAACTTTAAATCGTAATTATATGGTATTACATCCACAATTATAAATAGCCACTTATACATAATATACATCGAAATAGTACCCTATTAGCCCTTGTTATTTAAATAGTAAAATATCTCCCCGACAAAACCGGGTACCCCGAAGGTAGTAATAAATACAATAATACTAATATTGCGCCGTGAATAGTATTAATAATATCAACAATAGAACAATAGTATCGGTATAGGTAGATATAATTATGAGTGCCCACAGCTCATTTGATTTTTTTACCTAAGGACTAAGGTTATTTCGAGTGTGCGTACGCCCCACGATAAGATACAATATTTTACAATTGATCGTAAGGCAGTTGTTATGAAGTTAATCCCTTTTACTCGTAATGACGTTTTCGTGATTCCATAAAAAAAAATTCGTTTCACAGAGAGATTTTCGTGAAACCGAACAGTAAATCGGTAAACAGTCGCGTATACTCGTATTATCACAACGGTCGGATGTTAGCAGTGCTCACTTAGCACCGCGTGACTTTCCAATTCATATCAATCGCCGTTCATCATCGAACCGGCTCAAACGTGGCGCGGATCGTAGATATTAATAAACAACGGTGTTCAATAATAGCGTAGTATTGTAATGTAGTTCTCGACGTTCTCGACCACGCGCGGCGGTTACGGTAATCGTTGTGAAAAAAAAATACCCACGAGTTTTATGGCAACATTACGTACAACCCTCCCCCCCAGGCGGCTGAAGCGACGCTGGTGTGTACTCGTAGATCTAAATACAAACTAATTCCCAACTACCACTATCTCTCTTTCTTTCATTTTAACGACTAATATTAAATATTAATTTCTTGAAGTGATGAGTTTTATTATCAATGGATAATTCCCTTACCCAAGATGCTCATGATACTCTTATCTTTTGTTCAGCTATTTCGCTCATTGTATATATGTTCCAGTGCAGATTGTGAAAAATTAAATATATTTAAAAAAAAACATTACGTATGTTGCGTCCCGCAGCCTTGCAGCGGTTTCGCACCGTAATAATCTATTTATACACAATATGATAAGGGACTACATGTAACATGTTATATAATGTCTCTAACACACACTAATATGATGACCTATACCTGAGAGTTCATCTTGACATCTTACGCGATATTACGAATTGATCTTAGGCCTTTTCATTAATGCCTACGCGACAATGATAGAAGAGTTTTTGCATAGTTCTTAGAGTAATAATAAGATAACAAAATCTATTAAAAACTAGACCGGATAAGGGGAACAGTTGTATATAAGAGACACGAAACAGGATAAAAATGAGACGAGTTTAGAAGAAGTAACACTGAGCATCTTCACGCCAGTGTGTACAATAAATAAAAGCATAGGACTTAGAATAATTCAACCAGTTTAAATTAAAATCAAAAAGATTTAGAATCATTATTAAAACACTTTTAACTTTTCTGCAGTAATAAATTAAACATATATTATATTGAAGCTAGTCTAGCGTTGATTTATTTGTTAAACATCCTACATCATCACATCGCCGGACTGATTGACGATTGATTAATCCAACTGTACGATCAAATTGCGTGGCACGTAACACGTACGATAATTTTTAAAACACGTCTGTCGTGCGTACACCTAAGAATCGCCGGGAGAGCCGCGTGACCAAATAATTTGTCGCGCTAGAAGCGCGCGCAACACAGACGCGGCCGCATCATAATGTGCGGTAAAAACGTGGCACTGTACGTTGCAAGCGTGCGGTCGAAACTTAAAACGCGCCATCATATTACTATACTACGGTACGTCGACCGCTTTTCGTTATAATAATAAACTGTGTTCCCGCGGAACACTATTGAAGCAGAGTCTCTCTGGTCGTCCGTTTCGTCATCGTTAGCGCACGCTAATAATCATAATAACAATAATAACACAATGCCGCGTGATTATATTATGATGATCGATGCGCCAGTGGTTTTCTCCCGCAGCCGCGGACGACCTTCGCCGAGATGTCGTAAATATTTGCAAAACCCTATTGTGCACCCTGTCCGTGGTATATAAATCGCCTTTGTTTTTCACCAGACACGTCGACTTCACCCCACGTACGATATTTACGGCCTCGTATGATCGGCCGGCACTTCGCAAACGTGCAGACGACGCGGCGAACCTTTGTTCCCGACAGTTTTCGCCTCCAGTCCAGAAGTCAAGGGGCGGTCGCTTTGCGCGCACCACCCCTCGGTGGCGACCACTCGATCCGATCGCGTTCAAACGTATCGGTTTCCACAAATCTGCAAGAACGCAATCAGCTGACCGCGAGGATAACAAAACGTTCTCTACGGTTGACGATCCGCCGAAATTCAGCAGTGGTTTCCGACGGTGTAGCCGTAGGTGCGGATCCAGCAGTAAAGGACTTTACTCGGACTGCTGTCCCGTTCAAACGTACCAGCTGCCCGCGCGCCACGTACGCATAGATAATACAATGCTGTATACATTTCGTAACTCCGGTAAAAGTTCGCTAATAAATGTTTGCCGTCTCGACGGGGTACGAAAAACGTTCCCCGTTTTGTTCTATCCCGTAACCTCCCGTCTTTATATCGACGCAACAACCCTTGTCGGGATAGTATTCGCATTCGTTCGGAAATATTGTACACGGCCGTTGGGCGTACAGTGCGGACCGTGTACGTGCTACGCGACGGATCGGACGTGATCCAACTGCACAATGTCGCAACGTTACTGTTCTCTTTCCCCTCAATCCGTATAGTATTTTAAATTTTACCAAAGCTATACTCGCGCCCCGTTGAGCTGTTTCTACGAGATTCGAGTACACGACGTCTGTCATTTCATCATGCTCGAAATCGCCCTCGTTATACGTGTCACTCGTATTACATGGTTTGTGTCCGGTGATTGTGTACTCCTGTCGTCATGTTTGAATGTAGTGGTCTGCGTAGTAATTATTATCGTTTCTCTTCTGGAAACACTTGTCTTTTTTTTTCTCGTACAACAGCATAATACTCGGACAGCAAGACGCTGAACTTGAGCGCGACAATTGTTCCTGTTGTTTGTTCTTCGTTTGCTCGGACACAACCACTGCGAAAACATAACATTGCCCAATTCGTTTTTAAGTGCTTTCGGTATGGGGCGCTTTATTGGATTTCCCCGGAAACAGAACCTAATGCGAGGGCGCGCCACTCTGCAGCTGTCTAATTTCTAATGGTTTTAATGATCGGTTCAAAACGGGTTATGTTTACTTGAAGCTAAAACAAACATTCAACACAAGCGTACCGATAGTAATTCTATGAGTTCTAATACTTTTTGTGGTATACTTTATTGTTCGTTTTTTTTTTACGATTACTTGCATAAATGTATGAATTATTTTCCGAGCTAACTCGAGAACATGCGACGTCATATTGGCCATGAGTAAATGCGTCCATGTCGCTCTCATCTCTATATAGGCGCGGCGGCGTGGGCCGAAACATCACCAAACCTAACGCGTTATAAATAATAGATCAGTTAACTTGGAGAACTGAAATTAGACATAAAAACTTTTCCGAAATAAATTCTATCATTTAAACAAAACCGCATGACGCGACGATTGGATGAGTAGTTTAAGCCGTAATCCGTGACCTGTAACAAAATTTAATTTTATATTTATATAAGATATAATTTCTATAACTTTTTAAACTGATTTTTTAAAAAAATTTTACTAGATATTTGTTGTTTTACGATCACGCCATTTTTAATGAGTAATATAACTGTAATATTGAAATATACGAACAATTTTTATGAATTATTTGATTTCTGGGCTTTTAAACTAAAATTGACATTTGTGTTTATAATATGACGTTATTATAACAATGTCACTCACTCATATTACTTCTTCGGTATGTCTTTATAATTAGTACGACGTCACTCTGCCCCATATAACATATTATATCGTTATCGTCTAGTCCACAAAATATATATTATTAATCCATGGACGTATAGTCCCCTTACATTTTTTTCCTTTGGCATCTAGTCCTCATATATTTTATTCTATTGGCGTTAAGTCTCTGAAAATATCGCTTAGGCTTTTGTTTTAAAGCTTGTACATTATGCGACCTTGTTTATACCCTACTTTTAAAAGTCACACCGATGTACCCGATGCACCTATTTCTTCCCTACCCGATAATGTATAAATCGTCACTTAGCTCCTAAGTGCCGCTTGTGCTTTTTTGCCTGGATGCCATCGAATTATACTGTAACTCGCTCCTATTATTATTTTTCTGTACTTCATTATATATATATTTCTACGTGAATGACGTCGGAGCACCAAACGGCCAATCGTTTAACCCATCAAAGGCCACCAATTTCAGGGCGCTATACGAATAAATTATATATGTAGTTGTACAACAACATCACAAAATGAGCACAGCAGTTGCCGAGAAGGTGTCTAGAATGGGTGTAACTGTGTGATGATGTAATTTATGGTGAAATCTAAAAAGTAGACGTTTTCAATCTATATATCCAATCCCTGGGACGGTGGTATTGTGATTCGATATTATTTAAAATACGATTTGCGGCGTGCGCACAATTGTACCGTATGATTAATTGTCCGTGCCGCGTAATCACCCGAGTCGTAATATTATGCTTTATGCGATATTCATATTAAAACCCGACAACGTTACAATGTACAATATTCTTTGCAAATAGCTTTGCCGGCGGCGCACACTTCGGAAAATATGAATTATTTAGAATTTATATAGTTGTCAGCCGACCGGGGAGAATGATAGAACGTTTTCTAGAGTAATATCTACATTTTATTGAAATATTTCAGCGCTTCGACGTTTCTACGCGTCTCGTATATTTTACATCCTCGCACCGTCACCGGGTCACATAATATATTGTGATATTATAATGTAACCTATAAGCTGTTTCGCTATCATTATTTCATATTTCCCGCGCGGTTATCGGAAGAGCCGCAAATCACGAGAACATTTGTATAGCGGAGTTTCTTTTTTCTCTTTTCTTCTTTATTCCATTATAATATACGACACATTAAATTTGTCATATTTATGAAATACGTATAATGTTTTTTTTTTTTTCACCGGGTTTATAAGGGCCTCGTACTGGTGTGTTTGACGTTTGTAGTACCTTCACACTCTTATGTAGTCAGCGTATTTTCTGTATTTTATTATAATCTGTTTTGCTGTTAACTTACATAAGATATAGCGTTATATTATCACAGACATAAATGCGTTAATGTTCCTTGAAAATGGTAATTTGTAATCTTTTTTTTTTTTTTGAGAAAAACAGATATTTGCACTTTTAGTTTCTCGACAGCAAGTCTGCCAACCGCGGCTGGGTTTCGGGTGACATTTCGTTCCCTGAGTAAGACTTTTACTCCGTTTATTGTCCGCACTTATCGAATACAATATTTATGGGACGCACACAATCCTGGTTTGTTATTCGAAATGATTACAAATTCTTTGAAAAAAATAGGAGAATAATGCCCATACCTAAAGCATAATAGTTATAAATGATTATTTATTAAAGTTATTATAACATCAATAAGTTATATGTACTTGTTATTAACAAATACGTTTATCGCCTATGATTTTTATTCAAAACTATTAACTATTATTTTTAAGAAAAGCATTGTACCATTGTATTTGAAATGTAGATTCTCTCTGCGTGTACGCTGTGTATTTATCGAGGAATAAACAAGAGTATAACATTCAAGTCTAGTAAATAATTTATAGTTAATAATACTCGGCCATGCCACCCCGACTTTATTTATTTTATAACGTTCAAATTTGAAATTTTCTTTGAAATAAAATTACTTTTTGAACGAGTCAATAATTTTCATAGCGCATTTTCAAACTGGTTTCTAAGTACCTATGTTGCGCGATCCGATTAAAAACTACTCGAGTAAAATGTCAAACAAAAACGATTAATATTGCTCATGTTCACTTAAGTTTAATTCAATTTCACTTACTATCGTTAAGAACCAGTGGAGAACAAAGCAGATGAGACGTCGCTGTGCACCGCTTGCACTGTAACTGCCTTACACTTAAACAATAAACGATAACTGAGGTATTATAGTGGGGTCCGGTTAATGGAAATTTCAAATCAATTTCGTTTAATCTAATAAAATTTAAGTGTAATTATATGAACCATAATCAAATGTCATACTTCATGGTTCAAAAGTAATAATAGATAGTGGTGTAGTCCGGCAAATTTCGTTTGATGTTCACCGTTTATATTGATGACGGATATTACGACTGCTTTACGTTTTTTGATCCAAAACATTTGAATTATTGCGTTCTCACGAACAAAACTTTATAAATTTGAAACGGTTTTTTTTTTTTCATTGAAATTTAGTCTTAAGTCTTGAACAAACAATTTAGACGAAATTCTTTTAGACAGTTATACATCTCAAAATAATATAAGCATCATAATTACAAAATTTATTTCAACGTTTTCTCAAGATTAAACTTGTTTTTCTTAGTCTTTCATGTGTTTATTGTGCACCTAATAAATTAACACGAGTATGAAAAATTTGAATACGGTATCAACCTACGCAAGTACTCAATTAAAGTTAAAATTGATCGTTCTGCGAGTAATCAGTGCTGAGTAATACTGTTTTCACATTATGATGTGACAAATTTGTTTTAAAGTTTTTGCTAATAATATCATGTGTGGGTATTATAACTATAATTAACAGACAAACCAAAGTAGGTTCTGAATGTTTGAAAAATTAGCATATACGCTCACGGGAAAAAGTTAAAACTGAAATTTAAACATTTGAACAACTTTTACTAAATAATAAATTATGTTGCGAATTACATATTTTTTAATTTATATTATAATTGATTTTTTTTTAAAAGAAAACAATTTTTTATAATTATAAATATACGAGAAAAAAATGCAAAGAATCATAGATTATTATCAAAAAATAACTTCTACCACTTTGTTGGCAATTTTATTTTGTTTTAGATTAATGTTTGTATACAATTGTACATTAATGGTTTTTAGTTCCAACAGCGTACATTCGGTTCAGAAATATCATTATACCAACAACCAAACTTTTCCATATACGAGTATATATATATTTATCTTATCACAAACCATGGGAAAAAGAAACAGTTATACTTCGTTTCTATACAACACAAAATATTTCAAGTGGATATTCTACAGTTAAATCGCAGCGTTTAACTTACAAAACAATAAAACTGTATTAAATATAATATAATTAAAATGAGTGTCACGTGCGGTATTGTTTCTCTCGTAGCTCGACGTGTTTCAATACAATATTTTTTCAGCAAACTGCAGTTGAGCGGACATTTTTCGTACCGTTATGGTATCGTAATATCGTTACGGTGCTGTTGTGTTTGCCGACAGGACTATGCGACGGACGAGTTGGTTTTGTCTGATAAAATTGTGTTTTCATTACAGGACTTCAACTCGGTGCTGGTAAACGGTTCTTGTCAGATACCAGATCCTTTGTACAAACTGATCGGGTCGATAGTGAGTTTCTACATCCCTCTGGGCGTGATGATACTGACGTACACGCTGACCGTCCGACACTTGGCCGCGAAAAGGCAAAATCTTCAGACGGGCATCACGCACAATTCGAATCCAAGTAATTTCACTGTAACGGTAATATTAGTTTAGTACGTTGTCGCGTAGCCGGCCATCGATGCAATTCGTATCGATCTTTCACTGTAAAATCGCAACGCGGGAAACGTGTACTTAACAAATAACAATAACCCACTGCACGTTCTGTTGTACGCAAATGCACGCACACACACACACACACACACACACGCACACTTGCACTGTCACGGCACACAATACGTGTCGGTCCTATTGTGATACTCGGTAAATTCGTATTTTCAAACGAATCGATCGCGCGTAATATTCAATCATTTAAAATACGACGAATTGTTGATATACCGGAAAACATATTATACGAAATCGTCTTTTGTGAATACACTCCGATCGACAACAACGGCAACAAAACGGCTACTACTTTATTCGGAGTGTTGACGGAAATCCGTGTAAAATAATCTTATTGCTCCAAACGCACGACGATAAAGAACCTATCGAGCATTATATTTTTATGATTATATCCAAGTTCATTTTTATAACGGTACAATACGATGAAAACTTTTATTTCAAATTAAAATTGTTACAAACAATATATTATATACCTTATAAGTTATAACGTATTTCGGTTTACAGACAAGACGAGAAAATCTTTTACTTTCACAATAAATATCCGTCCTCTTTTATTTATTATTATGTTTGCACTATATACGCAGCCACTTATTTTTGGTTCGAAAGAGTTTTTCAAAAGTTTTCTATAAGATTAAAAATTAGATACAATTGTATTTTGAATAATTCATTATTGAAAATTTCAATTACTCTTCTTAGAAATTACAAAAAACTTTCGAAAAACTGCTAGTTGACAGAGTTGAATTAAATTTTCATTCTGGAAGTATACTATTAAAAATTATTCTCTCACATTCAAATTATCCGAAATAACTGTAATTTTTATCGATTACATAAATTTGTTCAAGAATTGTTATTATTAACGGGATAACATTCACAAATGGTTTTGATAGTTTTATGTTCATATTGGATTTTCTTCAACTGATGTAAAAAGAAGGATTCTTTTATTTTGCAAAATTTGCAATATTTACGACAAAAACCTAAACATTTCATTTGAGACAAAACATAATATTATGCTGATGAATATACATTACAATAATCTTATACATTTTAGCCGTAAGAGAATTTTATTCTATTTGTAAGGGATTTCACATTTACGTTACATACATTTTGATTCGTCACGGTGTGGGTCGTAAGTCATAACTAGGGAACGGATTTGAATGCAAATTGCATTTTTTTCTGAATGCCCGAAAACATTGGTTTCCAAGCAAAAAGTTCATTTCATACATCAAGGAATTAAAAAATGTAACTTTTATTTTGCATTTTTAAGACTTTATTACATTTTTAGAGCATTTTTTGACATTTTTAGTGCATTTTTATGGTTTTTAAGTCATTTTTTCAACATCTTTTCAACATTCATACTAAAATAAATAAAAATGCCTAAATATGTTTTATGTTACGAAATTACCAAATTATTGTTGACCCGCATTAAGGTAAAGATAAGATAAGCTATTTATCTAAATTGTACAGAAGATAATTGAGAGTTAATTTATTAAAGTTTTATTGTATTTAAATATTTTTTATCAGATTTTTCATAGTAATGTGTTTTTTTTATAAGTTTTAAATTCAAAATTGTGTTTTTATTGAATAATATATAATACATTTTTAAAGTTTTTTAGGGCATTTTTTTAGTGCATTTTTTGATGATATAGCATTTTTTTAAGGCATTAAATCGTATTTTTTTAAGGCATTTTTCTTGTTTTTTAGAGCATTTAAATCCGTTCCCTAGTCATAACACGCTTGCATTGCCCGCATGTCCGGTGCGTAGAACGAAATTCTTCGTTCAGCCGTATTAGTCGCCTTGCAAAAAGGGCAGAAAAAACCGAAATATAGTGGAAGATAAGACCCACGGAAACCCCCGAATGAGACTCGCAGTTACCGCGAGTAGGTAACATAAAATAAATGTCACGCGGTATCATCAGAAATGTCGTCCGTTTCGTCTCGGCCTACGATCAGGGTCGTATCATCGTGGTTAGACGTTAATGATGATAATATGTCCTGCATAATAAAACGGGTCCAGATGTATATAATATGCATCCAGGTTGTATATATTATTCGAGAGGTTTTAATTATGGCTATAGTACGACTCTAATAAAACCTGCAGGTAGTGCGTCCGCTGGATTTTTATTATTATTATTATTATTATTATCATTATTCTATTTAATTTCTAATAAAAAATTGTAAAACGGCGGGGTAGTAAAACTTCCATTACCCAGTAATTATTCCGCATTTCAAAAAGATACTGGTGCTGCGGCGTATTATATAATGTATACGGGTTTCGTTCTAATTTCAACGTTATAAATTATAAACATATTAAATACCGGGAATTTACGCTCGTTTTAATTGTTGTGTCTTGTGAATGTAGGCCATCGCCGTTCGTAATCCCGATAATGGGTGTTGACGAATAACGGGTAGTATGCGTGTTTACTAAACGCGTAGGTGTATTATGATAAAAATCTTTTTTTTTTTTATACATAAATCCATTTACCAGCAGTGATAAAAGAAAAAATCGAGTTAACCTCGCCCTCCGGTTAGGTGAAAAAATAAAACTTTACTTTCTTTTTATATCCGTGTATAGTATGCGATTGTGGCGTACTGAGCCCGAGTTCGCTGAACGCCGCGATGAAAATCACACCGTTCTTTGAAGAGGGAAAACATCAGTAATAATTAATGCCTGCCAAATAATTTAGGCGTGGCCTTGTGACTGAGAACTAGACACGAAAAGAAAGAGTACGTTGTTACTTATTACTAGGTCCCAGAATTCAATGCTCTAATAACTATCAAAAATGCCCTTAAAAAATGAAGATAATATTATAAAATTAGTTAAATTAGTTAAATCAAACCGTATAATGTCCAAACATGCGATAAAACTATCAAAAGGACAAAAAAATGCTTTAAAAATGAAAAAAATTTAAAATTAATGTTTCTTCTCTGATGTATCTGTTACATGAAACGAATTATATATTTGGAAATAATTGTCTAAGATCACTCAAAAAATATGCACTTTTCATAGAAATCCGGTCCCTAATTAATACGTATTATTCTCAATTACGCGTTGCTCGTTTAATTTCATAATATTTTGAAATCGCTTTCTAGCAATAGTAAATAGCAATAGTACTTTTCTGATAGGGAATACTGTTTTGTTAGTCCTTTTAGGAGGTCATTTAAGAATTTCTCGGCGGATTTCCGAATAATTTAGAAAATCGGAGAAAATATAGCAAAAAACTTCAACTGACATAAAGAATCTACTTGTATCCATGAGGATACAAGATTTTTCACAATTTTTTTCATGGCCGATAATTTTTTTTTTCATAAAAAAAAAATGTTTACCCATTGGGAAGTAAAATGTTGACGAAGTAAGGTATTTCGACGAATTTCGATTACACGTTATCAGTTATTTCAAAAAACGTATTTTCTTGGTTCTGCCGTCTTGACCGTCTTTAGAAATATAATCTGATCCACCTAAACTCGCTTTCACTCAGAATCGTTTTATTTTCCGAGAGCGTCGGACAACAGTACATTGGTTTCACGTTCAAAAGACTCGTGCAGCACTATCGTCCGTCCATCCGTGGAGTCTCGCCCGACCTAGGCGAGTTTCGCCCGTTGAATTTTTGAACTGATGTAGAGGAAAAACAAAAAAAAAAAATAGCTTAGTCTTAACATTTTACTCTCGCCGAACACGTATAATGTAATGCGTAGGTACTATATATTATTCATTACTCGTTACTGATGTGGTGAAAAAAAGGCGTCCGTACACTCGCATCGTACATATCCGTAACGTGTGCAGTACCTGTACTTGCACTGCAGTGTTTAGTTGTTTTTTTTTTTTTATTTTTTTTTTACCTCGTAAAGTTTTTGCGACCGTGCCCACATTAGCATGCCGCCGCACATCGCGGGTGACTTTTGCAGTGTCGTTTTCACACGAAAAACAGTCGCTGCATTAAGTGATTTATACCGAAACACGCAGGACGAAAAACATACGGTCACCCTTGCATCGTAATGTTTGTTCCTAATCAGCGTGCGATCATCAGTTCGTGGAAGTTTCTACACATTATTATAATAATAATAATAATAATAATAATATGTTTCTCGGCGAACATGGGTTTAGTATACATCGTGTGGTGAAACGTCTTTTTCAGCCTCGTCCACGCATATAATATAATATTATAAAAAGCGAAACAAAGCGAAACGCTATATAAAATACTACGGTAACTTTTTTATATCACTTCTATTCCGAGAAAACAGATTCCTAATTATCTTGCCACCGAACATGACTAGTTGGTGCATATTTTCACGTTACAATACGTCTTGTCGCCGAACAAAAACCGCGACGAGTCGGATTAACACGATTTAGGTTAGATATTAATAGTATCGTCGTATGAAATATTATGACGTATGAAGGAAAATTAATTTGTTTTTTTTATTTGTCGCTTAAATTAAATATTCGTCGTTTTAAGTTTTTAAATTTTTAGTTTGACCTAGAAAAAAGTCAATCTCGTAAAATTATAATTCATAGTCAATAATATTTATTCGTTTAGACTTACACTAGAGAATTCTTTAGTCCATTAGTTTATTTTATGTTATTACTATCAACGCCGCAACATGAAAATCGACGAAGATTGAAAAGTGCACGTGACTATTACTTTTTTTTAATGTTCGTGTTACTATGAAATTTATGTTTTCTAAAACTTTTTTTTTCGTGCCAACTCAAAGGTGTCTTGTAGCTACACAAACGTTTTTTTTCAATTGGGAGCACTATATCATTTACGTAAAATATTAGTCGATTAATTTTTTATGTCAACATTTGGACCAATACTTTCGGAATGGTTAAAATATAAAATTGCGTATGAAAAGTATGAAATTCATATTACCTCAGATCAGTAGCAATATCATAATATTAGGTATAATTAGACTACTTTTCTTATAATAATTAAAAAATTAATCGTTTGAATTTTGATTTTGATAAATGAAAATTCAAAGGAAAGTTATCTCAATGAAATACTGTTGTAAATAAAAAGGTGTTTCCACTTGAAAACAATTTGTAACACAACAGGACACCCTTAAAGTGGCATGAAAAAAAAAAAGTTATGGAAACATAGATTTAATGGTAACTTGTACATTTAAAAAAAAACAAAACAAATTTAAACAAATTTCCGGCAAAAAAAGGGATGAACATGGTTAAAAAAAATCATCTTGTGTAGCCGAATCTAATTACCGACCTGCAGTCTAAAATATTCAATAATATTATTATGGTGACATTTTAATGTTAATGAAATTAAAATTCGCCTCACGGTGTAATATTGAGTGAAGCCAACACAAACGGTAATTTAAATTTAATTTGAACATTTTTTTATTTTTTTCCGTCACACGTTTTCTGGCCCATAAATAGTGACATAATACAATTTATTATGATATAACATTTAAAATTCAGTATACACCGTGACCGTTAATGTCGCTGCATTCGAACATTTCCTCATAATATATAAATAATATATTGTATATTGTTCGTCTCTCGATAAAGATTTTTCGCACATTTCTCGCGCTTCGACTGATAATAATATGTGAACGAGCGCGTCGTCGGGTACACGCTTTCGCGAAGATGCAATTTTGAAATATTTCATTTAACGCGCCATATCTTGTATAATAAAACCGAAGAGTACTAGAGTGTATGACAAAAAACAAAAAAAATAAGTGTTTTCCAAATGTAATATTTTGTACTTGCTCGGTGCCGCGATCCGTCCAGTGAAGTTCGGTAGGAATAGGTACTAGGTAGTACAATAAAACTTCTAGAAACCACCACGGTCCTCGAGCACTTCTGCGGCAGACTTGAGGCTTTCAAATTTCACCTGCACGCCAACGCGATGGTCGAAAATCGATGAAAGCGTTTTGTCTCAAACCGAAAACAATATATATATATACACACTCGTCTACAAACGAAACGGCAATAAAGATGTAACAACAATAATAATAAAATACACGAGTACTCCGCACGCGTCTCGGCGGTAGACGTTGGACGTTAAACACGTTAGCGTATTCGTATTCATAATATCGAGTTCCACGTGAACGCGAAATAGTTAGGATTCGTTGGATATGCGACTTTTTGATCGTGCGTGTGCTTGGACGCGTAGTTAATTTGCAAACGTCTTATCGAGCATTTTTGTTGTTTCCCACTCGATCGGCACGCAGTTCTATTGTAGCCTCGCGGCGCACGAATAATGGCTCTACACCATTTTCTCTTCGTACGCCACACATCGCATATAACCGCATTATTAATTTAAGCGAGGGCCAAGGGTAAACAAATTTGTAAATTCGTGTGTAAACAAATTTGTAAATGCAAGTGTGAGTGTGTGTGTGTGTGTGTGTGTGTGTGTTTGTTGGGAATAGAATAAATATTAACTTCCGACTGTGTGGGTCGTATGAATAATAACTATATTGGTGTTGCAACTTGCAGAGGTGCATTTTTCGTCCCCCGCCTCCAAATCTATAAATTGTTAAATATGGATGTGGAACGGTATAAACAATTTTGCTCGTGTTCCAACGTGGTAACAATTCCAACTTGACCTAGCGGTATTTTATGCATTTTACTGGGAACGAGTCATAAATATCAAAGCTCTAAACTAATAGAAAACATCTCATCCTTATAATTTAGTATTTAAATATCTTTACTTAATATTGACTTATATTTTATGTTTCATAAATTGTTAAAGTATTACGTAGACAATTATTTTTGAACAAAGCACAAATAAACTAAAAGCAATGCGTGTATGTATGTCGAAAACCGACGAAAAGTAACGGTAACAAACTAAAAAATTGTTTGATTTACAGAAAAACGTTTGTTGGCCGGTTACTACGGTTACTTAGTAACTTTAACCGTGTTGAATTTACTGTATCAATTGGTCTGCGGTAGCACAAAATTGGTCAGGAAAGATTGTACCCGTAGAAAAAATCTGTCCGTGTTAAAAATGAAATTGAAAATACCGTCCTCTAATTTCAGAGTCTATATAGCAGTTACCTACCAGCAGATCTTGAACTCTCGAAATAATATTGTATTTAATTGTTCTACAAATATTATGTTGAACACCGACAGCTAAGTTATAAAATTCGATTGTCTTACGACCTGCGAGCATTGCATACTGAACATTACCGATAAAATAATACTATTTTAATAATGATATTTATTATTATATATACCTATAATACTAATACAAATACAATACAAATTTGTTTTTTCTTTAGTCTATAATTTCTTTCGATTCAAGTGATTTGGTAAATTTTTACTATTCGAAACTGCAAACTATCTGTTCTAATAAAAGTAAATACGGTCAGTAGTTAGTCAATACTAATTTTGGTGATATCAGTGGATCCGCTTTAATGCCTCTTTTTGTACAGTTATATCGGAATTTGAACTGTTTCATTTGTATATTTATATTAATATAATATTATATGTACTTAGACTGATCATTGTAATTCAGAAAAAATATGAGGTTATCAATACACTTACAATAATACAAAGATACGTTTCTTCCGGCCATAGCCCATTTTGATAAAACAGAATAAAAAAATAAAGTAAAAACGTTGGTGTACACACGAGTTTGTTGAAGTAGTATTTTCATAAGATAATAGGGATTGTAGATATTTCAAACTGACCAAGAAAACAAATAATAAATTAGTAAAAACGTTTCAAATTTGTCACACCGCTGGCGTAATCGGTACACCAAAGGATCCGAATTATAAGTTATCCGTTTTCTCAAGACCTTGATCCTTTATTTACGGTATTAACACGATAAACTAACGCGACCCGTCTTGGTAATAATGTCTTAAACTAGTTTACCGCAGTAGGTAATAATAAAATTGCATGTGGTACAAATGAAATCGCTATACTGGTATTTAATGAAATCTAATATTGAACACGAGATTATCGACCGCGTTCAAACTTTAAGGTTAGGTTAATCACACATTGTGAGCTAAAGCGATCTTCGTTATTATTATACTGACGTTTTTGTCTGAAATGTTTAATGAAAAATTTAATTTATTTTTATTGTTTTTAAATCAAACATTAAAACGAGGCGACGATGAAGGGGAATTCAGAATTATTAGTTTGAGTGGTATTTTTATTTTATAATCCTTTCGCCTATATTTTATTATACTATTGAAAAAAAAAAACTTCATTTACTTTGTGCTCTAGCATCTTAATATTATACATTGAAGTATCTATCATTAACTTTTATTGAGAAATGGAAATTCATAATCGGTTCGAATGAAAAATAAAATCTTAAAAATATTCTACAACATTTACCTATATAAACAAACAACAAACAGTAGGATAAAAAATAAAAAATCGAGGAATACATGTAAATTAAAATGCAGGAGAAAAAAAGATGCTAATATCATAAAAATCGATTCGGAGTCTATTCGTTAGACCAGACGCTTGGAATAATAATAATTAAAACGTTTTAGCGTATAATTCGAAAGATTTCGTGGAAACCTTTCCCCGAAGGTTTACGCCGTCGGTTGCAATATTAAAACCTCGAGTCAAGAGCGATATACCAACAAGTTGTGTTTTTCAAGACAGCATATACGGTTTTGAACGGAATTTCGCGGTTAGTAGGTGGGCACCTACATGTACAACATATCATTATAACGAGGTTATCTATCAGGATTTTCGTTGTTTCTTGATTATCGTACGCGAACGCGGATATTGTGCGATTTTCGTCTACTTCACGGTTCGTCGAGCACTTAAAATGTGCGCGCGCTAAACGCGCGTGGGCGCGCTTCGTCGATATAAATATAATCGCGGGACGCGAGGATACGGCCGCGGCGGACGTAAACTTTTGCGAAACTATTCCGATCGCGACAAAACGATTCTCGCGTGTAGGTGGTGTACGCATACGGTGGTAAGGAAGCAACCCTTCGGGGTACGCATTCCGTGTCGGCTGGTGGTGACGCAATACCACTGAAACACCTGCAAAGTACCTGAAACACGGTCGGACAACAAAACACTTTGAACCGCGATGCTAATTACATTGAGTAATACCAATGATACACTTCCGTTGATCGAGCCCCGGCGGGTCGTTTATCCGAGTGCGGGCGGGTATTGTAAGCCGATCCAACGGGTGGACCGCAAGGTTCGCGGGGAAAAAAAAAATATAACGGAGCACGGAAACGAATGCGAAAAACGTTTACGAGACTCGTCGTACACACTCCGACGGCTCCCTCGGATCGCCTACCGAAGATTTTTTTTTGGGAATAAATAAAAAAAGGTCGCTCGAATTGTCTCCCATTTGAAAATTTATCATTCACTCGAATTGGCTCCGATTAGGTGAGATTAATCGATACAAATACAAGCGGTACAAATAATCGGTTTACGTATAAAAAATCGCTATTCATTTTGTCATGATTCACGAAATGTAATTTAGACGGTGATAACCAAACACAAATTTAAATTCAAAAAATAATTAAGTTAATTTCATAAATTTTACCTATATTTATCACTGTTATTTCCTTTAGTGACACACAACTCCTATGTTTAGTTGGTAGGTATTAGTTTTTAGAAAAATTATCTTAAATTAACATTACACTATGCAATATCTATAGTTACTTTTTGTATTGCATTAAATGTATTTGACAATTTCGTACAAAAAGTAAATATAAGCAGTATTTTTTTTTTTTTTTTATTTAAGGTTTACAGGCTTCAACATCTTGGGTTATTAGCCAACATTAGGTTCATAATAAGCAGTATTATAAGTAACGTAAAGGTATGATTTAAAGTTTGTAAATTCACAATAAAATTATATAGTTCATAATATTAAATAAAATAATAAGGTTCATATCTGTGGCACATCGAAGTCAAAATTATTACGATTGTATTCTGTTCGACGCTACGGGAGGCACAATTTATTCGAGTACACGAACACAGGGGTGCTGGAATTTCCTCCGAAATAAGCAATTCGAGTGACAAAAAGTAATCTTACCCAACTTGAGCAGCGGTGTATTTTGGGTGATTTTTCGGACGATGCCCAAAACGTTGGTATACTCGTATGGTGTAAATGTATAATGGATATTTGAAAGTTGAATATAGTTGTTACATGATTCCTGGATATTCCTGATAATTCATTGACCTATAAGCATAAACGAATACCTATCTAGAAAGTAGAAACTTGTCATCGTATCTAATAAAATGAGTTAAACTTTTGCTGTTTCGATATAATTGAATTGATCGGCATTTTTAACGATAAAACTAATATTATTTATACATTTGGCCCTTTTTTTTTCCAAGTCGGTGGATGTCCCTACACATCGAGTTCACCCCTTCAAAATACGTCACTGGACTTGTGATGCAATTTTCGTGTGCACCTGCGAGTACAACCCTAGTGATCTAGAGTCTAATATAATACGAGTATATGACGTAACGGTGCACCACGTTTCGTTGTAGTACTCCGTGCACTGGACTTGGAGTACTTGATTTATTGTAATGCATACTCATATCATTATAGTTTATG